>KN880452.1:2724-199269 GCA_000934385.1 Cylindrobasidium torrendii FP15055 ss-10
TTAACGCGTATTTGGTCAGCCGTCGAGCCCATTGTGGCTCGACAACCTAAGCCCGGGCGCCACGGCAAGGCAACGCGACGACTCCCCGAAAGTCGTTGACCGGGACGCACCTGAAATTTCCGTTGCCATACTTGAAGTGGATTTTCGACTCAGAGTGGTTCTCGGAGTTCTTCAGCTTGAAGACATTCGCTGCCTGGCGAAATACGCATCTTCAGGAAGGGAAAATGGACGAACCAATTATGGGTGCACAGAGGATAGAACGAAGCTCAAATTCAGATATCCGTGCGCACTTAGAAGCATATCCATAGCTCAGGCGAATCTGAAGCTCTAACATCTGGCCCAGTCACAGTATCGGTCCACGTGGGTCGGCACTTCATGTTGGTGGTGGACTGGGGTCGCTTAGGGATCGCTCAAGAATGTTCAGTGCCGGCGGGAAATTGAGATGAAGCTCAGCGATGAGGTCGTCGTCGTCCGTTATGCTTAGTAGCTCAGGTCGGAGGGTCGTGTTGCTCAGACGAAAGGGCCGCGCTGCGCAGACTTAATCGTCTTACATCGAGCCTTCTAGGTTTGTCAGTAACAGTCAATAACATCGAGAATAGTAAACGCACCTTGCCTCCCACTCGCCCAGTAGAGGCTCATCATTTTGAATCCTTGTCGAGCATGAAAGTCTCAATACCTCAATGCCTCACAGTCGTCGGAGCAAGTGTGCACAGTCTCAGGGAAACAGAGGCAATTAAACTCAACGATGAAGTCGAGTCCATCGTGTTCTCAGAGTCTGCGACTTAGCTGAACCGGGAAGTTGGATCCTGAAAGGATATCTCAATGAGGTGGCGACTCTGAAACCGAACACGTTTTGCGACGTCAACGACCGCCGCAAGAGTAGATCGTGGTGGTTGTGGCTGTGTCGGAGGTTGTGGTGGTGAGAAGGGGAGAGAGGTGAGAGGCCGTGTCGGTGTAGTAGCTTAAGCGAGAGGGTCGTGTTACTCAGACGAGATGGCCGCGCTCTCAATGCTTAGACTTAGTCGCCTTACATCGAGCCTACGAGGATCGTTAGTAACAGTCAATGAAACAAAGAATAGTAGACGCACCTTGCCTCACACCCACCCAGTAAAGGCTCCTCAATCTGAATCGTCGTCGAGAATGAAAGTCTCAACACCTCAATGCCTCACGGTCGTCGGAACAAGTGTGCACAGTCTCAGTGAGCTCAAACGACTCAACGATGAGGCCGATTCCATCGCGCTCTCAGGGTCTGCGACTCAGCCGAACCGGGAAGTAGAATCCTGGGAAGGAACCTCAACGATGTGGCGACTCAGAACCAAACACGTTTTGCGGCGTCGACGACGGCTGCAAGAGTAAGTCGTCGGCGGATCCGTGTCGAGTTGATGAGCTGTTGACCGTGAGCATGCGTCGAGGTAGAGAGACTGGCCTGTGAGGAGGTGTCGACGACATTGGTCGTGGTGATCGTGGCTGTGTCGGTAAGCCGTGGTGGTGAGGAGGGAAGGGAAGTGACGGAAACCACTGGCCAGCCACGACCCTTTTATAGTGGGATCAAGGACCCGGGAACGGCCCTTTGTCGTGACTCTTGTGACAAGGGCTGGGCTGTAATTGGCCGTTTGTTTCCTTTGACCCTTTGTCTCGTCGAACTGACCCTGAACATGAGGCTGCCTCTCTGGCTGAATGTAGTGTTGTCATATCGACCGAAGAGAAAGCTTAGTCACTAAGCATCGCCACTTTCTTAGCTGTTCGTTTGTGTGGTAACCCAGTGGCGTAGGTTGGTGTATTGGGCTAATTCAGTCACAATAAGGATTGATGTCGAAGTCAAATGCATCTGTATAGGAAAACAAGGAAAACCTACAGTTGTTGAACGCTAATCAAATCATTGTGCTGCATCCCCAGCTCGAACCCACATCTGGAACTCGTACTGAGTTCCTTTTTCCTCCTGAACGCCCCGTTTTACGCTTTCCTTCTGGTGCGTTGGTGTGACTCGCGCGAAATATGCCATTTCTTTTGGGAGTCACCACGGGGTAGTGCCGTTCTGGCCGATTCCATTGTTTTTGGTGGCAGCGACGATGATAGTCAGAGGAATAGACATTGGACGCGATCGACAAACAGCCGCGATCGCGTCTCGAAAGTGTTAAAGAGCATTGCAAGTTGGTACGACAACACAAAAATCGAAGAAAATAGTAACTAAATCCATGTGTCCATCTCAACCATCCTTGGCCCTGCGATCTCCATTAGTACAAGGGACAGTGGCTAGGCAGGGATACGTTTCTGTCTTCCTCGTTATACCGGATATATCAACTTTTCGGCGACATAGGCGCCATCCCTCATAATCTCCATGCCTTTCACAATACCTCGGGGAAAGTTCAGCATGATACCACGGCTTCGAACATCCTTCGTTACCTTGTATTCCACCTGGCATGATTCGAAGCTTTGGATGCTTCAACAGTCCATGCTTGAACAGAAATGGCATTTCTGTCGACGTCCACTTTTTAATTAGGGCATGGTCCTCGGGCACAACCGGTATTGTGTTGCCTACTAGTTCAAACTGCAGAAGTGGTAAGCACTGAGAGAGAGCTGTTATAGAGAGGTTCTTATTCCTCGCGCGCACCTCGAATCCATGCAATGTCCCTCCAAGAATGTAGTCAACTTTGATGTTCTTCTCCTTTGCAAGAGATAGAGCGGTATCGCTAGCAAGCATGATGGAAATCAGGTGGCCGCCGTGAGATATTGCAGAAACCGTCAAATCCGAACTGTTGCCTTTGCCCACACAATCAATCCCAAAGTCGAATCGCCTTCCCGCGGCAGCAGTGACCTTTGCCACAACATCAGGGTCGGTATATTCGAAGCAAGCGATGGCTCCCAGCGCAATGAGGTCGGCGTGATTACGAGATGAGGCGACAGCAATTACTGTCGGTTTAGCGTTCAGTAACGGCGCGCTATGATAGGAGGGTATTTAACGCTGACCTCTTATTCCAGCGTTGGTCGCGAGCTGAATGGCACCGTGACCGACTGCTGTCGCTGCACTCCAGATGAGCATGACCTTCTCCTGGCTGATTTTCTCCTTGCTTGAAGGCAGAGATATCGCTAGACGCCCGTGGATAGCCTGCACGGCAGTATACAGTCCAACCTAAGCAATCATTCTCAGTAATCACAAAAATGAGACGAAAGTTGACATCGTACAGGAAGGGACGCGCCAGCCTCGAAAGTAACATCGTCAGGTAGTTTGAACGCCAGTGCAGAGTCAAGGACTGAGTAGTCCGCATACGCCCCATTATCTTGGTACCAAGTACCGAATCTGGCGGTATCAACCTTCAACGTGACGCAGAGACGATTACAGCCCACTCACTGAGATGAGGCTACGCGGTCACCGACCTTGAAATTGCTGACATTCGCGCCGACCACAACTACCTCCCCCGCCTATCACATCAATAGACTCAGAATTTGCTTTGTAAGTATTGAGAAGGCGTGGATGTACCATATCGTGGCCAACAACCTTGCCTGTTCCGGCTGAAAAGCATGAGATGATAGTAGGCGCATACTTCGGATAATCATCCAAGAAACACGTACATTTCGCTGCAAATGGCCCGATAGTCAATTTCCAGTCAAGCGGGTTTAAACCAAATGCTTTCGCTTTCACCTGTTGGGGAAATGAATAGAAAGCATGCGATGTGATGCGAGTACGTACGACAATATGATCCTTTGGCAAGCGCGCGACCTTGAAAGTTCTGGAGAACGGTATTGTCCTGACTTCGGCTCCCGGAAAGCCATTGTCATTCGTGTTCACCAGGGCTTGTATATACTCAGGGAGCCTATTCATCGTCTTTCTTGAGTTCGGTGCTCAAGTGGCTCATTTATACCTATCTTCCCGGTAGACATCATAAACTGTAAGCCCCAAAGAAGTAGATGAGTAACAATGGAATCATTTCGTAAGCAGATCATTGCTTACCAAGAAGCATCATCAACTTGGGTACAGAATCATTTTGGCTCTACTAACACCAATCCTATCGGGCATTAGAGACAGCTAATATTTGAATATCGAATTTAAGAAGGATGCTCGAGCACAGGATGGTGACCTATATCCCGGACGTGTCGGGATAGGTCAGTAGGATAGAACCATACTGTTGGACAAGACATGATTGTCAGTCCCCCGAAAAACACTGAAGATACATCAATTTCCTGTACATATACTCATTCGAGGCTAGCCGCTAGGTCGCTACTTTGTGCAAGAACATCTTCTTCATCGAAAAGCCATACACAAGTTACGCCTTCTTGACCCAACTCCCACATTGTTCTTGACACTGGTTTTTTGCCTAGTCACAAATGGGCCTATTGGTGTCGTTCTGAGTGCGTGGAGTGTCCGTGCAGATTCCCTTGTAGACCCTGTGCGTATATGCCCCAACGCTCTAGGGCTCCCGGAGGCCTCCTGCCTCAGCGCTCAGCTACCATATTGATTACCTTTCAGGATCCAAAGGTGCCAGGTCACACACCCATCACTGTGATCGCCTCGGAAAATGCGCCAAAATTCGACATTCGAGAGCCCAACCAGGCTCTGCGCTTCGCTACTTTCCTTCTTCATCTTCGACACATTCACGCTCCACGCCTCGCCAAACGCTTCGATGAAGCCCGGGCTGAGTTCATGAAGCGTTGGGACAACAACGACCCGTCGCTGAAATGGACAATGCAAGGCACTGACGACGAACACGCTGTCCGGTTCACCAAGGAGATGGAGGGACGTAAGGCCCTTCCCAACCTGTTCCCTCCCAAGACCCAGATCCCAATCTACAAAAAGTCTCCGCTGAGTGAAAGGGCAGGATCCGCATGAGGCGTGAGTGCTTGAGCGCGCCCACGAGAGTTGTGCTTATTAGGGAGTCAAAAATCTGTATCACTTACACATATTTTGAACACGCTACGAAGTCAAAGCGCCGCGCACTGAGTTATGAAACGAAGTTGCCTAGGTTTGCCTGCATCACTAGGGCTTGCATGTACCCCATCGGACGTAAGCCTGGTGCAAAAGCACTAAGTGCATGTTGGTTTCACTCAACGGTCGCTCATCGGCGCTTCAGCTTCAGCGCGCGCTCATACAGCCACTTCCCAGTAGTACCAAGACCTGGGCCTTGGGTCGTGTGCTTGAGTTTGAGTTGAGCTCAAGTCGCGAGCAGATGTTTAAAATTATGGCAGAGTCCCCGTGGCGTTCTTGAACTTGGGCATGAACGCGCACGTATTTATGAACAAACGAGTGATATTGTGCGGCGCGCTGGATCACCGGAGCTGCTGCTATCCGATCCCATGCGGTTTGTGCAACGATTGTGTTCACCATTCGGGCCCGCGGAACTCGACCTGATTTCTGCGCAGTGAATTTCAAGGAAGTAACGAAAGGATACAATTCCTGGGGTCGCTCAGGACTGCGCAGAATAAACAAGCTTCTCGGCGCCGTAGGCTCCTTCTCTCATTATCTTGAGACCATTGGCAATGCCTTAAAGGGATTCAGCCCCTCACTTTATGCATTCGGATGAAGAGACATACCATGTAGTCCTCCAGGCATAACGCGAACCTTTGGCGCCTTCAAGGCATTGCGTTCGAAGAGATAAGGCATCTCTGTCGAGGTCCATTTCTTCATGAGCGCGTAGTCCTCTGGTATAACGGGCACCTTCTGTCCTCCTAGGGCGGCTATATTGAACTACGGCTGGTCAGTCGACCTGTGACCGCAAAAGAGAGGAGGAAGATACCTCGAAGCCATGGAGTGTTCCGCCAAGAATGAATTCGACCTTGATGTTCTTGCTCTGTGCGAGGGCAAGGGCCGTAGAGCTAGCAAGCATAATGGAAATGAGGTGTCCGCCCTCCGACATCGCAGCTACTGTTGAGTCCGAGCTGTTGTCCACACCGACACAATCGATTCCAAAGTCGATACGTCCACCTGCAGCGGCCTTGATCTTTGCGACGGCGTCCGCATCCTTATAGTCAACACACGCACTTGCTCCAAGCTCGCGGAGGTTGGAATGGTTCCTGGGCGATGCAACAGCGATAACTGGCCAGGATGTTACCTACTATGATGGCCCAATACTGATAGACGGGCTTACCCTTGAGTCCGGCATTGACTGCTAGCTGGACAGCGCCATGACCGACAGCCGAGGCAGCACTCCAAATGACAATCGTCTTGTTAACCTTCTCACCGGATGAAGGCAGAGGGATATGGAGGCGGCCGTGGATTGCTTGCATAGCAGTGTAGGCGCCCGCCTGACTGGTGTGTAAGTAACGGCTGGTACAACGATGCAGTTTGAGACGAACAAGCAGTGCAGCGCCCGCTTCGAATGGCACGCTTTCCGGAAGTTTGAAACCGAGTGCGGAGTCCACGACAGAGTAGTCTGCAAATGCACCGTTGTCTTGGTAGTATGTGCCAAACCTTCCCGGGTGTCACTGGGGTCGACGGTTATGGGAGGAGAGATACTCACTGGCATACGGCAATGCGATCCCCAACTTTGAGATGATGGACATCCGGACCAGCTGCGACGACTTCGCCTGCCATATCGTAGCCTACGACCTTGCCAGTACCAGCTGCACATTCGAGTTCAGCACGAGACATCGAGGTAGTCAGAGGACGAACCGCTCTCTGCCCAGTCTCCGATGGTAAGTTTCCAGTCGGTGGGGTTCAGGCCAAAAGCCCGTGCTTTTACCTGGTAGCGTGTTAGTAGTCGCTCGATTAAGAGAAAGAGTTCAAACGTACGACAAGATGGTCAGCGGGAAGGCGCGCAACCTTGAACGTTCGCGCAAAGGGCAAAGTCTTGACCTCGACGCCGGGGTTGCCATTGTCGTTTGTGTTTACAAGCGCTTTGATGTATTCAGGGAGGGCCATAGGAAGCTTTCTGACAGAAATTGAAGGGAGAACTCATATTTATAGCGAATAGTGTGAAGCCTCAAGGCCTCTAGGTCTCACAGTCCTTGCTTCATTATCAACCCTGAGTTAGCAAGATGAACATTTGAAGATAAGTTAGTAAGCAAAGTAAGCATGCAGATCATTAGTGAACGATGGTACGAGGATATGAAGGTCCCAGAAGCACACAAGGCCGGTCATTGGAATTTGAAGTTTTGACGGCCCAAGCTGCTGTACGCACCAGCTACATTTTAATGCATATCTCGACAAAAAATTGACCTCAAATGCCTTTTCTGCTCGACTGCACGATGATGCATTCACCATTTATCTCGGGAAATGAGCAATGCTCTGCTGACAGAAGCCTAGTCCGTCACAGAAAAAAGTTTGTTCCTCGACGTCGTGAGTTGAACACTATTTCTCCCCGTCGGGATGGTAGAACCAATGGATGAAGCTGGGATGAAGAACGCCCGGGACCGAGGTCACGCGTGACTGCATGTCGCGTGTTTTGCTACGACTTGCGACGCGCATGGGCAGACAACAGACACTTGGTTCGTTCGCTTATCGACGCCTAGATCGTCGTCCTCAACGCCCACAGGCAAATTCTTCGACATGCCTCCCTCAGCAAAGCCAGCCCCGCCGCAACAGTCGAGTCTAGCGGATATATGGGGAAAGAAGAAAGTGAAGGCTGGGAAGGCGCCGCAGCCCGCCGCGGCATCCAAAGACGCGTCGAAGAAGCGGGAACACGAAATGGATGTAGATGAGGCGCCAGTGGCCAAAGGTGCGCGCAGCAAGAGCGCGTTCGACGCGAGATGTTGATCAGACATAGCCGAGGGGTCGAAGCGCAAGGAGGTTGTACCCTCTCCTTCAGGTGCGTATCCTCACTATCCCACTTTCTCCTCACTCACATTGAAGTGTATAGCCGAGATGCGGAAGATAAAACGACGGCGTATTGTGGATTCAGACGAGGAGGAAGATGCGGCGACATCTGGTACGCAACGCATTCTGTGTATCATACTGATACTTATCTACAGTAGCATCGTCTCCATCGCCTCCCGCTTCCGAACCACCGCCAGAATCCTCACCGAAGCCAAAGGCCAAAGCAGCGACCAAGGGCAAGGCGAAAGCACCTGCACCTGCATCCTCGCCACCTCCCCAGACCAGTTCCCCTGCACCAAGTGGCGACGAAGGAGAAGACGAAATACCAGAAGATTATGAAGAAGAACAAGTCGTTGCCGTTGAGGGCACCGCGGCTTCCAAGAGGTATGCCCTGCGATGTTCATCTGGTTCATCCCTGTAACGCATGCCGAACAGTGCAATGGAAGCTCTCAACAAAGTCGGAGACGTTGACATCAAGGGTGGCTGGAAAGACGGTGCACCGTACGAGACTACTACGCGCTGTGTCCATCTACTGATTGCAGAGCAGTGTACCCTACGCCGCATTAAGCAAGGTCTTCTCGATGATAGAGGCAACAACTAAACGCCTCGAGAAAACGGCCATCCTCACGTCCTTCCTTGTCCTTGTTATTCAGCGAAGTAAGGGCAAATATGAATCCCTTCTGCAAGCAATATATCTATGCATCAATCGAGTGTGTTCCTCCATGTTCCAGTTGTTCCCTACTCACAGTCTGCACAGTTGAGTCCTGATTACATTGGTATCGAACTGGGAATCGGAGAGAGCATTCTCATCAAGGCAATTGGAGAGTCGACGGGGCGTAGCCTACAGACCATCAAGTCGGAACTAAAGAAAGAGGGTGATTTGGGACTGGTGGCCATGGTCCGTCGGACTTGTTCCATTCCCATATACCATAGCTGACAGCCTTATAGAACTCGAAGAATGCACAAAAGACCCTCTTCAAGCCGAAGCCACTTACTATTCCATCCGTTTTTGCCAACCTCAAGGAAATTGCACTAACCTCAGGCAATTCCGTGGGTCTATCCTACATTGCATGACCTTGCAACTTATCCTTTTCCCGCAGTCGCAAAATAAGAAGGTCTCCATCATCACGAAGTTACTCGCAGCGTGCCAGGATTTCGAGGCCAAGTATATCGTGCGGTCATTGGAGGGAAAGCTACGCATAGGCAATGCTGAACGCTCCGTTCTGGTGTCTCTGGCGCATGCTGCCGTTCTCGCAGAAAAAGAGCAATCGAACAAGAAATGGAGTTCTGAGAAGCTCGCAGCGCGGCTCGAAGAGGGATCCAATATCATGAAGGGTGTCTATAGGTCTGTCGTTCGCTGGCAAGTGTCCCTTGTTATGCTGACTTCCGACGAAGTGAATTGCCTTCATACGATGTTGTTATCCCAGCACTTCTCGAACATGGACTCGACGGTCTACGGGAGCATTGCAAGCTGACGCCCGGCGTGCCACTGAAACCCATGCTGGCAAAACCTACGAAGGCTATCGGCGAGGTGCTTGACCGCTTTGAGAACAAGAGGTTCACCTGCGAGTACAAATACGATGGCGAGCGCGCTCAAGTACACAAGCTTGACGATGGGTCGGTGGCTGTTTTCAGTCGAAACTCTGAGGATATGAGTAAGAAGTATCCAGATCTGGTGCAACAATTGCCGAAGGTGAGGAATCCTTCCATTGTGCATTGTGCGTTCGATTTACCGCTATGGTAGTGCATCAAAGATGACGTGAAGTCATTCGTGTTGGATACTGAGGCAGTTGCGTTTGACCATAGTACTGGCAAGATTCTGCCTTTCCAAGAACTCAGTCGGCGTAAACGCAAGGATGTCAAGGTTGAGGACATCACCGTTCGCGTCTGCCTGTTTGCCTTCGACCTTTTGTATCTCAACGGCGAACCGCTGCTGCAAAAGACACTGCATGAGCGCCGTGAATTGCTGAAGAAACATTTCATACCCGTGCATGGCGAATTCGATTTCGCGACATCCTCTGATGGCGATTCGATAGAGGAGATTCAGGCGTTCTTGGATGTGAGTGTCAAGGATGGGTGCGAGGGCTTAATGGTGAAGATGCTGGATACCGACGCGAGTTATTATGAGCCTAGTCGGCGGTCAGTAAACTGGTTGAAGGTGCGCCTCTTTTTCGGCGTCAGGACATTGCCTTAACCTTCCCAAACAGCTCAAGAAAGATTACCTTGCTGGTGTGGGAGACTCCCTCGACCTTGTCGTTGTGGGTGGTTATTATGGCAAGGGCAAACGCACGAATGTCTATGGCGCCTTCTTGTTGGCATGCTACGACGCAGATTCGGAGGAGTACCAAACCATTTGCAAGATTGGCACTGGATTTTCCGAAGAAATTCTACAGCAATTTTACGACCTGCTCAAGCCGTTGGAGCTCACCAAGGTCCGCGGGGACGTGAAAGTAGGGGGCGCAAAGCCGGACGTGTGGTTTGAACCCAAGACGGTATGGGAGGTGCTCACGGCGGATTTGAGTCTGAGTCCGGTGTATACCGCGGCACAAGGCCTGGTCAGTCATTTTCATCCCCACTCTCCGAGGGATACAATGCTGACGAGTGAATGTAGGTTGAAGACCGTGGAATTTCGCTGCGGTTCCCGCGCTTTATTCGAATTCGTGACGATAAGGATGCGGATGATGCGACGGGTCCAGAGCAGGTTGCGGAGATGTATCGGAACCAGGCGCTGGCGCAAGGCGGCGGTGGCAAGAAGAAGAAAGGTGGCGAGGATGATGAGTTTTGGTAGGATTATTATATATGCAACGTTAGACCAGGGACACTTCGTGCGCTTGAGTCGTATCGGAATCTTCAAAGGCGCTAGTCTGCGAACTATGCAATCTTCCGAATTCATCAAGTTATTATCACGGGGAACACTTAGGCTTTTGTGACAGTGTCAAACATCGTGGTTGATACTTCTTTTAGTCAAGGTCACCCGAATCTCAATGCATTCATTCACTGCCCCTCAAATTTCAATCAAGTATGCTAAATCCTTCGTGCACCCGCATCGAAAATAAAAAGCAGTGTCCGAGGATTTACCATATCTCTCTGCCTGGGAGTCGAACCCAGCTTTCGCGCGTGACAGGCGCGTGTACTAACCGATATACTAGCAAAGACATGTCCTTGCACTGGCGTGCATATTCATATCCATGCACATTGAACAGCCTGTCAGTTTCTCGCAGCCGGCTTGCAGCAGAGGGGATTTACACGCTGATGGATTGTCGTGCATTCTCTCAGAAGTTGGATTATGGATTATCTTACATAGAGCATCACTTGTCGGAAAGAGCTGCAGATGACTGGACTTAAACCGGCGCCAATATTCACAAGGGCAATGCTTTGCCTGAGGACAATGAATCAACTGTTTGGATGGTCGAGGTCACGATGTCTGGGGATTTGTTTTCCAGGAAATGAACGCGTCTACAATTCGGGCAAATGTGGTTGGCTGGTTATGATGTGGTAGTTTTGCCAAAGTATTCCCACTGGCCAGGCTCTGGGGCCTCTTCCAGAGGTTCCCAACTGAACAAGAAGTCAGAGAATTAGTGGGTAGGAGTGGAGGATGCACGCACGCCTTCCATTCTAGCATCTTGCCAGCCAAACGCCATTCATCCTCCGCGATGACCAACGACTCCTCAATCTGGCCCTCGTCAAGCTCCTTCTCAACGCGTGCAACATCTCCGTTAGCAGCCTTTAGAATTTCGAGCTTGTGGTGGGTAAGGGCCTCTGTGGCCTGGCGGTAGACAGAGGTAGCGGGGAAGGCGCTGAGGCGCTGTAGGGTATTCTGGTACGTCTCTTGGAGAACGGGCAGTGGCCGTGGGTGGACGGCGAGGCCGGTGATACCGGTGGATGACTTGCGAGCGACGGCGTTGAAAAGCGGGCGAGAGCACCTGAACATGGTTGCGGGAGGAGACCGGAGCGTCCTTCGATCAGGCCAAAACTTTGCCCTTCGCGTCCATGGCTCTCCTTCTGCCGCGCTTGTTCAGCCTGCCCGCTCTGCTCCGGCCAGTGCTCGGCTTTGGTGCGCCAGCATGGAATCTGCGTGCGCTCCCGTCGCTGTGGGAGGAAATATTCCCGGCCATTCTCCGCGCCGTGCCAAAGTCGAAGGTTTCCCACTCCCGTAAATCAAACCGGGCGTCCAACAAGGGTTTGAAGGACAAGCAAAGTGCGTCTGTCTCCGACGCACAAGAATTGCATTTCTAACGTGTGCTAGACATTGTCACTTGCTCCGCGTGCGGTACCGCCAAGCTCGCACACAATATCTGCCCACATTGCTACTCCTCCATCCGCCGAATGTGGAAGTCTCTTACCCAAAAGACGCAGGCGTGAAGGCCCTTCTGCACCCATGTACAATACATCCACCCATCATAATTCATCGTTCGTCAAGAAGAATTTCATTCCTGTCTCCATAACCTGGGTTCCTCATCAAAGGCCAGGCAGACAAAGTGGGAGTTCCATCAGAAAGTAAATGTGAGGAATGCCCCCAAGAACATCAATTTTCTGCATCTACGGTACATATGCACCGGCAGACCGCCGAATTACCTCTCTTCCGCATATCATTTGCATGTTACCTACGGCAAAGTCCTGGTCATTTCCTTCGGCGTTGGCTGCGTCCAATAGCAGCGGCATCAATCGCGAAATTCTTTCTTGCCTTTCCACTTGGCTTTAAAGCCAGAGCAGAGCACCCACGGTAAGTTGTCACTAAATCCCTCAATGCGTTTGCCCGTAGAGCTGCTACACGAGGTCGTCGACCATCTCGACCAAGATTACAGCTCTCTGGCTGCCTGTTCTGCGGCAAACTCGTTCCTCTACTCCCGCGCCATTTTCCACACCTTTGCGGATATCACCCTCCAGCAAGGTAATTCTCAGAGCCTTGTCAAGCTCCTTGCACAATCCCCACACCTTGCAAAATGTACACGGACACTGCGCCTTGTCGGCACCATGGGTGAAGTCGACGCGTCTCTGCCTTGGATTATCCGATGCATGGAAAACGTACAAATCCTGCACGTTCACTCGATGTTTTTGGGCCGGCTGCTTGCTACCAAGAATCGTGCATTGTTCCAAGCACTGTTGTCGTTGCCTGTTCAGCAGCTTCACATCCACAGCGCGTATGTTGCGAGCTGTGCCGACCTGCTGGACACGATTGCATCCATCCCTACCCTTCGCACCTTGTATCTGGGGACGCTTCTTACGCTCCCGTCGATGGCCATCCCCGCGTCCCCGATGGTAGAACCAGTTCATCTGCCCACGATGAAACTACAGGAACTCTGCGTCGATATGGAGAAGAGCGGGCCCATTGTTCACGAGCTGCTCTCCTCCTCATGGAACGCAGACGCCATTCGGACACTGAAGTTGTATGGGTGCACGACATACGATGTTCTGACCGTCAACGGCCTGCTGGCAAGGGTCCGGGTGGACAAACTCATATTGGAGCGGTCTCATCTGTGTACGTCGTTCCAGCGGACGTTCTGGATGGGCGACGGGGCTGCTGGGCCTGCGCTGGACGTTGCTCGTGTGTCCGCGCTAGAGATCACGCTGAGCGATTTCTCGACCCAGTTGCAGTGGTGGGTTGACGCGCTGAGGTGTGTGCGGAACGGCTACGATGGTGATGAGGCGATACTGAAGGATGTGAGAATACGGATAGAGATGGAGATGCATGGGGCAAAGTATCGGGCTTGGTTCCAGCCTTCACGCTGGCGGGCCTTGCTTGATTTGCTGAGTAGGATGGGGTCGCTGCGGAGGCTCACGGTGGAAGTGGACCAGTCGCTTGCCTCCGCGTTCTCAGATATGATTTGGGCGGAATGTCCGATGGAAATGAGAAGTGTACTGAGGGTGGAAGAGTCTTGCACAAAGTGATATGTAACTATCGTTGTTGTACGGTGTATTTTCTATAGTATTTATGATGCTTAACGGGTGTGTCGACAAATTGTCACCGGGTGCCAATTACGGCTTGTGAGCAGTGAAAACGGTGTTGTGAAGCCGTATTCAAAGACAAGGACGGAGCGCGACTAATCGCATACACGGTTATGTAGATGGCGGTGTAAAGTTTAAACTTTCAGACCGGTCACTTATAACGTGTGTTTCATACTTTGAAGTTAACCACCACCTTTGTTATACGATTAGAGAGCTACTATCTGGCTGCCAACAATGACTGAGCGACGATTGTCGGTGGCATCAAATTCGCGATCGAGGCGCCTCTCTGCTTCATCTTGGACTTCACCGTCAACTCCCCGCCTCGCGCCGCGCACATCGAATTCGACTGTGCCAACGTCTGGCGCAATGTCGGGCGACGAGCTGCCCATCTACAAGGGCCATAAATCGCAACCGTCATGGACGAAGCAAGTGCTTGTACCCATCCCTGGAGTTCCGGCCAGGCGCCTGCGCTTGGTCGTCCCAAATTCGACCCGAATCCAACAGCTGGGCTCTGGACGCTGGGGACGAAAACGCGGTTTTGTGCTCCTCCTCGCAGCCTGTCTGGCTATGGTCTTGACCGTGTCAGCACTCAGACGAAGCTTCGGCCGCCACGGAGCCTCTTGGGACGGATTCCAACAAGAGCAAGAACCATCCACACTCGTTTACCGGAGGGACGATCTGCGAAGAATATGGGAATGGGAAATAGCGAGTGGGCACTACCCTTCAAAACGGAGCAGTATGTCTATAGTTCCATCCAGGTTTTTGCGCAAATGCTTACAGCAGACAGTACCCAAGGAGATTGGCTTTAAGAGCCCTCCATCGAATCCATCACTACCCTTCCGGGGAAGAAACATCCCTCCTTCAAGATTCAGGCCGCCACCGACTGTAGTGACGACCAATGCGGACACCGACGCGCTGGGAGTTGGGCCGAAACGCATATACCCCGATATCCAGGCTGCTCCCCCCAATGTCGCGTATCCACCACGGCCAGTGCCAGGGAGTATCGCGGATCTGGACGCTGTCATGCGGCACTGTGATTTCTCAGAGAACAAGGTGCGTGTATGGTCGCGACGTGGAGGCCCAAGTGCTAATCCATATGCAGTATGTCCGTGACTGTCTCGAGGTAATGAGACTGGGCGCTGGATTGGACAACGGGGAACACACCCGGCGAGGGAAGATGGATGACTGGAAGTACATCTATGTGGAGGCACCCGCCGACGACGCCGTTCAAAAGCAGGATCCCAACCCTGTTGTGCCTGCGCCAGTGTTCAGGCCGCCTGTCAGTGTTATGACAGAAGATCCCGAGGCTGGTCTATGGAAGAAACCCGATGCTTCACTGGAGTCTCCCGTTCGGTTCGAAAAGCCCATTCCTCCTCGACTGTACGGCGGCGAGTGCGATCCGGAGAACCCACGGCTTTTCCATATGTTCTGGACGGGTCCGTTCACCGACAAGCCGTATCTTGCCCTACTCTCGTTTCTCTTTACCCAAAATACCGGGATCCATTTGAAGGAGGGCAGTGAAACGACCCCGGTGTGCCGCCCTCAGTTCTGGCTTTGGATCAATCCCGGGCCTGCTGCTGCTGTGCCCAACCCGAATGCGCTCACAGACATGTTCGCTGACCTCAAGTCGAATCCATGGGCTGCACCGTTCCTTCATCCTAGATTCAAGGATGTTATCAGGTTCAAGATGTGGAATACGACTGAACAGTTGGACGGCGTGCCCGAACTCAAGGACGAATGGCGCGCACTACAAGATTCGCTCTTCAACTCAGGCGGCATTGTGATTAACGTGCCGAAGGAGAAGGGCGCAGATAATGCTACGAGCTCGACTGCGGCAGAGGGCGACGATATACATAACCGCACGGGGTCCAAATCGTCGAGTTCCTATGACCGACTTTCGGTCATCTTGTCGGATATGGCGCGGTTCGTGCTTTGCCACCGTTTTGGTGGAATTTACCTTGATGCGGATACCATTTTCTTGCGTGATTGGGAGGAACTTTGGGGCTGGCGGGGCGCATTTGCGTACCGCTGGTCACGACTGGAAAAGTACAACACTGCTGTCCTCAAGATGTCCAAAGGCAGCGCACTGGGGACGTTCCTCTTCCGGACGGCGATGAAGAATGGGCTAGACTTCCATCCGATGAGTATTTCCCGCTACATGCACGACGCACATTCGGACGACTTGCTCTTACGGCTTCCCGACGCTCTGTTCGACTCGGCATGGCTAAACACGGAGTATTTCCAGCGGGACCGGCCTCCACAGCCCTATTTCACTGAGTACGTGCCCTCAGATTAATGTTACCATAAGACTGACGAGTTTCGTAGGTTCGGGGAGTTCTTCGATACGCCTTTGATAACGAGCGCTGCGCCTCAAGCATTGGGCTTCCATGGATTCTTCCGTGGCGCGTTTTCGTACCACTTCCACAACTTTTGGTGGAAACCATTCGACCCGTCGCGCAATTTTCCAGACTTGGGCCCACGGTTTGCGGCGACAGAGGAAGTGGCGAGGGCGAACGTAAACGCTACTAGGATGGGTGACGATGGAGACGAGGACGTGTATGCGGACAAGCGTGATCTGGACTGGTCGACGGTGCTCAAGCGGTCGTTTGAGGCTTATCTGAGAGGGGAACGCGCGAACATGTACGGTGAATCGATAGAATGGTAGGAACGGTCGTTTTGGGTGGACGGGACATATCTTATAGCCGCTGGCTGGACATATCTTATAGCTCTGTATATTGCGTTCCCTTTGAGTGGTAATCACAAATCACTTGCGCGAAACTGGAGTCTCTGGCACGGAACCTGGTGATCGGGGGTATCATTTCGTTCTCCTTACGACCACCACCCAATAATTACTGAGAAATTACTCGCCGTCGGTTTCGTGGAAACAAGTTTGTTTTCTGCATGCGTGGCTCGTTCGGACATTGATGGGCGCAACACAGCCTCAGCTCGTTGTACAAAAAATCCTTTTTCCCGGCGCCAGGCTTCACATTCGACTACGACAACGATGATAGGTGGACTCTCCTTGAAAGAGGCGCTGCTCCCGCAGCCGCCGAGTTTTGGAAAGAAGAGAAACTATGAGATGCTCGAGCAGCTTGGAGAGGGCACGTTTGGGAAAGTGATGGTGTGTCGCGCGTTGGCGTTGTATGAAATCCGAATTGACCGCGAGCAGAGGGCTATCTGGAACGTGCCGCCAGAACAGGCTGCGATCGCTGAGCGCGGCGCTGCTGCTGATGATTCCCCGGTGAACAAGGCTGGTGTGTGACGCGCCTGCACATATATGCGTCTAGTGGGCTCACAATACGCTGTAGCACCACCTCTTTCACGGCATCCCTCGTCTGCCAGCAATTCGAGCTCGAGTGTGCGGAAAGAGGTTGCACTCAAGGTGATTCCCAAAAAGAAGGTGAAGGGGAACGAAGCGAGTGTCTGGGGAGAGATGGAGGTCCTCAAGGGCTTGGATCATCCCAATATCGTTCGTGGCAACATCACATCCTCCTTGGCTTTCTCTCACAATGCAGCATTCAGGTCAAATTCTACGAATGGTTCGAATCAAGATCAAAGTACTACCTCTCTTTTGAGCTGGCTACGGGAGGAGAGCTGTTCGAGCGCATCACCAAGAAGGGCAAGTTCACCGAGAAGGACGCCATCACGGTGCTGCGCAGTGCACTATCTGGCGTCAAATATTTGCATGCGCATGATATCGTGCATCGTGACCTCAAGTGTGTCGTATGCCATCTCATCTGGAGTCCACTGACCGTTTGCTCTCCAGACCAGAGAACATCCTCTACCGCTCACACGATAGTGAATCCGACATCGTCATCGCGGACTTTGGCATCGCGAAACACCTTGTTTCTCCCGATGAAATCCTGACATCGCTCGCTGGCTCCTTTGGCTACGTCGCGCCCGAAGTTCTGCTCAACGAAGGACACAACAAGCCGGTCGACATCTGGAGTATTGGTGTTATCACGTACGTTCTGCTCTGTGGCTACTCCCCATTTCGCTCGGACGACCTCAAGGTGCTCGTACGGGAGACGAAGGAGGCAAAGGTGCAGTTCCACGAGCGGTATTGGAAGAATGTGAGCCAGGAAGCCAAATCGTTTATTCTCAAGCTGTTGAATCCGGATCCTGTGAAACGGCCGACGGCAGAGGAGGCGCTTAAGGACCCTTGGTTGACCAAGGGCGAATGGGATAACCATCACGATCTTGGCGAAGGTCTGCGTGAGCACTTTGACCCCCGCAAGCGCTGGAAGAGCGCCATCAACACGATGCGGGCTATGCAGCGCATGGGTGTTGGGATGAGAAGGAGCAACAGCGAAGGTGCTGCAAGTACTGGCAGCGGTGGCTGGGCAGACAGTGACGAGGAGGACGAAGTGGATCCGACGAAGCGACAACCTCCCAAACTCCCGGATGGCGGTGGTGCCGAGGGCCTAGCCAACGTTCTCGTGGAAGACCATTCGAACGCTACGTCGCCGAGTCCCACATCTGCACAACCCGTTGTTGCTCCCCGGTTGTCTGCAGAGCCGTTGTCTTCTTCTCCGCCGGCCTCGCCGCAACCTGCGCCCGCCGAGAGGCATTATCCTCGAAACCCGTCTGTGAAGCACACAGGCGACGACGACGACGACGATGTGGTTATGCCAGGCTCATTCATGCTGCCGACGTCTGAACCATCCTCTTCGGCTTCTTCAACGGATGGTGGGGAAACCTGGGGCAGTATGTTCAAGAAGATGAGGCTGGGATCACCCTGACAGACTTTCGTGCTTGGTCGCAAGCGGGAGTAATACCATACCAATAAAGTATTGGCGAATTGTACATGACTTGAGTGTATACCTGGTTTTGTTTACCTTCACGATGAGACGACGTGATTCTCTATTTATTCTTCATGAAATCAATATTTCTATGGCTCAGTTCCATAGACATTCACTCTCAAACTTGGTGTAAAGTAGACGCTTGTGGACTGTTTGCACTGGGCACTGCTCCCAAACCGTTCCCCTTCAACATCGAATAACGGGAATCCGCCACAATCGTACTTAGTGAGTCGGTGAATTTGATGAACAGTGCAAGCACTGCCGGAGGCTAGAGGCTCAGAAGCACCTGAGAGCAGCAATTCGAATTTCGCGTTCATGGTCATGTGCCACAGAGCACGCTGATGATCGGCCAACCCCGGTCCCCTGGCGCTTGAGCCTTGCACGCAAACCACCACCATGTCTGGCAACTTTGAGCAGCCAGAATTTATTTCAGTAAAAGAACACTGCGTCGAATCATTTTCTAATTGGCCTGGTCCGACCCGGTCAATAGCCGAGGCTCTACTGCTGGACGTAGATGCTACGACTCTGCCTCGCTCTCCACAGGTGTGCACTTGTAAGTATATACACGCATGAGTCTCACACTGCCTCACAGGATTCTCTGAATGGCACATTATCCTCCCGCATATCGTCACACTCTGTAGACCACAACATGCTCTCCGACGTACATGCCCTAGCTTTGTATATTGCCTCGAGCTTCACGCGACATGCTCCCCTTGGCCAACCTCTCAATGAAATTCCCAAAGCTATGTTCAAAAAGCGCTTCCTATATCTTCTATTGAAATGTCTATGGCCTGGCGAGCACACAAAGTACACACCAGCCTGATGCCTGCTAAATACACTGACACTATCATCAGTCTCGACGTTCCTCTGGCTCTTGCAGTCGATCCCTCTCTCTACGATACCATCGAAACCTCGTTCCTTTCTTCAACCCCTTCTTATGTTTGTGCGCCTGGTCTTGTAACCTCCCCGCTGGCCGTGCCCGAGGAATCTGGGTCATCGGAAATGCAGTCAATCGAACACGACTCCGCTTCAGAGCTTGTCATGGACCATCTGGCCTTAGAAGATGAAGTCAAAGAGGCCGTGATCTCCCCGAGCAGCGACTCGGAACGGTCAAATTCTGAACCTTTATTGATAACAGCTGAGGGCGAGCCTGATGACTATGGCCTCGACCCACACATGCATCTTGCTGTCTTTCCTTTGGATAGAAGAGTCGTTGACTTTCCTCTTCTTTGCATTGCGTCACCGTCGACGGTTCTCCGCGTTATGTCGAGCGCTTTGCTTCATCGCCAGGCTATAGGAATGCACGATCCTTTATTGTGCGCAGTCATTGACGATGATTCGACCACCATACAGCTAGCAATTGGATGGACCGAGGGCTCCCAGCAGGAAAAATCAGTACGCCGGCATTCCTTCCCGTGTAGGTCCCCTAACCTGAGCATAGGTCGAGGTGCACTTAGCATACGGAGCAATGCAATCGCAATCATGTCCAAACTATGGCAGAGGCGTATTTGACGTGGTTTCAGCCACAGATGCTTTTCGCCTGGCTATTTGTCTAATGGCCCTTCACAACAAGGCTTCCTCCGTTGTACCTCCCGCTCACGAAAATCTACTGACTGTTCTTGCTTCACCTTCCATTCTTGGTTGGAGACTCGATCAAGCTGGAAAGGGCGTGAGCGATTCCATTAGCCGCGTCCAGACTTGGGCCAACGATGTCGATCAGTGAGCTCTGTCGTTCTCAGATGTTACTCTGTGCTCAATCTTGGGTTCAACCCGTAAGAGCAATGCTCCTCGTCTCTGCAGTCACCTTAGTACCTCCAAGGTCTTTACCGAGCAAGATCCCTGTTCTAGCCAGGTAAGTGTTGAATATCGCATTTGGCGGCTCACTTGTGACTGAGATCTATACAGTAGAGCTCGAACCACAGTTCGGAGCCGTGGCGGCGGTACAAGGATGCACTCGTCCGAAACGTGGGTTTGGTCCAATAGGTTATGTTACCCCTTGACATTTGAATAGTCCATCATGGCTGCCAATCCCCACGTACGTTCCACTGAAATGCTTTGTATCTATCTCATCAACAAGCGATATCACTCAGACGCGGTCTCCATTGGCACCACAATGTGTTCATCAAGAGCATGGACCACAAAACCGCGTTTGTCACTTGTTTATTTCAACACGGACAACGTTGCTAAAGTCCCAATAGGGCTGAAGATTTCGCACCATATCTGTATGTGCAGGTCTTGTCCGACTCTCGAAGACCATTCACATCCTCTGCTAGATATGTGCACTGGTTGAAGCCACCCTCCGCCTCTGAGTACGCCCTCTTTCTTTGCGCAAGTTGCTTTCTTGGACTTACAAGTTCCTGTTAGATTCGCAGCCGCTAAGTCCTATCCTCACACCATGGGCCTGTCCATACCCACACATTACAATCTCAATCGATTCACTGTGATGTGTCTGTGTCCTCCGGCCAGCGAAATGGACGAACCATTGCCTGTCTATGAGCCGCTGCTGAAATGCATGCATTATTTTCGCTCCGTCACTGTACCCGTGTGTTAATTCATGCCCTCTTCTGCCAACATCACTGATGGCCACGGCATTTAGACCATCGCTGTGGCCGCCGAAATTCCTTCAAGCTGCCTTTCGTCCTATGAAGCTTACACTCGCCATGTCGAGCACGCTGGATTGCTTCACACCGCTGTCAGCGGAGAAGCAACATCGACTTCGTAAGTATCTTCACCTCTTGTCGCCATCTGCTAAGCCGTACCTAGTCTTTATAGCGATGAGATCGCCAGACATTTTTTGTCCCATTTTGGCACCATTATCACAGAGAGCAATCTGGCCCAGCTGTTTGAATGGGGTCGGTCGGCGGAGGTGGAGAAACCGGTGGAAGAGGTGGATGGTCGCGTCGTTGGCTGGGATCAAATTCATCTGCGCATTCTCGCTGACCCCGGCCGCGGGAGAAACGATTCTGCCCTCTTCGTAGGGTAAGTCAATATTCCTGATCATCATGTGAAGAAAACTCACTACAGGAAGGTTTGAGCGTACCCTTTGGACAGCTCGAAACAAGATGCTCGATTCCAGTGTCGACGACACATTCCTGTCTGATCTCCGAGCCCTGTTGACGTCGGCGCTGCCAGAAATGAATCAAGCCATCGGCCGTTTATTGCGCAAGCGTAACAAGTATGCAACGACGAATGGTGCGGGTTTGCTGGGCGACATTGCTCGGAAACTTGTCCAGTCAGAGAAACGGCTTTCTCGAAGGTTCATGATAGACGAGCCGTCCCAGATGATTGCATGGAACAAGTTGCAAAGGGTGACCTTGGCCTCTTCGGGACACTTCGTCCTCGCGCGAGCTGTCGAGGAGCCTCGTCAAACTCAGTGTGACGTCGTCGCAGGCATCCGCATGCCATGCTTTGCAGGAAAAGACAAGGAGAGAGTACATGTTTTCAACTCTCTCAGGGACTCCTTCACACACCAACCTTCGCAACTGTCGACTGATGCGCTCGCTTTGCAAGCTACTTTCGAGAAGGGCACACCGCCGTGCGTGTCGCCAGAGGTCGAAGACTGTGACCCATTCATTCCCAGAGGACTACTAGATGAGACGGTTTCCGCAGATCTCCTTGACGAGCAGAACACTGTCGGCACGGGTAATGTCCAAGCTTCGAGCAGGACGAAAGAATTGAGATCGATACTGGGCATGTCACAAACAAAGGCTGACATATCAAGTAACCACACAGAGATACCCTTAGAATCTCCGTTGGGTGAGTACCTGTGTGCATACTCAGTCATGCCTCTCACGAGCAATCTTGCCCAGATATCGTTCTATCGTTCTACTCCGCAGAACACAAGCGAAAGGGCGCGACAATCTTTCAGAGCATGGCCAAAGCCTATATGTATCTACAATCCGCGGTTGCCCAAAATGTCGCGGTCGGCATTGGCGATGAAGTTGTGTTTTGCCTGGTCACAGACGGCCCTATCGGGGCCGTTCTGAGTGCTTGGAGTGTCCGGGCGGACTCGCTTGGACAATCTGTATGAATTTCACTGGAACACGAGCTACTTATCATTGACAACATCTCAGTATGGAAGCGTGCCAGGCGCTACGCCCATTACCATGATCGCGGCACGTAATGCACCAAAGTACGATATTCGAGAGCTCAATCAGGCTCTACGCTTTGCGACCTTCCTTCTTCATCTCAAACACGTCCACGCACCGCGCCTTGCCAAACGATTCAACGAAGCCCGGGCTGCATTCATGAAGCGCTGGGATGACCAGGACGATTCCCTGAAATGGACGATGGAAGAACAAGCAAATAGCGCCAAGTTCAAAGCCCGGTTCGACGCCGAGCTCGACGCTCGCGTGCAGCTTGCGGAGAGGTTCAAGCTCAAGGCCCAACTGCGGTGATGACAGAACCCGGCACTACAGTATAATATTCAATTGCAATCTGGAGTTGGAGCTTCCAAGAAATTTGCCCATGTTTTTACAAGTACTCAGTATCAACACAAGATCCTACTCAATGTCTAACTTTCACATTCTCTGAATCTACTCATCGTCTCATCATACCACAGCAGACTGTGTACTCCCCGCAGTCCCATCTCTCGGGAACGTCACCCTCACCGTCTTATTCTGCGTCGCAGCCCTACTGCTCACCGTCGTAATCTTCAGCTGCACCGAATCTCGACTCTGCGAAGGATCCGACACATACACACGCCCTGCCTTCCTATCATAGATCACCGCAGCGTTCCCATTCGCCTGCACAGTTAATGTCACCTTCCCAACAGCAGAGGAGGACAAATCCAATGTCGCCGTTCCTCCTGCCGCGTCCCAGAAGACCATCATCGCCATATCTTGGGGTTGGTAATACACCGCACTGACATGAGCATCGTTCATGTTCGACTTGATGGAGAACGTCCGAATCTTGCTGAGAAACGATGCTCTATCGATATTCGGGAAAGTGGTGTATGCAATCGGTCGACTGAGATTCTTCGCATCGTGCTGCAGCCACGCCGAAAACAAGTCAACATCCACCGGCGGCGCCGTCGAAGTCCCGATCTTTGACCAGTCGCCCTGTTTCCGACCCACTTGGACATTGAGCGTCACCGCTTGGCTGCTGTTGGCGAATAGGTATCCGACATTGTCGTGCCAGAGCGAAGACGTATTCGGGCGCGCGACCGGTGTTGCAGAAGGAAATGACATCTCCTGGCCATCGACAATAACGCTGCCCAAATGGCGCTTCTGGTCAAAGACACTGTACACGGGGGCGCCAGACGTAGATACGATATTGGACACCATGACATGCTGGACATCCCCAGGTAAGAAGAACCATGCCTTTTGCCATTGAAGTGTTTTCGTGTATGGATTGGTGTAACGCATTGCTGCAACTCCAGCGCTTCCCGTGGACACACCGCCCACAAATGGTGCAAGCCCTGTCCATCCAGCGCGGTCACACGATAGAGGTGTCGCCCGGTAGTCGACTGTCGAACCAGGAATGAGTTCCCAGTCCCAAGCTGCCGCAATGTCTTCGTATTCGTTACCACGCTGATAGGTGTACATCACACCGTCCGAGAGATGGAAACCAAAAGGCTACACTTATGTGAGGCCAGGTTGTACATATAGTGCGTAACTCACGTTCTGAGTATTCGTGCATTCGGTGTTCTTGGTTCTGGAAGAGTACATTTTGAGTGTCGAGACATATCCGGCCCCACGTTGAACCTATCAAGTTCACGCCCATTTCAGCATCGATTACGTAATCACAATGGATAGTCTGCTCACCATGTAGTCATTCGCGTAGTACATTCTGTTGCCGTAGACCTTCCCTGCATTTGCGCCATCCATATTGTTCTGATCCGCTATAGAAGCAAATTTTTGGATGGCAGCGGAAGACCAGGCTGACCCCAAGGCGCGGACATCGGCTAGATTCATTCCCAAGCTGCCAGACGCTCTACCAAAGTTGTTAGCGTTACCACACGGATATCGAAAGAAGGTCAAAATTACTGGCCGTCTCCCACTGGAAAGCTGATGAATCGAGGGATGACAGACTGAAGAACGGTCCAGGTGGTTCAGATTGGCCAATTGAGTTTATACGGTTTGCTTACCAAGTCCCAGAAAACCCGTTTGCTGACGCTGTTGAAAAACGCCATCCACTGGTCACCATCGAAGAGGGTCCCTAACGCCGCTCGAGCGGTGGGGTTAGCAGCGAATTCAGTTCCAGCGGCAATGAGCTCTAATGCGACGACGTCGTTCGAGCTACGTGCATTGGGGAGCTGTTAAATAATTGATGGGGAAAGGAAGACCTACTAATCCTTGCCATAGTTTCCATTATACAGCAGGCCGGTATGTTGTCTACAAAACTGTGAGCATGTAGATAAGTGGTGAACTGGGTGCGCACCCGAAGCTACCATCATTACGAATACCGTCCGCCTTGACCGTCGTTTTTATGACCATCTCATCGTGAGCTTTTTGATATGCGCCTCCAAGTAGGAACATGTCGTCGGTTAAAAGCCCTTGGTCAACCGCAATCCGTACAACGTCGAGGATGTTGGCACCACTCAGATATCCCGGCCGGGGGTTGTAGGTGAAGGTATTATAGGAACGGCCAGTCATGAGAATGCAATGGTCGCGGGCGCTCTGAGGAAGGGATGATCCAAGGAGTAGACACGTCCGAGAGACAATAGAAGGTACACCGATAATCTTTGCCAAATATCTATATCAGCCAGACTAAAGGCGAGGGTTCGAACATACGTTGCCAAACCAATTCGTATTCCATAGGGTGTTATCTGTGTTTGAGCACGGGCAACTGTCCGTTCCGCCTTTGTCGAGGCAGGCGATGTTGGTGAAATCGCGGTCGAACCACCATTTCATGCCCAATAGTGTTGCGTCCAATATCGCTGTTTGATTCTCAAAGCCTGGAGCGTTAGGCGTGCCGCCTTGCCATGCTGCTGCGAAAGCGTCTGGAAACGGTCAGGCAAACACCAGGGTATAAGTGAGCAGGCTGCATACTCAGGCGTGACCAGTGATCTTGGGCTGGCCAGTTTGCGCGTCGAGCAGCGCAGCCTGTGGTGTAGTCGACGTCGGGCCATGAGCCATCTGCTTTGAGAGACGATTGCCTGTAAAGTTGTCAGCGCTGAATTGGCAGCGCTGTTATTGCCGTAGTACCATTGCGAAATTTGTGCTGAAGTAGTGTCGAGCGAAGAGACGATAGAAGTTATGCGCTTATTGCGCATGGCGGGTATAGGCGTTGCTCGTTGTTTCAGAGTGCTATTGTTTCTGAGCCGTTTCTGCGCGGCGAGACGGGCATGGCTGTTAGGATAACCTGGATTTCGGTGGCTAGAGGCATAGGTGGTCGAAAAAACGGATAGAAGGAAGAAAAGGCGTAGTAGAGCGTGTAGAACCGCCATGGCGAGGAAAAGAAAAAAAATGGATAGCAAATGGACGTTTGAAGTCAACTTGAACTGAGATTGATCACAAACTGCAAGAGAAGAGAAGATGTCCAATTCGGCGGCAAGTCGCCCTAGCCTCGCGGGCCAACTTGTCTAACTTGGTTTGGACGTTGACAGAAGTGGCACTTATGTCCAATATTGGCCCTGCAGGTCCAAAGTAGTAAAAGGCTCGCAACTGCAAGACCTGCTTCACATCATTCAACGCATAATTGATAGTCAAATATCTGGTATCAGCGCTTGTGATGTGAGTTCAATTGGATTTAGCTTGTTTCTTCTTCGAGCATATCGTTCGAGGAGGAAAAGGGACGAGAGGTATCGGATTTGGCCGAACGTGGGATTGTAGAGATCAGCGACCCCGTCAAGCGTGTACCACACAGCCTTATGGCTTTCCAACCCTCTCGATACCCCATATCCTTCGACATTCGATTTTCACCCTTGCAAAACACAGAAGATACACTCTTTCCTTACCTTGGCCGACGCTTTAACCACATCGATCTCGTACAGCTCGCCACCACGCCACCTACACAATTCCTCCGGTTGTTCCATCCACGCTATCCGTGGTACATCGACGTGCGGTCAAATGAGACAAATGGAGTGGGATTTTCACGCGGCTGAAACCAAGGCGAGTTCTCAGGCCGCTCTGGTTAACTTCGTGTGCGGTCAAGTGGGTCCCGTAGATTCCCAGGAGGGACAAGTACAATTTCGCGCTCGACTAAGACCACGGAATCAGACGGCTATGAAGAACTACGCCTTTCCCGCCTTCGCCCCCTCCTGCTTACCCTTGCCCTTGTTGTTATATGTATATCATCGTTACATCTGCATCGTTCCGTCCCCCAGCCCCTTCAAATATGTTCTTAGTTCCTCTGGATCATCCCTGAGCCTGTAGACCATTTTGGCCGCAGTCCTCATCCGATTCTTCCTCATCCTTCCTACAACTTCTTCTCTCATCCTGCACGAGAGCACCGTCGCTCTCTCAAGTATGCTTTCCGGCAGACCAGCAAGCCGACCACACTCTACGCCAAACGACTCGGATGCAAGTCCCTGGACTAGGTTGTATAGAAAAGTCACATCTTTCGCACCAGTCACTCGTGTGTCTGTGGCATAGTTCATGTGGAAGTTCTGTACATCTTGTGGATATCGTTTCTCCAAGTCCAGCGCAATAGATGGGTAATGCGTGATGAACAGCGTCTTGCAGCGTGTCGCGTCGTTGAGGTGCTGCAGTGTTGCATGCGCAATAGCCATCTGTTCAAAGTCAGCAAAGTGTGAATTAGGTTCCCAACAGGCTTACCCCATCAAAAGTCGACGTCCCTCTCCCTAATTCATCCAGGATGACAAGGCTATTTTTCGTCGCGAGTCTGAGTATATCACTAGTCTCGGCCATTTCCACCATAAACGTCGACCGCCCCCTTAGTATATCGTCGGACGCTGCAAAGTTACTCGTCAGCAATGGCACGGATCCAAGATATCCAATCCCCACCTCCCATCCTTGTCAAGACAGAATCCAGTAATCCCATCCTCACGCCAGTCGCTGGCACATAACTCCCAATCTGCGCCATAATTGCAATGAGAGCCACCATCCTCACCACAGAGCTCTTCCCGCCCATATTCGGTCCAGTGATAATCTTCACACGCCCATCTTGACCACCCATAGACACGGAATTGGGCACAAACGGGTCCGAGCTGAGCGCCTCAACAATAGGATGCCTCCCCTCCACAATGTCCAGCACATTCCCTTCCGCGTCAGCAGCAATCGTGGGCTTGACATAATTCGGCTGCAGCGCGACATGCGCAAGACTCAAAAGACAGTCCGCCGTCGCCAGCTTGGTGACTACATCGCGCAAAACCGCATAATGTGTCTCGTGAATCATCCCGAGGAATGCCTTGAACGCCTTGTTGGCTTCAGATGCGATACATTCCTGCCGCTGGGAGCGCTCTTCGATTTTGTGCCGCACCGCTGGCGTTTGATATCGTTCAAAGAATTTGGTACGCGAAACTAGGATGTAGTCGTCCGGGATAGGTCGGTTATCTGCCTTCTTCACTTCGATGAGATACTGCAAAGGTTGGTTAGACGAGCACTACCAGCAAGACAAAACTAACATCATCCCCAGCAATCGAAGACCAACTCAGAGATGGATATCTTAGCGTCTTGCGAACTTCACGCACATTGAGCCTTGTTCAGCGCGCTCTGATCAATATTAACTCACTGCTCTTCAGCTCGTCCTCGAACTCATCCTCGAGTTGCATGAGTGCCAAGGTATGATCCCGCAAGTCAGGATACCGGTCTTGGTCCAACCATAGAGATTCTTTATCGTCCGAGGCTAACCGCTTCAACGTGGTAATCTTGAGCAACTCGTCCACAGGCGCACGGGCACCTTGCATGGTATAGATGATTTCATTCAACAACCCACTCTTAAACCCAACGTCGTCCGCACAATCCACAGCCTCTACAGCATCACCCACCCTCTTGAAGGCGGCAAGAATGCTGGCTAGCTCTCTAGGCGTGCACTGCATATCATTCGATGAGCTGTTTGACACTCAAAAGTCACGTCACGAACCTGCGTGAACTGGATCCTTGACAAACCTTTTGCCAAATCAGGCATACCTTTGAGAACCTGTCGAAGATGCGCTAGCTTTTCCGACGCGCTCTCTAAAATCTCTTCGACCGCATCGATCCTTTCCTGGAGAACTCTGCCAACGCTGTAAGAGACGACTCGTACTCGGTGTGATCTACTCACTGTCGATTCGTCAGTGGCCTCCCGACCCACGTCTTGAGCATGCGCGCCCCAAAGTTCGTCTTGGTTTGGTCCAGAATCGACATGAGCGTTCCCTTGCTCGAGTAATCCGTTTGGTTCTGATATATCTCAAGATTGTTTAGCGTATTCGTGGTGAGCAACATATGTGTCTGCGTGGAGAACTTGGTAAAGAAGCGTGCGTCCGCAAAGACATTGGAAAGACCGAAGGCCGCCAAATGCGAGACGGTGTGGGCAAGCGCAACAATGACTTGCTTGGGCAGCCCAGAGACCTCGGCAAGCAACCTTTCTGGGATTTGTGAACAATATGCTGGCGAGGAATGCGAAAATGCGTACCCGCTCGGGCAGATTCTGCGTTTTGTTGCTTGGTATAGAAGTCGCACAGATACGAGAATGCGTCCGAGTAGGACATGACGGCCTCAAAAGGCTCGATGCGCACGTCGGATGCCAGTTTCGTGTAATGAGTAAGTATCTTGTCCGTCTGTTTGGTGATATTCGTCTTGCAGACTAGGATTTCTGCTGGCTTTGTGTACGACAGACGCGTCTGGAAAGCAATTTGTTAGAAGCTAATGAATCACCGTACTGTATACATACCTCGAACTCAAGCCGCATCTGGTCATCTTGGAACTCGTCCCACACAATGTCTCCAGTGCTGGGGGCAACACTAAGCATACCAATAGTAACACGATTCGCGTTCTCTGTTTCCACAACGCATAGAAATGGGGGTGAAACATATTTGTCGGTCTCGTCCAAGGAATCGAGGTCGTCGACATACGTTGCGGCGGTGTACAGCTTGTCCAATTTCCGCTCGAATACGGTGTTTCGATTGTCTCCCGCCTTCTTGAGTGCAGCAGTCTCTGCTTGCTCAACGATGCCGACCTTGTAACCGCGCGCAAGAAGTCTGACCATCAGCCAAGGACGCATAGTGGTCATGCAAGTGCGTACTTTTTGAGGTGAATGTCGCGTCGATGGTCGGGAATAGAAGCCGCTGTGAAGTTGCGGTCCTCGTAGGCGTACATTCCCAGCTCCTTCGCAGCGACCTTGTACGGATTAATACAATCCTATGGTCATGGAATAGCACGCACCAATGCATCCTGGCCAAAGAATTTGTACTTGTAGCCAACCTTGATCATTAACAGTGTATCCTTGTGCGCCTCCTTCAGGGCTAATACCTGTCAGTGTGCGTGAGTGAGTAAGCCAACGAATTGCATGGAACGCACCTGATTTTCCAATGGTGTATACGTCTGTCCACTTGGTCCCACCTGCTCCTCTTCCTTCTTCTTCGCTGAGCGCTTCGCCTTGCCCTTGACAAGGTCCATCATGACTTTGTACGGATCATTGGGGTCGTCATCCTCGCCCGACAGTTCCTCAATCGCTGTAGGCTTGTGAACCTTTGTAGTGGCTTTTCGAGGCTTCTTTGCTGTTGTGGAGGCAGCTTTGCTGGTGGATGTCTTCGAAACCCGGGCCTTCTTGCGAGGAGGCTCGTCCTCTGTGAGATCAACTGGGCTGCCTCTGGATCCATTTCCACGTATCGGACTGGGGCTCGAAAAGTATGTAGAGATTGACGGTTGTTTCGGCAGTGACTTGCTCATGACAGTCGGAGTCAATGAGCGTGATCGAGTTGCGATCCCGTGACTCAATCAACGCGCCTGACAATGCTTGCGGGAGTAATAGTGGAATCAATCCAACCAGTAGATGTGTACCAGAGAAGGAGAATCGAGCTGACAGACTGCAAGATAATCCGGCTGCTGTGCATGATATCGACTAAGTAAATTTTCTCAACATCTAAGGGTGCGAAAGTACGGAGCATTTACTGTATATAAGTCAGATTTGAGTCGGTTCGATACTGCTAGTACACGAAAACCGGAGCAAAATCTTGCAAAGCTTCCAAATAATTCAGATTGCAAGTATCCACTGAATCGTGTCTTCCTCGCAGACGGAACCTCGCAGCAAGTCGCACACGAGCGTCGAGCTCTGCTTTGAATCGGGCGCTGGACTTGGTGCTATTTGCTTGCTTGTCCATTGTCCATTGCAGGGACTCGTCCTGGTCATCCCAACGCTTCATGAATGCCGTCCGGGCTTCGTTAAATCGTTTGGCAAGGCGCGGTGCATGGACGTGTTTGAGATGAAGAAGAAAGGTCCCAAAGCGTAGAGCCTGGTTGGGCTCTCGAATATCGTACTTTGGTGCATTGCGTGCTGCGATCACGGTAATGGGCGTAGCGCCTGGCACGCTTCCATGCTTGAACGAATTGTTAGTGATGAATCTGGTGATCCAGTCAAATAGTACATACAGATGGTCCAAGCGAATCTGCCCGGACACTCCAAGCACTCAAAACTACCCCGATAGGGCCGTTTGTGACCAGACAAAACACGAGTTCATCTCCAATGCCGACCGCGACATTCTGGGCGACCGCAGATTGCAGATACATATAGGCTTTGGCCATGCTCTGGAAGACCGTCCCGTTCTTTCGCTTGTGTTCTGCGGAGTAGAACGATAGAACAATATCTGAGCAAGGTGTCAGACAGTTGCTCGTGAGACGCAGAACCAGACAGGTACTCACCCAAAAGAGGTTCTAAAGGTATATCTGCGAGGTCAGTCGGCGTGTCTGATCTAGCCTGTGTTTGTGACGCTTCGAGTATCGTTCTCAATTCTTTCGTCCTGCTCGAACCTGTGCCGACAGTGATATGTTCGTCAAGGAGATCAGCCAAAACCTTCTCGTCCGGAACATTGTTTTGTTTGAAAGGGTTGTAGTCATCAATCATTGAGGATATGATCAGCGGCGGTGTAACCTTCTCGAATGCAGCCTGCAAAGCGCGCGCATCAACTGATGGTTGCGGTGTCTTGTCTGTGGACGAGTTCTTGAGAGAGTTGAAAGCAGAGACCCGTTCCTGGTCTTTTTCTGCGAAGCATGGTAGGCGGATGCCTGCGAGGACGTCACACTGAGTTTGGCGAGGCTCTTCAACTGCGCGCGCAAGGACAAAGTGTCCTGAAGAGGTCAAAATTACTCTGCGAAGCTTGTCCCACGCGATCTCGTGCATTGGCTGGTCGATGTTGAACATAGAGGGAAGCTCCAATTCCCCCTCAACAAGTTGCTCAGCAATGTCGCTCAAGAGACCTGCCTTTGCAGTATTTGCGAGGACATATTTGTCGCGCTTTTGCAATGAGCGATTCACCGCTTGGTTCATTTCTGGCAGCGTCGACGTCAACAGGGCTTGTAGATCAGACAGGAATGGGTCGTCGACGCTGGAATTCAACATCTTGTTCCGAGCTGTCCAAAGGGCTCGCTTGAATCTACTCGAAATGAGCTTCCCATGGAACGGACAAGAGACTTGAACTAACCCAACGAAAAGGGCATAGTCAGAATTGGCGGGTTCAGCGAGTATGCGCAAGTGAATTTGATCCCAGCCAACAACGCGACCTTCAACTTCGTCTTCCGCCGCCTTTCCTCCCTCTTCATGGTCCCGGTCAAACATTTGAGCAAGATTGCTCTCTGTGATAATGGCGGCAAAATGAGACAATAAATGTTCTGCGATCTCGTCACTATACTGACTAGATACGGCTCAGCAAATGGTAATGGAAGGGAAAATCACAGACGAAGTCGAAGTTGCTTCTCCACTGACAGCAGTATGAAGCATTCCAGTGTGCTTGACATGGCGAGTATATGCTTCATAGGCCGCAATACAGTTCAAAGGAATTTCGGTAGGCATGTCCTAAGTGGTATGACCATTAGTGACTTCGGCAGAAGAGGGCATGAAAAGACACACGGGTACGGCGACGGGGCGAAAATAATGCATGCATTTCAGCAGAGGCTCATACACGGGCAAAGGTTCGTCCGTTTCGCTGGCCGGGGGATACAAACACATAACAGTGAATCGGTTGAGGTTGTAAAGTGTGGATATAGACAGGCCCGCGGTGTGAGGATAAGACCTGGCAGCCGCGAATCTGAGGGAAAGTTGGGAAACCAAGCGTTTTTGCAAAGAAACCGCAAACATACACAGAGGGTTCTGGTGGTTCCAACCAGTGCACATATCTAGCAAAGGATCAGAACGGTTATCAACAGTCGGACGAAAACCTGCGCGTACAGGTATGGCGCGAACTCTTCGGCCCTATCAAGAGTTCAGCCCGTTGTTCCTGATACAAAGAGCAAGAGACGTACGTGTTTGTATGGTCCAGTTCCTCAATGAAGACATTGTTGTACCAATTGAGACCGCGTCTGAGTTGTGTTGGCCGTTATCAGTAGGATGATCAAGCCAACATTTTTCTTGGAATATACTTGGGAATTGGAAGCCATGCTGGACTATTTGGTTGTCAATGGATAGTCACAGCCTAGTATTAAAGTAGACCCACGGCTCGGACAAATGCATTGTTGCGTCACTTCCAAGGTTATCAACTGTACTCGGAGCCCTAAACATGTTCGTCAAAACTGAGCGACAGATTGTCAATACGAAATTGAAAATTTACAAGGTGACTGAAGAGTCGGGACGCATTGCTCTTTTGGGTTCAACCCAAGAGTAAGTACCGAAAGTAACATCTGAAAACAACAGAGCTCACTCATGCACATCGCAAGCCCAAGTCTGGATGCGGCTAGTGGGGTCGCCTACACTCATTTCAGCTTGATCGAGTCTCCAACACAGAATGGAAGAAGGTGAAGTGAGCGCCGCCAGTAGACTATCGTGAGCGAGAGGTACAACAGAAGCAGCCTTGTCGTGGAAGGCCATTAGGCAAATAGCCAGATGAAAAGCATCTGTGGCTGACTGCACATCGAACACGCCTCTGTCATAGCTTGGACAGTGCGTTTCCCCGTATGCTAAGTGCACTTCGACCTGTCCTATCGTTAGGAAACTCATACAACAAACTCACGGCGCACTCAGACTTTGCGCCGAGAGCCTTCGGTCCATCCAATCGCTAGCTGCAGGGTGCTTGAATACTTGTCAAGGACAACGCATACCAAAGGGTCCTGTACTCCTAGGGTTCGGCGATGAAGTAAAGCGCTCGACATAACATGGTGAACTGTCGATGGCGACGCGATGCAGAGAAGGGGAAAATCGACGACTCTGTCATCCAAAGGCTGCACAGCAAGATGCACGTGTAGGGGAAGTGGGTCGGGGCCATAGTCGTCCGTATCCTCAAAAAACACTCGGGGTTCATAATCGGACCGCTTCCTGTCGCTACTCGAGGAGATCACGGCCTCTTCGGCTTCATCTTCTAAGGCCAGATGGTCCATTACAAGCTCTGCAGCGGAATCGTGTTCGATTGACTGCATTTCCGATGACCCAGATTCCTCGGGCACGGCCAGCGGGGAGGTTACAAGACCAAGTGCACAAACATGAGAGGAAGTTGAAGAAAGGAACGCGATTTCGATGGTATCGTACAGAGAGGGATCGACTGCAAGAGCCAGAGGGACGTCAAGACTGACAATAGGATTAGTGCATCTGGCAGACATCACACGCTGGTGTGTACCTTGTATGTTCGCCAGGCCATATGCATCGTAATAGCAGGTATAAAAAACGTTTCGCAAAGATAGCCTTGGGGATCTCATCGAGAGGTTGGTCAAGGGAAGCAAGTTGCGTGACGCTCGAGGCAGCGTATAAGGCTAAGGCATGTGCGTCGGACAACATATCGTGATCAAAAGTGAGTGAAGATATGCGGGAGGATAATTTCATGTCTTTAACATCCTTCGGATAGCGTGAGACTCACGCACGTCTATGCTCATAATGGCGCACCTGTGGAGAGGGAGGCAGAGCCACCAGCAGTAGAGCCTCGGCTATTGACCGTGTCGGGCCTGGCCAATCAGCAAATGATTCGACGCGATGTTCTTTTACAGAAATAAATTCAGGCTGCGCAAAGTTGCTAGGCATGGTGGTAGTTGCGTGCAAGAGTGCAAGCGGACCGAAGTCGGCTCGATCAGCGTGCTCTGCGGCACATGACCATGAAAGCGAACTTTTCTTCTTCAACTTACATGGAGTCCAAGAAAACCTGTACAACTGCATTTTCATTCGAAGCCAAAAGTCCCAAATTCAGTCATCATGTAAGATAAGGCTACAAATTGTCTATGCAAAAGTCCCGCAAGCGTACAGTAAGGAGAGTACACGCCCTCAAGACGTGTCCAAACAACATTTTTGATCTCATAATCTCTCATTACTTCGCTGCCTTGACGTGCAACTTAGAGAGCGCGACAATGACCGGCACTCCGTAGAACGCGTATGCCACCCACATCACTGCACGCAAAGTTAGACTACTGTATCTGTAAAGGACGAAGACGCACTAGTGAAGCCATTTCCCAAGTCAGCGTGAACCCGAGGAGGGTTGGTTATAATCATCTGGATGCTCTTGTTGAAGTCGTCCACGCCCTTTCCGTACCACATGCGAACGATAAGAAGGGAGGTTATGCCAGTGAGGAAGCCAACGAAGCCGAGCCATGCGACAGTGCGTTGGATCAAAGGCCGGTCGACCATTGCTGCCATCTTGTCTCCCATCTTGTGTCCGAATGCGACAAACGTGAAGGTAAAGAAGAAGATGACGGAAAGTAACATGCCGGCGGCGATGGCACCAGAACAGCCTGAAGGAGAGGAAAGAAGGATCCGGGGCGCCTCAGACGGTAGATCAGAGAAGTCTATGCGAACACTCAGTACTTGGCAGGCAGCAGAATTCGGACAGAAATACAGACCATATACAGGCATGAACGATGTTGAAGTGCAGTTGATGGCTTCATCATTCTTGGGGCGCGAGCAGGAACCTATGAGAGTGCGTTAGTACAATAACAGAGAACAATGGTAATGATTGTGATACGTACCCAACAACCCCAGAAACAAGGATGGACCATCTAGCTGTTCCCCAGAGTCGTTGTCGAAGGAAGGAGTTCTGTTGTGAGGGTCAACGAGGTTATTGTGGTTGGAATAGGTATAGAACGGACACTGTCAATAACGCAACTCTGTCTTGTAGGACAAGAGTCGGGGCCAGGAATGCCAAAACAGATAGCACCACCGCGGTCAATGCCAGCACAGGCGTCAAGTAAAGAGTCACAGCTTTGGAAAGGCCAGCAATCATCGTGAAGGTAATAAAGAGTGGGGTGTCGTGAGGTAGGACGTGGAAGCTGCGCGCCTGGCGTGACTGGAGGAGAAAAGGTAGTGATGGGTAGCAAGACACAGTCAAGCAATGGGGGATCCCAGAATGAAAACCGCTCCTCTTATATATACTGAAGGGCCGATCATTCTAGGACACCGAACAATGGGTGTTTGGTCTATTGTTACGTCGTGACACGCGCCAGGGAATTCCCCATATGTGACAAGGACAAGGCAGCGCCATGAACGCGAACTCCGTTGGCACGTCGGGTATTGGAATGGAAGACCGATTTTTGGCTTGACAACAAGCAAACTACCTTATTTCGAACAATAGCCTAAGAGAGGCGGATTCATGCAGAGCCCTAGAAACGCGTACTTGGAGTACGTAAGCTGTCGGTCCAGTCGGCCAGAACTTTTTGATTTTCCATGTAAATCGCTGATGGCAGTGGGAAGAGAAAAAGGAGAACAAGGTCGGGACTCGGCCGCCACACTGTCTGCCTGAAGCCACGCGATCGTCGATCATCAGCATTTTACTTCTGTCCATTATGGCGTCTACGACTATCGAGAGCGGACCTCCCGCCGTTCTGCAGAGCCTTTCCACTCTCGTCGACGAAAGCCCGCAATCGTACATTCGCGGCGGAGAGGATGTCAACCGCGCGGCACTGGCTGCGGCCTCGTATCTCTTCGACCTTTGTGCGTGCCCATTCGCATCACTTTATTCGTTTTTCTAAGCTCTCAGTCTAGCTGTGCGGGCAGAAACACCGTCCTTGCGACCGGTGAACATGCTTCTGATGGCCCTCTCCCCTGGCATGGCCCCAGCGACGCGTTCACAAAGTTTGAAGAGAAAACGCAGCCCGGAGCTTTCTCATCCACAATTCAACGCTACCCCGCTTGCGCACCTCTTTACTGAGGGTATGGACGACGAGCAAATATGGGCACAGCTGGACATCAAGTCCAAACATCTTGGAGATATCTTGGACCGCGCCTTGGACGCACATAATCCCATGGATGATGAAGTAGAAATGTCTGGTGGTCTGGAAGAAGACGAGGACTCCAATGAGGACGACCCCGAGCTTTCTGGCTTCGATATGGATGACATCGATGCTCTCGAAGATTCGGAGGAAGACGAGGATGATGATTCTGAAGAGGACTCTGAAGAAGACGCGGAGGAAAACGAGAGTTCCGACGACGAGCCTCATGAGGAGAGCTTCACCAACCTCCGTGATCACATAGAAGAAAAGTCTGGCCCTCTGTCTGCGCGTCGAAAGCGCAAGGGCAAGCAGGGTTCAGAGGTGGACGACGACTTCTTCGATCTCAAAGAGTTCAATGCGTTGACAGAGGCGGCGGAAGCAAAGTCTTCTTCGAACGGAAGGCTGGGTGGAGATGATGAGGACTCTGATGAAGAGAGTGTGGATTTATTTGCAGCGGTGGACGACGATGCATTCGAGGAGGCTGACTTGGATGAGGGCTCGAAAGGTATGTCACCCCGCACCACTATTGCCGTGTTTCTTACATTCGCAGAACTCTTCTACAAGGACTTCTTTTCTGCTCCACGGCGTACCGGTGGACCACCTCCAAAGCCTGGCCCCAGTCCCAAGAAGGGTGGTGTTCGTTTCCACGATGAAGTTCGCGTCAAGAAGATCAAAGCGCGAGGGAAAAACCTACCCGTCGCAACTATGTATGCAGGCGGCGGCGATGACGACGATGAAGATGAAGACGATTTACCGGCGTTCGAAGACGGCTGGGAAGACGAAGAAGATGAGGATGAGATGGGGGAAGAGGATGACTTTGACGAGGCGGAAGAGGATGAAGAGCTCGATGAGGGCTCTGACGCCTCGGGTGATGATGGCTCAGAGCAATCTATTGACGAAACGATGGATCATTTCAAGGACGATCTGTTTGCGGACGACGAGGCGGAAGAGGATGCAGACAGTGCGTATCACCGTATTCACTCGCTTCCGCTCATCTCACCATTTGCAGACATGACAACTCACGAAAAACGAATGGCCGCACTCAAGGAGCAAATTACTGCACTCGAGGAAGAGAACGTCGGGAAGAAGGACTGGACACTTTTGGGCGAAGCAACATCACGTTCGCGTCCGCAAAATTCCCTGCTCGAAGAAGACCTTGAATTCGAGCGTGTCATGAAGGCTGCACCCATCATAACGGAGGAAGTCGTTAAAGGCCTCGAGGACCGTATCAAGGCCCGGATATTGGACAACAACTTTGACGATGTTGTGCGGAAACGTGCCGTCGAGGACAAGCCCTTCCTTCCTTCACGGGTGTTCGAGCTCAAGGACACCAAGTCCACGCAATCTCTAGCGCAAATATACGAGGATGAGTACGTCGCAACACAGTCAGGCGGCACAACGGATGACCGCGACGGAAAACTCGTCAAGGAGCACAAAGAGATAGATCATCTGTGGGAGAACATTTGCTACAAGCTCGACGCCCTCTGCAATGCACACTTCACCCCCAAAGCTGTGAGGAGTCCTTTTGCTCTTCCTTGCGACATTTCACTGACTTTCATGTCAATAGCCCAAAGCAACTATCTCAAGTGTATCCAACGTTTCGTCTGTTTCGTTCGAGTCGGCTCTCCCAACGGCACAGTCGAGCGCCTCTATGCTCGCGCCTGAGGAAGTACACAAGCCCGAAGCGGCCGACCTCAAGTCGCGTAGCGAGATGACACCCGAGGAGAAGCGCGCTCTGCACAACAAGACGAAGAAGGCGAACAAGAAGCGGAAGGAGCAACTCAACGGTGCTGTTGACAAGTATGCCAAACCCAAGGGCAGCGTCAAGCAACAGAAAGAGGACGCACTGAAGAGTGTCGTCAAGAATGGCAAGGGTGTCACAGTGGTTGGAAAGCAGAAGAAGGATATCTTGGATAAGGGCAAGGGTAAGCAGGAGGGGGCGAAGGCGGGAAAGGCGTAGTTCTTCGTAGCCTTCCGATTCCGTGGTCTTAGTCGAGCGCGAAATTGTACTTGTCCCTCCTGGGAATCTACGGGACCCACTTGACCGCACACGAAGTTAACCAGAGCGGCCTGAGAACTCGCCTTGGTTTCAGCCGCGTGAAAATCCAGAAAATGTGTCTACACATGCTCGATACCGACAACAGGTTGTTAGGATAGTGTGCCTACGTACAGTACAGTCTACAAGGTGTACCGGTGAGTTTTATACAGGCGACAGCTACGGGGGGACTTTAGTCAATGGCAATCGTATTCACATAACCGACGCCAGTGTAAGTACAGACGTCTCAGCACGCGGCCGTACGCTAAGAGTTTGACACTAGGCTCAGTCTCGATTTCGGGGCCTGCAGCCTGCTCGCAGGGATGTTGAGAGCTGCGAATTTGTCACGATTGTCGAGCTCTTCCGCAAACCGAGCTTTGTGCTCGCTGCTCTCTTGTTGGTGTTTCATCGTCCATCTCAGGGAAGTGTCGTCGTCGTGCCACCGCTTCGCGAAGGCCTCTCGTGCATTGTTGAAACGTTTGGCAAGGCGCGGTGCATGAACATGCTGAAGATGTAGGAGGAAAGTGGCAAAACGTAAAGCCTGATTAGGTTCTCGAATGTCGAACTTTGGCGGGTTTCGCATTGCAATGAAGGTGATGGGGGTGTCGGGTGGTACATTTTTGTACTAAAATTTTGTCAGTAAAATCGCCATCGTACCGGTATACCTACGCACAGGGACCCCCAGCGAGTTTGCACTAACACTCCAAGCACTCAGAACGATCCCAATGGGCCCATTGGTAACCAAGCAGAAAACGACTGCGTCACCGATACCAACCGCGACATTCTGAGCAACTGCAGAATGCAGGTAGATCTGAGCTTGACCTACGCTCTGGAAGACCGATCCATTTTTACGTTTGTGTTCAGCGGAATAGAACTGAAGAATGATATCTGGGCAAGATTAGATCACTTGTTGTATCCTCGTCGGAAACTCACCCAGGTAAGGACTAGGATGAACGCGCCCGTGGTCAATTGACACGTCCGGATTGGCATTGCTAGTCGACGTGTTAAACATTGACCTGATCTCCCGCCTCTTTCCCAGATTCCTGACAGGACTGAGGTCATCGTCGTTCTGGGTCAACAGATCGGCAAGCACTTTCTCGTCCGGTACACCGCTGCGAGAGAACGGGTTACCTCCAGCAAGCTCGCCAACACGCTCTTTGTCCTCTGGCTTTGTAGAGAAAACGTTTGACAACGTGGGCAAGCCATCAGACAGTTTTTGCGTCGCCCCTGCGTCTTTGTAAATGACAGAGTTGAACGCGTCAACACGCTCTTTGTCTTCTTCGTCAAAGCATTGCAAACGTATACCTGCGACGGCATCACATTTCGCCTCAGGGGGCTCCTCCACTGCGCGCGCAAGAGTAAAATGATTTGAGGATTGCGCGATGACCCTTCGTAACTTTGCCCAAAAGTCCGCCACAAGAACGCCGTGCCTCTGAGAAGCCCTGCCCAGAGCTTCCTCCGCCTCGACAAGGTTTCGAGCGGTCTCACTGATCGAGGAAGACTTGGTTGCCTTTGTGCCCTCTGTCACTCGATCGTACCGCTGTGTCAACATGTTGCTCTCGACTTGATTCATTGATGACACAATGGAGTTCGTGAGGTTTGCGAGAGATCGCGGGAAGGCTGGGTCGTTAGGACTGTGATCGAGCATCTTGTTGCGAGCCGTCCGAATCGTGCGCTCGAAACTGTCGATGTACGAAGTGAGTAATGTGAATAACGGATCAAGATAGAGCCCACCCAACGAAAATCTTATAGTCATCATGTCCAGTGTTGGCAAGAATGCGTACATGCACATGATCCCAGCCAACTATACGGCCTTCCGCCTCCAAGGCCACGCTCCAGTCGAAGTTCTGAGCAAGTTCGTTCTCTACAATAATCGTAGGAAAATGATGTAACAGGTGTTTTTCGATATCTTCGCTGTGTCGACTGCGTGTGGCTTAGTGGATGTGAATGAGTACCAAAGGAAAGCGACGTACGAAATGAGAGCATTTTCTCCACTGAGGGCGCAGTGAAGCAATCCAGCATTCTCAACATGACGAGTATAGGCCAAATATTCCCCAGAAAACTGCGGAGGAATTTCCGAAGGCCTTTGAGGCTACATGGCACCATGAGTGACAACGATACTAGATAAAAGCACAGGACGCACGGGAACGGCGACAGGGTAGAAATAATCCATGCATTCCAAAAGAGGCATATAGCCGGGCAAAGAATAATTCTCCTTGAGCGCTTCGAACTCGCCGGCCATAGGGTAAGAGCACATCACAGTGTACCGATTCATGTTGTAAAGCGTTGACATGGCCATGCCCGCAGTATGGTCCTGAGCGGGTGTCGCTGCAAACCTGATTTCAACGTCAGTGGCTTGCACAACCTTCTGGGACGATGAGATAGCTACACAGAAGCCGATGGCGTCTTCAGCCAATGTACATATCTGGAGCAGCCTGTGAGCAGCGTATTTCACCTGCGCATCAACTCACGCACAGAAAAGGAGCAAGTTCTTGCTTCCTGACAAAAATGAGTCAGTGGTCCACAGCACGATCAATTACGAGGCCTACTTGGTCGCGTCGTTCGTAACAAAAGACACTCCTTCAGTCTCATTATACTGGCGCCTTTACAGGGTATTAGTTCGAAAAGTATCAAGATGATCGAGACGCGCACTGAGGGACTTGATATACACTGGAGAAGCTGCGTTGAATGTCAATGTACGACAGAAAGACAATCCATCAAGCCACACGTTCTTGCTGTCCCACTCGAACCGGCGGAGCTCGTGTCGATTGTTCCCAAATCCCTGAGATCATAAGTCAGACAATGATATAGATGCTGAAGAGCAACGCCTACAAGGTAGAAACAGGATCTCTGTCTGGGATGGCTGACGGCTGGGATGGTGAAAGCACTGATGACTCCGGAAGAGCAGCCCTTAAATATCAGAATTGGGTTCTTCCGGTAACTACTCGTGAGAAGGACAGAACTCACTGATACACACTGTTAGCCCAGGTCTGGATCCGGTTGGTGGGATTGGCGACATCGCGTTCGGCTTGATCAAGTCTCCAATGGAGAATGGAAGAAGGCGAAGCGAGCCCAGTCAAGAGTCCGTCGTGTGCGATAGGAACAACGGAAATGGCCTTTTGGCGAAAGGCCATGAGGCAAATAGCAAGGCGGAAAGCGTCTGCGGGGGCATGCACATTGAATATGCCTGTGCTGTGACCCAAGGGGGGTGAAATTTGTAGCGCCCCATAGGCCAAGTGTATCTCGACCTTTGCATGCATCAGGAAGAAGTACACACACAAAGAGATAGCAGCGTACCGATGCTTCGTACCGAGGACCCTCAGTCCACCCAATTGCTAACTGCAGGGTGCTTGTGTAAATGTCGGTGATTATGCATAACATAGGTTCCTGTATCCCTAAGGCTCGGCGATGCAGTAGAGCGCTCGACATAACGTGGAGAACAGTAGACGGCTCCGCAAAGCAAAGCAGAGGAAAATCAACGACTCTGTCATCCAAGGGCTGCATGAGAAGATGCACATGGGAGGGAAGTGCCTTGGGTTTGTTGTTGTCCTCACTTTCGGCCCTGAGAACCCAGTCCTCGTCCTCGTCGCCGGACCCTTCTTCGTCGATCCAGTAGTTGCTACCCTGGAAGCTTGCCACCTCCTGTTCGTGGGTTTCGTTCTCTAGAACAGACGGGTCCACCTGGATCTCCTCGACAAAGTCATGCTCAATTGATTGCATTTCCGAGGACCCATGCGCCTCAGATGGGTCCACGGGTACAACCAGTGGGGAAGTTACGAGACCGACTGCACAAACACCGAAGGGCTCGGAGGGAGGAAATGAGGGCTCGATAGCATGGTATAGAGAGGAATCAACTGCGAGAGCAAGGAGAACATCAAGGCTGGTAGGAAAGTCAGTATACCTTGCAGATTGCGCGCTGGTGTGTACCTTATATGCTCGCAAGGCCATATACATTTCATGAGGAGATACAGAAATCGCTTCGTATACATAACTTTGGGGATTTCATCGAGAGGTTGGTCAAGGCAAGCAATCTGTGTAAGGCCGGAGGAAGTGTACAAGGCTAGGGCGTGTACGTCGGACAAGATGTTGTCGTCTAGAGTGAGTGAAGATATGCGAGAAGGCACTAAAGCATTTTTGAGATCCTAAAAAGCAAATTGATATTCACGCCTGAGTAAATTGAGTACCATTGCGCACCGATGGAAAGTGTGGCATAGTAGCAGCATCCACGTCCAGCAAGAGTGCTTCCGCTAGCGACCGTGTCGGACCTGGCCAATCAGCAAAGGATTCGATGTGATGTTCTTGTACATGGATGAACTCGGGTTGAACAAAATTGCTAGGCATGATGGTGGTTGTGTGCAAGAGACTAGAGTACACACGGACCGGATTCCGAAGTGAGTCGATCGGTGAATCTGCCACGTGACCACGAGCGCGAAATTGCGATTTTGGGAACGCTACAGCACTCCAAATCCGAATTGAAACAAAATTTGCGCTAATTGGATCTCCAGAGAAGCCCATGGCCTCACTGGTGCTGGAAGGATGCAATGTCACCTTGAGGCTTTGCTGATGCACGGGAAACAAAGACCAACAACCGGCTATTAGAGCCTATGCTTACGATTTACAGTGCGCCGCGGCTCGAGTTTCATCCGTTCTGCTTCATCCTTGAGCGCAGGCGCATCGTCGGTACGTAAGGATGCGCACCATGCCCCGACGTTCCAAGTTGATCCCAGCATACGCCTGCTGGCGTACCGCAACGCGGTCTTTGCCTGGCCCAGTATGTGTCAGACACGAGGAGGAAATCCCAAGTGTAACTCTGTTCGCTGCTCCATTCGCGCAGCCCATGCTCAGTGCAATTGGCAAGGCGTCAACCTGTCGATTCATCGCGTTCAATGAGGTTCTTGAAGCTTGATCACCGAGAGAACAGACTGAGGAAAGGCTAGCAAATGTATAACGTTGCGAAAAAGGAGACTATAGGGTAGTATAAATTGCTAATGGTAAGTATGTAAAAGTACACATGCGAAGAATACATATTGCCGTACTCTGGTCGATAGAGGAGAGGTGAGGAGATGGAAGAGGAGAGAAAATACATACGTGTCTACAGGAGCATTCGTCAAGGGTCAAGGTTAGTAAAGAGTAACATCAAGCCTCGACAGTCGTCAGCTTCATCTCCCACATCCCCAGCTTACTGCGTACGACGCCTTGGAATCGCAGCATCTGGTACATGCCTAGGAAATCCGCCTGGATCACCCCCCGTTGCTTCGTCAGCTCCGGGTTGTACGCCTGTTGGCACCGTAGCGAATACGCCTGATTTAACTTTGCCCGATCCTCACTCGTGAGCTCGTCGCACCAATAATGTCGAGGCTGGATGGGCATAGAGAAACTCCGCCAAAGCTCCTCAAGAACATCGCTGATGGTCACCCCATTCGGCTCACTTGACCGCACGTCGATGTACCACGGATAGCGTGGATGGAACAACCGGAGGAATTGTGTAGGTGGCGTGGTGGCGAGCTGTACGAGATCGATGTGGTTGAAGCGTCGGCCAAGGTAAGGAAAGAGTGTATCTTCTGTGTTTTGCAAGGGTGAAAATCGAATGTCGAAGGATATGGGGTATCGAGAGGGTTGGAAGGCCATAAGGCTGTGTGGTACACGCTTGACGGGGTCGCTGATCTCTACAAACCCACGGTCAATACGGACCCCATTAGTAGGAAAAATGGGATGCGCACCTCGCATATCCGAACGATTCTTCGGCGACCCGAGCTTCTTGAGCAGCGACGGCCGTACTTCGTATTCCTGGCGCCAGTCGCGAGGACGTTGTGCAAGGTTGAACTCGTTATACTCCTGCTCCGCTCTAGCCCACCACTTGTCATCCTTCTCTTTCCCACGCAGAGAGAAGGATGACCGGCCCTTCTGCCTCGTGTTCTGCGGTTGTTGCGCCATGTCCCCGTAAAGCGCTGGACTCGACGCCGGTGTTGTCGATGGCGTAAACAGCGCAGACTGCTGGCCATATGGAGTGCCCATCATCCGTGCTTGCATTTCGCTTGCTGTGGTGGTCATCCCAGGCGATGGCGGACGCCACGCCATACTGCTGAAGCCGTCCTGCTGTTGCTGGTGCTGATGGTATGGGGTAGATGCGGTCGACGTTGTCCACGACGATTCTGAGGATTCGGAGCCTGTCGGCCAGCCCCCGAGACCACCAACAGGCTGTGGGTTTGACGGCTGGCGGCCCCAGTTCGCAGGGGACTGTGGAAGCTGGAGGGGAGAGAGCTCGCCGGGAGTCGCGTCCCACACGTTTGTTGGCGCACCGTAGCGGGGCGCATGGTTCTGATTCTGCATAGCGCGTCTTGCGGTGGAATTAGCGGCGCATTCGGGGGCGAATCGCAGGGCATCTCACACCTGTCATTATGGGGATCGTACTGCATGGCTGGATTGGCGCCTCCAGTGCTGTAAACCGTCAGCGAATAGTTTATGGACATCGGTGTCGACTGCCACGCACTTGAAGCTCGGATATCCGGGGTTATTTCCTCCCGGAGGTTGTTGGACCAGACCGTATTGCATTTGTGCGCCTGCGGGGGGCGGAATCCCACGATAGTCGTGATCCACGAGGGGCGGGGGTTGGTCCCAAGCTGCCGCAGCCATCATGTTGCTCGTCGGTTTACGTTCGACAAGAGGCGACACTAGAGATCATCGACACGGCGCGCGAGTAAGTAATGGTGGTGAACGTCCAAAGCCAGGTTTTTGGTTCCACGGGCCCTGATCTCATTCCTCAATAGGTGAGCCATCAAGATCCTCGGCGTTCTGCGCCTGCGCGGTTCTCTAGTGGCGCTCAACCGAGATGGAAAGAGTTTGTGTTGGTAATAATACATAAATGCTGTACAAATCTGTAGTGTGTGTTGGCTATCAAAGCCCATGGACTGCCTCCTTCACCAGCTCAACGAATTCTCCATTGTCCGCAGACCCATTTCCAGCGCCCATTTTCCAGAGGCCGTATACACCCCGTATAGCCTCCTTGAGAGCTATGTCAACTTCCCGGCTCATGGGACCAGCTGTAGTGGGTACTATGACTTCGTCCCGAGCTTGAGCTGCTGAAGACTGCGTATCTGTCGAATCTCTATTGACGAGCTCAGGCATACTCTCTTCTTCTTCGTCCCGAGCCTGAGCGCTAGCCGCTGTGGACTCCTCATCTGACGAATATGGATGAACGAGCCCAGGCATATCCTCTTCATCTTCGTCACCAGGCAATGGGAAGGACTCTACACGCTCGTTGAGTGCATGCAGCCGGTCAGAGAGGTCGATGGCATGCTGGTTTCGTCGCATAAACGAATTTTGGGCGTGGGCGACGCCAAGATAGTCTTCGTGCAGATGGGAAGTTTCGTGTACATGTGGGGCTCGGCGTCGCTCAGGCATGGGAGATGGAATGGTAGAGTCCGCGGTGCCTAGGGAGAGACAATGAGCATACGTAGAGAAGGGAACCATCATGCAGAGACGCACCGTGGACAGAGGAATATTGAGCCCAGTACGCGTCTTCACTGTTGTGGGTAGTGTCAGGATGCTTGGCGGTATGGGCGTCGTGCAAGCCGTGGTCCTCTCCCTCCTCGTCGCCGTACGAATTCCAGTAGGCATCGTCTGGGTCGACGGCCTCTACATGGATAATGCTGGCCTTTGGGTTCCAGACGTCGTCCAGGATCTCGACGGTGTTGGTGGGGAAAGGCATGGGTGATAGACCGTGGTACTTCCAAGAGTCCTGGTCAAATAGGAAAACGAAGCGTAGATCACGATGTGTATTCACATGGGCATACAGGGTCTCTCTGTCCCCGGAATAGCGGACTGCCCATTTGTCACTGTGATGCGGGGTAAGGCGTGTGAGGGCGTCGACGTCTGCGTCCTCGCTCACCCCAAGGTAACTTGGCAGGTTGTCCGCTGGCGTAATGGATAAGAAGTGGTGGCGCTGGAGTAGCGGCAGAGAGACCATCTGGCGCGGAAGGGGGTCCGTCTCCAGTTTCTCAGGAGGGATCAGCAGATCCAAAAACGCGTCCACGGTCGCTGGGAGTAGCGGAAATGGCCGCGGCGTTCCGTCGTCGGCATCGTCTTCCATTGAGGTGGCAAGAAAGAAAAAGCGGTCGGCACTCGACGTCGAGTGTCGTAGAAATCCCCAAACATTTTGCTCAACTCCCACTTCTAGTCTCGTTCCCATCCGCCTCTGAGAGTCTTTCTCAAATCACACTTTCCACGCCACGCACGCGGCACGAAACACGTGCTGATGGTGATCTCGGACGATACCGAGGGATCAGTGATGGCGAGAAAGTGCGATTGAGAAGTTAGAGCGAGCTTGTGAGTTGATCGACTTTATCATCAATGATGGCTCGGACTCTAACGGATGGAGCCGAGACTATCCCACTTCATCGATGTAGCGACAAAGCTCGGTCCGCACTCCCGGTCTATTAGAGCCGAATCCGGTCCGAGGTCCACACGCGCAACGTGCTCCTTTGCCAAAATCCTTCACACACCTCGCTGAACGGCTGTCCTAACCCAGCGATGCATATCTCCTTGCCACGGGCTCTTACTCTCCTCGTCCTCCTTCCTCTCATAGCTGCCCAGGTGCGCATCCTCATTATCATCGCCACGCTCGGCCAGGGCTCACCGCCAGATCTTACCATAGTCCTCAACCACAAACGGCGGCAACAACAACAGCAACAGCGGGGACAACAACAACAGCCAGAGCCAGACAAGCAGCCAAAGTGGCTCCCAGTCAGGCGGCTCAACGAGAACAACCAGCGCGGCGTCTGCTTCTGGATCAGGCGGCAGTAGTGGAAACAGCACCAAAACCAATTCAGATGGACATGCTAGCAACACCAAGACAACACCCTCCAATCTTCCGACGGCTGCCGTATCGGGTGTAGATGGTGGAGGAAATGCTGAGGGCGGCGCACCGTCGCCAGGTGGATCCGGCAAGGCGAACGGTCCAGACGATGACTACATCAATGGAGCTGCTGCCCTTGGACTCAGCGTGGGCATCCTCGCCGCTCTTGGTGGTGGAGCCGCAGTGCTGCTATAGACGCAATCACATGGACAACAGTTACATTTGGACCTATCGTATGCACTCTTCAGGTTATTATTCACACGGACGGACAGTAGTCTCGTTCCCATCCGCCTCTGAGAGTCTTTCTCAAATCACACTTTCCACGCCACGCACGCGGCACGAAACACGTGCTGATGGTGATCTCGGACGATACCGAGGGATCAGTGATGGCGAGAAAGTGCGATTGAGAAACTCTCAGAGACGTCTGGGGCACTTCGTATAGAGAAGGGGGGGATGATGTCACTCATCCTGTTTTGGCTGGCTAGCTTTGCCGCCACACTCTGGATATCAGCACCGTTCCATGATTTATTAAGATGTTCAGACTGGGCCATGTAATTAAACCATGAGCCATTTTATCTCACCGGTTTGTGCATCTGAATTGCGCGTCTAAACATGTGCATGAGGCCTTGAGGCCTGAGATCAAGCCACTGCATACTTCGAATCCGCCCTGTAACGACAAAGTTTTTTTCAATCAAATCCCTGGGCTGCCAGAAAGAAAGACACATTTTTAGTGTGTCCTTGGACAATCCTACACACCCGCGCGCCTAGTCTGTGTATACCAATGCCCATGCCCGCGGACCCATCTATTAGTATTGTTTAAGCTTACATTCAATCTTCACAAACATCCCAAACAGCAATTCAATTTTATTGTGGTGTAAACTACGTCCATAGTTTAGGAAGACAAGCGCCCGTGAACAGAACCCCGCGAGGAATAACACCAGGTCCTCCTCGAGCTGCGTGTAGCTTCGAAGGACGTGAGCGACGGCCTATCGCGGGTTGGGCTTTCGAGCCGTGCTCCCGATAAGCGTGCCAAAGGCACTTTTTTGGGCGGTTTCTCTACGCCGACAGGTTTGGGGCAAATTGGGGGTCTTAGTGGACAGCAAGCCGGGCCTTTGCTGTTGGATGAGTTGATACCGGACAGGGCCAAATAGTTCAAAGGCAATATATTTGATGATTTTGCGACGCGTCGACGAGCTCACATTGGAAAATGTCGAACGCGAGCATCGGGTCAAGTGGTAGTCGAGGCCAAGACGTGCCGTGGCTATGCCCCGGTGACATCATCCCCCCCTTCCCTATACGAAGTGCCCCAGACGTTAGAGCGAGCTTGTGAGTTGATCGACTTTATCATCAATGATGGCTCGGACTCTAACGGATGGAGCCGAGACTAGACGGACAGTTTTATTTCACGCATCTAATGTCATCAAATGGTACCAGTTTCGGGTGGGGCATGCAACAAGGAACGTATTATACAAGAACAAGATGATACGGTAACGCAAATAAGTATGTGTCGACAACAAGTATGCTAGCAGAGTGGAGGGAGACGCGCGTGAGTGTGATGAGGATAAGTAAAAGAAAAAATGACAAGTCCAATGGCCAATTGAGAAAGTCCGCATCTCCAATGCAGCCGGCTTGGTACATTCTCCCGAGAACACGTCGTCGGCCTATCAGGACCATGAACGAGCTGATATGATGTGGAGTCGACCGCAGAATTTGGCCGACCCTTTTACGAGGCGATATAGGGGAGTGTCATCCTGAAATACGGCGTTGTCTGGAATGACCGTCTCCGCCGCTCAGACACCTGTGCTGACGAGAGCCGATGTGCCCGGTCGTACTCTGAGCACAAAGCTGGATGAGCGACCGAATATTGTTGCCGTTGCGCAAGCGTGCGTTGCCGTGAATACAGCGCGTGTTGCAATTTGTCCGCCTCGGCCGACGAGCGCATGAATGTCTGTGGCACGGGCGCAAACGACATCGGCGGGTAACTTGACGTCGGGGACGATGACGAGGGGCTGGCAGATTGTGGTGTGGCGCTCTGCGGCGGATATTTGTAGACCGAGTCTAACGGCTGGGGCTGACGCACGAGATACGCCGGATTTGTAGATGGATGGTAGGATAGTGGAGGGGAAGAGTACGCCGGGGTTGAATGAGATGGCTGCAAGGCCGGCACGTAGTAGCCGTATGTCTCTGGTGTTGGGATAGGCGCCATGCTCCGCCCTGCTGGCACCCATCTGGGCCAGTCCACAGTGTCGTCGACGGTGTTGTAAAAGGACCAATCCCTGCCGTCATTTGCGGGTGCGTTGGGGTCGCTGCAGAGTTCCCCCTGCTCAACAGCACGAGTAACGCCTTCGAGCCATGAAACGACGTATGCGAAAAAGTTTCCTTCTGGGCCTGTTGAGAGGAGACTGGGAATATCCATTGTAGACGAAGCCAAAAGAGAAGAAGAAAAAAAAAAAATTGGCTAGTCCGCACACGCAGAGACAGAGAGAGAGGGGGCAAGGGATGGGGGTTGAAAGACAAGCGAGCAAAGGCACTGGCCGCTTCGGCCTTTTTAAATGATTGAAACGATCGCTGATTCCGCGCAGCATTAGCAAAACCGCGCCGTCGTAGCCGTCGCGCCCGGCTCTCGGCCATTTGTCGTATGTAACGTTGGACGGTTGTTCATTTTCTGTGTCAACACTGCCCGGAGAGGATAACAATCCCGCCGTGCAGCGATTCCAAATCATCCATTTCTACCGTATGCTTCGACACGCCAAGGTTCTCTTCTTACCACATCGTGCCCGTCCTTTGTCCGTCTTCCCTATCCGAAAAATCATGACAGATTCACCGCAGCTCAAGAAGCAAAAGACCGAAAATACAAAGGTATTTCCGCAGGCCTGTGCGGAATTTCGGATCTCTGACTTGGTCTCTTTTTTTTTCTCTCTTCTCCTTTCCTTTCTCTAGATCATTGGGACTCACAACGGTACATTACCCTTTGTTTCTCTTTTTCTTCTTCTCTTCACTCTTCTCATGGCGGGTAGGCACTTTCCACTGCGATGAAGCCCTCGCCGTCTTCCTCCTGCGCCAGACAGACACATACGCCAATAGTGGTACGCGCTCGAGTTTCTCCACCCGGCCCCCTTGATGGTAATCCCAGACCCCCGATCTAGAACTAAAGCGCACCCGTAATGAGGACATCCTGAATGGTTGCGATATCGTCGTCGACGTCGGCGCCATCTACGACGCATCCAAACAGCGTTTCGACCACCATCAACGTGGCTTTGCAGAGGTCTTTGGCCACGGTTTCAACACAAAGCTAAGCTCAGCAGGCCTCATTTACAAGTAAGGCTTCTTCCTCTCCAGCTTCCCTTGGGGCCAATAGTGTTGCAGGCACTTTGGCAAAGAAATCATCGCCACTCGGCTGCAACTCGACGAATCCAATGAAAAGGTACACACGCTCTGGCTCAAGATGTACCAGGTGCGTTGGCCGCTTACGATGGGACTATTCCCACCACCGTATCTCATCCATCCCCATCCCAGGAATTCATTGAATCCCTCGACGCTATCGATAACGGCATCCCCCAGTACCCTTCGGACATCAAACCAGCGTACAAGAGTAACACCGGCCTCTCCAGCCGTGTAGGCGCACTCAACCCGGCGTGGAACCAGCCCAGCGACGCCGCCATTCTAGACGTACGCCAGGCGCCCAGAGAGTGCAAATAAAAACAGCTCATATTTTCCACAGGAGCGCTTCGCCAAAGCCTCGCTCCTGACCGGAGAAGAGTTCCTCTCCAAGCTCGATTTCTACGCAAACGCATGGCTGCCCGCCCGTGACCTCGTCGTCGAGGCCCTGCAGAAAAGCAAGGCAAGCCTCGATCCTTCTGGCAAGCTCGTTCTGCTCGAACAGTACCTCCCATGGAAGGTCAGCCGCTGTTTCTGCACCCACTCACTTCACTCTAACACACACCCGGCAGAGCCACCTGTTCGACCTTGAGGCAGAGGGCGTCATTGAACGCACTGCGACCTACGTCGTCTACTCTGACGAGAGCGGCAAGTGGCGTGTGCAAGCGGTGCCCGTGTCCGAAGACAGTTTCGACAGCCGAAAGGCGCTGCCTGCGCCTTGGCGCGGTCTGCGCGACGAGGAGCTCAGCAAGGCCACGGGTGTGCCAGGATGCATTTTCATCCATGCCAGCGGTTTCATTGGAGGTAAGACTGGCTCCTGCCCTCGTGTGCGAACCGTTTCTCACGTCCATAGGCCACGCCACAAAAGAGGGTGCTCTCAAGCTGGCGCAGATGGCTCTGGAGATGTGAAGGTCAATTGATAGGGTCAGATAGGTATACTTGAGTATCAGGTCTATAGCAGTAGCTGGAGCAAAAGATAGTGAAAAGCAAAAGATAGAAAATAAATCACAGAAAATTGTCGGAGTTAGCGTCGAATTCAGTCATTCTCATTCTCTGCCGAGCCTTCCCCATCGTCTTCGACAAATCCATCTTCATCATCAACCAATCCATCCTCTCCTTCAGCCACATGAGCCTCTTCGGTCTCGGCGTCGGCGTTGGCAGAGGGTTTCTCGCCCGTCTGCCCATTGGTATCTCGCCGGGGGAGCGGAGGTTGATTAGGAAGGCGCTATTCACAAAACACCGTTAGTTCCGACTCGGTGAATGCACACCTGCGCGGCCGACCATGTCGGCCATGCATTGCTTACCTTGAAGGCAAACTTGCAGACCTTGTGTCCACCCTTGTTGATACCCTTCTCCATCCACGCCTGGTACCGATCAAAATAAGTCGCAGGCATCGTGATGGTTCAGTGAACTTACCTTTTGGACCTCATACAGTCCATCATAGCGGTACCTGCCCGACACAGGTAAGATATGTATCGACGAACAAGGTTTTACTCACCCGAGGGTCGGGGCGTACGGTGAAGGAACCTTAAATCCCCGAATCACACGTACGGGGTTGCGAGTCTTGACGGAGGTCTGAAGGGGAATTAGGTCCTTGTCGGTCGACCTGAGTAGCTATAGAACTTACTTGCAATGCCAAATTGACCTAGTAGAATGTGAGAATCGCTTCGACAGTCACAGCAGGAGAGGACTCACTGATTCCCACTTCTGGTCGCATGATTGGGGGGCAGTGCGGAGCTGGAGTTATGTTGGCGTCTTGAGAGCAAGCATACTTAGAACGGCTCACATTCTTTCTGTTCGCCTTCGTGCCGCGTAAATCACGGCCACCAGCCCCAGTATATGTGCTGCAGGTCGCTCCCGGTTAGATCGAGCATGAAAGGACGGCTGGAACGCACAAAACGTAGCCAAGGTCAACGTCGTCGTCGTAGCCACCACTCAGCGCTACACTGTAAGCACCTTTCGGGCCTCCGGATATACCACCGACCCATGGCCTGGTGCACCAATTTCAGTGCAGGAAAGACCAGAGAGAGAAAGAGATCATACGCATGAATAGCATCGTTACTGCAATCTTCGCGACTAGCCCACCATGTACCGACCTCAATACCAGGAATACTCCCATAGCGCTTGCTGAGACGCATTGTCAGTCGATATCACGTAGGCGGAGACGGATAAACGCACAAAGAATAGATCCGCTTGGCCTTTCCGTCACCCACTGGGCCTGTGTTCCCGGACGGCGCTGGGGTAGTCTTATAGGCAACAAGCTCCAGCGCACTCGTCGTCTTCTCCGAGTTGTAGTCGACCGTCTTGCCTCTGTTTCGCGAACTCCTGCGCACCGTAGACGCGTTCGGGTCGTCGTTCTCCGCGCCCTCGACGCGCTGGGCTTTGGCCACAGGCTCGTCTTCAGATGCCTCTGCCTTGCGCTTCTTCTCCACTGGTTTCTTCGCGGACGGTTTCTTGCGCTGTGGCTCTATAGGCTCAAACATGGGCTTGTCCAGTCCGAGGTTTTCCAGCAATGCGCGGTTGCTAATTTGCCTTTTGAGAAAGAATGCACGGCAGATTTATGTAGTGGAACGTACCGTGCTATGTTGGTATTTCGTTGTTTCTCGTATTCAGATAGAGCCATGATGAGAGAGGTAAAGCAAGTTGGCAAAGCAGAGGCAAAGAGCCAATGCCTCCGCGATCCGAACGCGCTATGACGCTCACGTGACTGTAACATGGTGCGGCAGACTTCAAAGCAGTGGCCGGGCAAGCAACACGAACAGACGATATTATGCAGCGTGATTAGGCGGTGAGTACTTGAAAGGCATATTCAGAGAAAGTATGAATACATAGAAATACATTAGTGCTAATAAAATGTCTGTTTGCGTCCATGCAGGTCCATGCTAGAGTCCCTCGCTGCATTTCGGTGGCCAAGCTCCAGTGTCTGATTCTTCATCCGATGCTATGAATGTCTCTTGCAAGGACTCTGCACTCCCACCACAAGAAAAACTGCTGTTCCTCCTCATCCTCTTCGCCTGCACGCGCGCTACATTTTTCATGAGGATTAACACAAGAGCCATTCATGGAATAGGAACGTACATTGGGAAATCAAGAACATACGCTGTGCCAGCGCATCTGCCCTTTGCAACGCCTCGTCCCGCTCCTTCCTCGCCACATCTACTTCGTGCAGCAACTCCGAAACCGCCTCCTGCGACGCCTCCAGTCTGCTAGCCAATGCACTACTTTCGTCCAGCGCATTAAGGCGTTCATTGTTGGCAAGACTCAGTTCCGTCATCAGAACAGTGTACAGCCGACTGGAATCCTCTCGAGCTGCAGTCGCAGCCACAGAAACAGCATTCTTCACGATACCCTTCATGCTCTGCTCGAAACCATCCAGCGTCCCTCGGAATTCCTCCATCTTGCGATCACGTTTCTTCCGTTTCTCTTTATCCTAACGCCCGCAAAGCAATTGGAAAAGTGGAAAAAGGAAGAATGTGGTGGACAACTCACAGAAACAGACTGAGGAAGTTTGGGTACAGATTGTGTCTTCCTGTGGGATTTGGTGCTGGCAGCGCGCGAGCTACTCGCCGTCGGTGGATCCACATTCTTGGATGACATTGGTGGTACCTTTCGCGCGCTGGTCTTGGCATGTTTCTCCGGCGGCTGCGACGACGCTGTCGCAGTGCTCCGTCGTCTTGAGTGCTGCTTCGCGCTGCTGCCAGTGCGTGAAGATGATTCCATAGTCAAAGTATCAAGTGAAGTAGAGATCAACGCGGGAATCAGCTGTTTGGAGCGGGTTGCGAGCACTGCTCGTCGTCGACATCACCGTTGCGACTGACATCATGGCGATCAGGACGCGGTGTAAATTGGGTGTACGATCCACGTGACCCCGGCACGCTCGCGTTTTAAGTCTTCAGGTTCAAATTCGCCACAAGCAATCACTATAGCCCTAGAATAAGCGTTGAAATATTTGTAGGTGTACGGATTTTTGCGCAAGTAAATACGTTATAGATTGTTGTCATAGACAAGTGGCCATTGCCCACCTTCCCCGTCTGAATACGGTAGGAACGGCGCCGAAGTTGGTGTGTACGGCGCATTACCCACACCGAGAGTACTGTTTGTTTTCTTTGGCTTTGAGTGCATGTCCGCTGGGAGATTTGAGCCGCCATACAGCATATCACTGGAAAGGCTAACATACCTCCAACGAAGCGACATTTTCCCTCTTTGAAATATTTACAGTTTCGCCCGAAGGGACATACATGCGCTGATATGCAGTTCTCTCCGGCAGGACAATAATTGCCTGGATTATCTGCTTGAGTGCTCGCCCGCACCGCACAAAGAACATGGCATACCTTTATTCATCGCAACGCAGGGGAAGGTCTTCGAATGCCTCTTCAGCTGTTCGCGATGTATCGGAAGCAACACATAGTGGTGTGCAAATTTGCAGGAAACGCCTTTCGCGCAGTTTCCCAGATAATAGAATGTGCAAGCTGCTGGTTTGCATTTCGTTATGTTCTGCAGTATTTGTTAGACGAATGAATATGAAACTTGTCGATGCGGCATACCTGGTCAGGCCGCAATTCGGTGAGGCCGAGCGCAACTTTGCCGCTGTTCGGGGTCTCCGACCTGTCTGATACCGAGCGCTGCTTCGCCTTGTGCTTGGAAGGGACCTTTGTCTCTCTGAAAAGACCATCGATGTCGCACGCATTCAGTTTAATGTTCTTGAGCTCAAATGCAAGCTCTTTATATCCATGGAGGAGGACAATCTTATGCGATAAACCCTGTGTTTCGAGGGATGTTAGGGAGGCGTAATAGCCATTGTCGTGGCCGCCTAGCAGAAGTCAGCATGAGATAAAAGTGTTTGAATGTGTGATTAGTACCACCGAAGTAAATGTAAGCTGTCTGTGGATAGTGCGCGAAAACACGCAGGAACTCTGGTCCAGAAACATCAGTCAAGTCCGTCCAAACATGAGGACAACGTACCTTTGATTTTTGTGTCTGCAGCCTCTTTCCCATGTCCAACATCGATGATGGAAAACATAGGCGCCGCTTGGTTGAACCCTAAACAAAAGTTTTCGAACTGCTCCGCAGTGCAAATATTGCTGGTGCACATTGTCTCTGACAGGCCGGCCTTGTTGCAGTAGATGTGTGCCCATAAACGCGCTCGAGACGATATACGAGGATCGATTTCCACCAAGGAATCTTGTACACCTTTGGTGAGAAGGGCGGCGGCCTGCAAGAGTTGAAGCGGATAGATGGTTGAGATGGGGCTACATACATTGCGTCCGCCATTAGCTCCTTGGCGCAAAAGATCTTCGGAGAATATATTGCCATCGCCGTCGATGAGAATGAGAACAAGTGGATTGTCGTCTCTCAAAGCGCACAGTTGTAGTGTGAGTTCTGAGAGTTGCTGTTCGAGCCCTCCTGCTGCTTTCTGCACTTCTTCTTGGTCGGCATCGGCGCGGCTCAAAGCTTGCTTCCAAACTTGAACTTCACGCTGGAGGTCGCGGTTCTCGGCGGTGAGTCTTTCGTTTTCGGCAATAGTAGCTTCAACAAGGGCTGGTGGCATACTAGGTTTGGGAACACTGTACCAGTCATATTGGACCATACCTGTCTGCTTGTCTAAGAGAAACCGCCTAAGGCGTCGTTGGTCAATCTATGCGGCCTGGGCGGAGGGTAGACGTACCATAGGGCGGTCGGATTTTTCTCGAGGTCTTCAAATTTTGTGTCCATTATTTCAGTTTAGAAAGCGGATGCAAGTTCTTCAAGTTGTGAAGCATAGATGTCCAAGAGAATAAGAAGAAAAGAAAGTCGTGGTCCACTTTTTAGAGACCAAGGAGCATAATGGTCAAAGTCTAAGTTGCAGTGCGGTGAGTAGCGCGCCGGCATGTGACGTGCCGAATTCCGAGGAACAGGGAGGCAATAAACTCACGTGCAGGGTAACTGCCATCACTCGAAGCTGTTCGCAGGCTTGCTACTATCTTTTTCTTCTTCACAACCACCACTCGTTATCAAGCATGTCGTTCTTCCGGCGCAAAGAGCAGACATCCATCCCTCCCGTCATCCAGGCAGCGCCTCCTCTGGGCAGTAGCAACAGCACCTCTCCACGTCCAGCGTACCGCGGGTCGAACGCAAAGACTTACAACGCCAGCCGCGACGGCGACCCTTACTCCGCACCACAGCGGGGGCCTACACCTTACATCCCGCCATCTATTCCGAACGCCGCCGCTTACGATACCTTTGACACTGGACGCGACAAGTACAGCCGTGGCAATGGCGTCGGCGACGTCTACTCTCGCGGCGAAGGTAACCTCGACAAAGACCGAAACGAGCTCTTTTCTGGCTACAAACCCAGTCAGTCCGGTGGATCTGGACGCTTCCAGGACGGCCCTGGTCTCCCTCGCGACCCTCCGCCCGGCGAAGAGAACGACGAAGACGTTGAGGCTATCAAAACACAGACAAGGTTCATCAAGCAGGAAAGTGTCAATTCGACTCGCAATGCTCTTCGTATGGCGCGAGAGGCTGAGGAAACAGCACGCAACACATTGACTCGCTTGGGTGATCAATCTGGTGCGTTTCCAGCGGTTAATTGCAATGTCTATTCCTCATTTCCGTTCCAGAGCGGCTTGCAAACACCGAACGGCATCTCGACGTTTCAAAGGGTCATTCGCTCCGGGCCGAGGACAAGACAGGCGAGCTCAAGAAACTCAACCGTTCCATCTTCCGTCCCGCCATCACATTCAACAAGGACTCGAAACGCGCCGCCCAGGAATCCAAAATTGCTTCTCGGTATGCTGATGAGCGAGCCGAGCGCGAAAAGGCGATGCTCGACATACGTGAAACCCAGGACAGAATTGGCCGTGCACAGACATACGGCAGCGGTGGACGCGGTCAAGTTGATATGGCCGCCAAGAAGGAGCAGCGGAAGAGGTTCCAGTTCGAGGAGACGGCTTCTGACGACGAGATGGAAGACGAGCTTGACGCCAACTTGGATGAAATCAGCGACATGACCAAGCGTCTCAAGGCTCTCGGTATGACGATGGGGCAGGAACTCAACGTCCAGAATTCGCGTATCGATACCATCGAACAAAAGACAGTCAAGCTCGACAGCAAGATTTTCAGCAACACGGAAAGGGTACAGTCTAGAGCCTTGGTAAATGAACAGTACTCACCTCTATCACAGCTCAAAAAGATCCGGTAAACTATCAAGGACTAATTTCTCTTTCACCTGGCCGACATGGGTTATTCGATTTGGAATTTCATCTGGAATATTATATCTCTCATTTACATCTTATTCTGACAATGGAACACTACGTTTGTGGCACATTTGCTATTGGAAGAGCAAAACACGACTGGAGAACATCTTCGAATGGCGGGTTGCACTGATATTGCTCAATCCAGAGTCGAGCCCTTGCGTGGCAGCGTATAGTACGAAGGAATGCGGCTGTCGAGCTGGACTGCACGAAGTTGAGTTCAAAGTTCGCACTTGCCTGTGCCTGGCGGAGGCACTGCTGCTGGACGTGGATGCTGCTACCCTGCCGCGATGCTCATCTCAAACTACCCTAAAGGTATTGAAAATGGAACCATGTCTTTTGAAATATCTTCGCTCTCTCTGGGCGTCAACGAATATTTTGCCTTGAGGGGCATCCGCCCTGCTCATTGTGCTTACTTAATCAATTCTTATCGCAAGTTTGGTTTCGTGTTCGATCGCCTTGCAGTCAACGGCATTGTTCCTCCCACAGCTTCATATACTATCATTTGAGCTATCCAAGTTCAATACTCAGCCCTTCCCTTAGCCAGCACCGCCAAATGCGCAGGATGCTCAGGTGCGTTCACTCCAATTTACTCATAGTCTCATAGAACTCCTGCAGCCTCGGGAGTCCCTGCGCGAGATGCTCCCCGAATAGTTCCCTGTTGAACCGAACCAAGATGAAGAGCGTGAGATCAGCTAGAGTGGGGTGCTCCCCGCCCAACAAAAACCCAGATGTTGTCGCGCTCCATGCTGCCAGCGTCGCGAGCGCCTTATCGCGAAACATCTCGTTCACCTCGGCTTCCGGCTTGCTTTGATGTGGCCTTGTTCTGGGTTAGTAATGCCGCTGGTTGCCAGAGCTGATTCATGATGCACTTGGTGGGTATAGTTCTGGAGTTGGTGCATCCTTTGGATTTTCCATGGGTGATGTGTGCCAGAGGCAGGAGATGATTGTGTCGCTCTCAGGTTGTAATCATGAAGGACTTGGCGGGAACTGAACATTAATTCATGGTGCTGAAATTTCAACTCCCCATTCCTAGAACCAAGTTGCATCGATAGTAGAGTTGAGGACGAAGATTCAAACGATTCAGTTCCAAGAGCTTTGAATCCCACTGTGAACAGATCTACGGAAGTCGGATAACGTCCTGCTTGAATCTGAAATTGCTTCAACGCCGAGGTTCAGATGTAGAGTGTGTTCTGGGGTGCATGGACATTGGCGGGTCACAGAAATACAACAGAGCACCTAGCGTGTTCGTGGGATAACAGTAATGGCATGAATAATCTACAACACTTAGAACGTAGCCTGCTCGGTGTACGCCTCCTGGGGGTATGCTTCCGGTGCGGCAGGGGTGTATTCCTCCGCTGCAGGTGCTGCGACGGGGACGGAAACGGGCTCGCGCTGCTCGGACTGAGGCTCCGAAACGATTTTGTCGACAGGTGGCTCCGTGATACTGACAGCGTCGGGAAGGGGCTTCTTGGGGCCAGCAATACCCTCGGGGTCGTAGTCCTTCATGCTGTATTATAATGAGTACAGAACGTGAGAGACGATGGACAACGATACGTACATCTTCACCTTGATTCCAAGGACACCCTGCTTGAGGAGAACGTGGCGGACGGCGAAGTCAACGAAGTCACGAACGGGCTGACCGGAGTGGATCATGAATCCATCGGTGAACTTCATGGACTTGGCACGGGCAGCGCGCAGCTTGCCAGAGACGACAACTTCGCAACCCTTGGCGCCGGACTCCATAACGAAACGGAGGACACCGTAGCATGCACTGGGAATGGTTTGAGATTTTGGAATGGTGTGGTTTGATATGGGACCTACCGACGAACGGCAAGACCACCGAGGAGCTTGTAGCGGAGAGACTCGCACTGAGCGATGGCAGACAGGCCGCGGTACTGGACCTTCTCGGCGTACAGCTCAAGGGAGTTCTCAGGGAACTTGAAGCGCTTCTGGACGAGAGCGGTAAGCTCGCGAATGCGGCGGCCTTTCTCTCCAAGGACTTCCTGGGTGTGGGTAGCACGGATGATGATCTTTGGCGATTTTTAAGCAGATGCTGGCTTTCCGGGGACGATCTACACACCTCAGTGCGTGCGGGGGTAACACGGACATCACAGCCAGAGTAACCCTCTTCAGCGAGCTCACGGACGAAGAAATCGTTGAGTTCGGCACGGAAGACACCGTCGGCCACAAACTTTCTCTTCTTGCTGATGGAGGCGGCCATGTTTTTGTATTTGACGGAGTCTGCGATGAGAGGTGCGTTCAAAATTCCGTCCTGCGATACGAGTCGATATATCTACCTTGCTGTTGGCGTCGGTATGGACTCTTTGATTTTCTTGCCAGAATCGCTGCCGCTAGGCGTCCGAAAAGGGAAACTACTGCACAGTTTTTGTTCGGATGTTTCCGACAGCCGTAAAGTATTTAAACTCCGACCGACTTACATGTTTCCCACACCGCCGCCGCGCCTTGTGAGTCATTTCTCCCAGTTTTCTCCTCCCATTCCACTTGGTATATAAATGAAGAGCGTTGGTTTCAACCTATTGGCACCTCTTAGTCGACTTAATCCTTCTGGGCTTCGCCTGGGAGGCTTACTGACATTAACGACTGTCTGATTCCCTCACACTTGTGGCCCATTGTCAACACATTGCTGACTATCAATTCCAGATGTCCTCCGTGTTCCAGTCTGAATATTCCTGCAATGTATTTGTGACTACGTATTCAGCCCCCCATGCCAATACACCTTCTCACACCGTCTTCAACTTGTCGTGCTGTGGGCATTTTGCAATGAGATTTGTAGGCAGTACGATATTGGGACGCAATAAGCAGGAAAAAATCTGCATCGGCAGCCCTGGTGTCGATTCTGCTGAACGCCTACTGCCGGAACAGCACCTTGAGTTCTCTCACGTCAGCCGCCCGACCCGTCATGTTTTGAGTCGAAAACCACTCCGAAGCCAGACTATGTCTATATCTTGAAGGCTTCGCGTACCATCGGTCGGCGAAGGGACCAGTGTTGAATTCATCCGAGATGGTCACCTTGGCATGTCATTGTTACGAGGTCAACGTCGCTTCCAAGTGAAATGAGGCGGTTTGCGCGAGTCTTGTTCAATTTGCTGGACTATACGGATAAACAACAGGCAAGTTTACCTTCATGGTTTGTTCATGGTCTATGTCGGCAGGCATCTTGCAGAGAGGCTGAGTGAGACGGCGGGACTATGGTAGTGACCATGCGGGATTTCACTCTCGCGACGCCCTGGTGGATGGTCCGAGTTCGTTTTGCACCATGTAGTGGAAGTCAACAGTCTTCGGATCTCAGTCTGGGCCAGGAGCGGTTGTTGTGAAATCTGAACGGTTCAGTTGTCCATGTGGTAGCACCTAGCGTCAGATAGCCCAATATTGATCTGGCCATAGAAGAAACAAGCACGCAACGGAAATCGGACCGATGTTCAATGTTCAGAACCTAGAATCTTGAGGCCACACACATGTGTACACACTCTGATGGAAGGTTCGCCATCAGTCAATTGCATGGCGAAGGGCTTGAGTCCATGCATTCTTGAGCTTTGTCGAACGTTGAACTTGAAGCTTGAAGTCTTGCACGTCGACAGGCGCAAAACTTGCGCGCACCCCTAGTCTAGACGGTACAATAGAAGCAATAATGAAGGGGAACAGTAATAACGAGCTATATACAACTACGACTACTTATGTAGCACCGTACTGTCAGTCGGTGGTTCTTACGTATAATGCACTGTGATATAGTAGTTAGCAGGCAGAGGTGAAGAGTGTCGAGAAGGAGTGGCTGCAGTGAGGAGACGACACACGTACAGGGCAAGAAAACGATAGCGATAACGTAGACGACGGAGTGCGCGCACAATATATAATAAGCACTACAGTACGATGTGGAACGTTCGTGGTGCAAGGTCACCAGAATAACAGACGGCGGAGGATAGCGACGTCTCGGGGCGCGCTCGGGTCGCGCTGCGGCCGTGCAGGACGATAATCATCGTACTCGCCATCGGGAGGTGTGATGCGAGACTTTTGCATCTAGGCAAACGTAAGTATGGAGATGGAGAAGATTAAAGGTAGCCGACGAACCTCATTATCCATTAGGCAATTAACCAGTAGCATATTTCGCAGGTCCGGCCGTTCGCTGAAGTTGTAGTCTTGGGTCGACCGACATTGCGCCTGGCATTGCGTCGTGCTCGTGATAAATCGGCCAATCATGTTGAACTTTCCCCAATGTATCCGTGATGGGTCATTGGTGCTCATGTCGGGGTTTGCCTCATGAGAGCGGATGAGGTCAGATATATGGACCTCCCTGAAGACTGGTCATTGAAGTGAAGAAAAACTCAGGGAATTGACATACAGAGCGGGGATACAGGCACCCTTGGTATTTCTCAACGCCAAGCGGTATGCTCGATGTGCTCTTATGTGCTGGAGAAGAACGTCCCATGATTGCAGGTTTTTAGCTTGCTCTGGGCAGCGAGACTTGAATTGATCTAGTGTCGGGTCTCCAGGGTATGTCGCGTTGTTGATCCCAGCGACGAAGGCGCGCAACGCAGAATAGTTGTTGAGAGACCGCAGCTTCTGAGCGATCTCCACAAACTTTTCAATTTGTTTCGCGCGCATTCGTGGTTTGTCGTGGCAGAGGATCAGTGATACAACCCTTCATGCAAACGTCAATTCCACACATGAATGCAAGACGACACAACCTTACCAGTCAGCAAGGTGGTTGGAGACGTTGTTGAACCGAGCTATTGAGTTTACTTCTGGGTCCTTCTTGCCCGAGACAAAGGTATAATGTAGCCAGTGCCGAGGCTACAAGTGACTTGAATAACCTAAACTCGAAATTGACACCACACACACCTCGATATCCAAAAAGAGTTTTGCCTCCAACCGAGTAATCTCCTTTGCGAGCTCCTCAGGATCGGTCAGGTTCACCTCGGCGGCAAGTCGTTGTAACTCCTTCAGCTGCTGCTTCGGCGTTTCTGGCGCTTGTTCAAACGCCAGCGTGTTTTCCAGTGACGGCAGGAGCGCCTTAGCCGTCAGTGGTAAACTGCCCTTCCGCTCCCTCTGCGCCGCCGGCAATTTGTCTTTCACCGGTGATGAAGTGGTCTGAGATTGTTTCGCCTTCGGTGAAGTATCGGGTGACTTGTCGTCGTCGTCCTCGAGGAGGCTATATGAGTCGTCACTCTCGACCTCGATTTCGTCGGCTTTGTGTGCCCAATCCGCGTCTTTATCAACCAAGCTGGGCAGCATCTCTAAAAACGGCAAAAAGTCGGAGCCGTAGTGCAGTAGGTAGGTCTTGGAGATGATTGATTTGATTAGGGCAGAGAGCGCTCCAGCCGTGCCCCGCACGGCAAAGTCGTAGGGGTAATCTCGAATCCAGACTTCAAGCAAGTGGCAAATCCTAGAGTCCAGGCTTGGTTATGACTGAGCCGCATAGTCTAAGACATATAGGGCGCACCTCATTTGCGCGTAGCAAGCAAACATAGGGTCTCCAGATGGACTATCCAATTGCCGCATGCGCTTCTGCATTGCCAGTAGAACACTTCGCGGGCTTGCAAAGCGACGGTAGGTAAGGAGGAAATGCGTGATATACGTTGGATCTTCCAAAAGGTGAGCGCGCGCGGTCGCACAACAGGAGCATAAACTAACCATCCCCGCTAACCGCAAGGAATAGCAGTTTGTCGAGAAGCTCATCGAGCGTAGCCCATTGCGCGGGACGACTAGCAAAACAAACAGTTAATGATCGAAGAGTATCTTATGGATTAAACGAACGCGTCTTGCCGCCTTGGAGGCTTTCGTTCATCCGATGATATATGCCCAAGAGCCTCCTCTGATTGTGTCGGTGGATGATCACTATGGTCGTGTTCGGTACTGGCAGGCGTCTCTTGGTCAAGGGGTAGTGTGGGCACCTGGCTTTCCGGGATGGAGTGTGTTGATAATGTGTGCTCTGCGCCAGAAGACAGAGTATCAGCGGACGGTACACGGGAGGGAGTTCGTCCGTGGCGGGTGGAAGTCGATGTAGAGGATGGCGTGGGTAAAGGCCCGACCGGGGTAGAGGTTCTGGAAGCAGACTCCCAGGCCGGATGATTTGCCACGAGGTTCGGAGACGCTGGATTGCGATAGTCGTCCAGCTGGTTCCTCACTGTACCTAAGGTACCGCATTAAAGTTTGTATAGTGAGTGCACAAATATTGACTTACGGCGGTCGCGCAGGACGGCTTTCAATAACCAATCGAATGAGCGCCTCATTTTACCTGTGCCCGCATCGCTCGTGTTGTTGACTTCAATAAGGCCCACATCGTATTGCAGCAGTATCTCAACCGAGGTGAGAGGGTCAACTGCCTTGGGGAGGTCCGACTTGCAAGCGACGACAACGGTGGGAAGTTGGAGCTGCCGATAACCACCTAGAGGAGGTTTGACGATGGATAAGGGATGACGGCGGATCAGACTTACGCAGTAGTGCCTCTACGGGCCTGAATGACGGTTCATCTGAGGCACTATAACATATGAGGACGCCATCAATCCGTGTGGGCTCTGGGAGGAGATCCATAGCTGAGAGTGTGTCGGATATAGCTGTCGGGATGTCGACCTCGATAATGATCAATGGGCAGTCTTGGGGTTCATCTGTTCTTGGCAGGCGTCCAATACGTTTGGTGTACCGCAAGGCGTGTGTCCCGGGAAGGGAAGGGGTAGGTTCCGAGAGTTGAAAGCCTTTGAGACCCTTGCGGATGACGGTGGACTTGCCGCATCCCGGAGTCCCGACCACTACAAGTGTCATTGTAAGAGGATGGTCAAGTTGCTGTATGGTCACTCGTGAGAACTAGAAGGCTGTGTAATGGGAACCGACGCACACTGGGGAGCCCTGTACTGGCAGTGACCCGCCGTGATGATGAGGGGGGTAATACGCCGAGAGAGCCACTGCGAGATCTTGCAGTTGGTGGAGGTGCGGTCCTACGTGCCATGGACTGTAGTGAGGAGGAGGACTGCATTCGTGGGACGATGGGAGGGGGAGGAGTGTCGTGCAGACTGGCAGTGGATGTAGTGACGCTGCTCATGCTTGACGTCGTACTGAGTGTCGGCGTCCTGGCGGGCAGAGGTAGTTCGCCACCTGAAATGAAGGATTTGCCCTTATCCTGCGTCTTGAGGGAAACGCGCTTCGTCCGGCTATGGAGGAAATCAGACCGGTCATGGTCGGAGTCATTGCCAGCCGTTGTGTCTGCCATGGACGATACACTGTTTCCTCGCACACGTCCTGTAGGCAGGCGGCGGTCGGTCCGCGAGCTGGCGAATGACGGGCCTGTGCGTGTGTTTTTCGGAGACTCGAGGGGCGTGGACGTCGAGGAGACCGGGCTGCGAGGATGAACGAGCGAATCGACGGAAAGTGATTTGCGCAGGCTAGAGGACGGAAGAGCCAGCGACGCTTGAGTTGTAGGCGAGGGAATGGCTCCGCCGAGGAATTCTTGTGACGGTGAGGTGAAGGCCGTGGAGAAAGACTCTCTTGATACAAATGACGGCGCCGGAGAGAGAGCGAGCCCGATCTCTGGAGGTGGGGCAATGAGCACATTGTTGTCCTTGCGCTTGTCGGCTGCAGCGTTTGCGCCAATGACATTTTCTGCCGATAGCATAGGTCTCTCGTCTCCGGGATTTGAGGCCATACTATGCGATCTTCCTCGGCGTCAAGCCCCAATGTACACCCTGTGCGCAACGACGACGCTAATCGGTCCAGCAGTGAAAATGACGAGGTCGAAGGATGTGGTTGCGAAGGGACCCTGAATTTCGAATTGTGACTTCTGGGTGTGACGATGTTGGATCGATTCGTAACTCTTGGACTTGAACAACCATGACTCTCAATGTTATACTGACTGTACGTCCATGAGCAGACTTTATTCCCGGTCGGGCGGCCATCCCTCCATCTTGCGCTGTCACTCTACTGTCTCAATCATATCATCAAATAAACGTCTTGTGCTTTAGAACGATGATGGTCCTCCAGATGGCCGCGAGTCTCCCTATGTCTTCGGACTCTACCAGCAGCTCAAGAGTCTCGGATGGAACGTGCGCGTTGTGCTCCCCAGTAGTCAAAAGGTGTGCGCCATGCTTCACACGGCCACCCTAAGTTCTCAGTCTCCGCAAGAGTTGGATAGGTCCGCACGCACTGCCCAGGCCCGACGCTGTTTCACCAAAGCTTCATTAGGCAAGGCTTACCAGATCAAACAAGTCACCAAAGGTGTCTACTACTATCCCACATTGCCAGGTCCGTGGAGTAGCTGTGCTCTTGCATACGCCCTGAATCACTCCGCCTCCTTCTAGATGGCGCCGGAAAGACCTCCGCTACCTCGCGCCCTCTGCGTGAAGGCGAAGTGGTACGCAGTCGTCGTCATAGTGCAATTGGAGACTGCCTCACATAGCGTGCAATAGGCGGAATGGATCCTTCTTGACGCTACCCCTGCGACTTGTTCAAATGTCGCACTCCACAACCTCTTTCCCGACCAGATTGATCTTGTCATATCTGGCCCCAACCTTGGTCGAAACAGTTCTTGTAGGTAGGCTTGGCACACGCTAACGCTCGCACTAAACATTTGACAGCTGCATTCTCCCTTTCTTCGGGCACCGTTGGCGCTGCGCTTTCTTCGTCGCTAGCTGGCTACCGCTCAATTGCGATTTCGTACGGCACGGTCGTATACCCGACCCCCGAAGAATACTTTCAGCCTGCTCATACCCTTGGAGCCAATATCATCAAGCACATATGGGAGAATTGGGGCTTGGATGTGGGCGGTAACAGAGCCGGCGAAGTTGACCTCTACAACGTCAACATTCCCCTCATCGATACCATCCTCTCAGATGAAGGCCTCCAAATATATTGGACGACAATGTGGAGGAACAACTACGGCCGTCTATTCAAACAAATTCAGCAGGAAGAGCCAACGGCGGATCCTGCCGGTCCAGATGCTCCCACGACCGAAGAGAAGCCTGGTGACCTCGTCTTCAAGTGGTCTCCCGACATGGAGAACCTGATTCGTCCACCAAGAGATTCGTGCCCCGTTGGTTCGGATGGTTGGGCCATCATGAAAGGATATGTTAGCGTGACCCCGCTTCGAGCGAGCTTTGCTGAGCCACCGAGTGAACTTGTGGACAAAGACGTGGAAGAGAGAGCGTGGAAAGTCAAACTCTGACTGTAAGTATATACGTGTACAATATCTCAATTCCGTGTTATGTACTTGTTATGCAAAGACCGCAAATGATTATAATGCCAAAACATCCATTTCAGTGACCTTGTTCCGCATGTGGCACAAATAGTTCGTAGATAAGATAAGATGTCCGGTGGCAGTAAACTAAACAATGCGATCGGAAAAGTTTTGAACGTGAAAGTGGATTTGATCACTTTACTTGCTACTTCGTCGGGACCTGCTGCTGGTCGACAATATTATGGACGACTATGTTTTGACAATAGACTCGGACGTGGAAGAAGACATTTCTGTCAAGCCCAAAGCTTCGGAGGAATTGAATCCCGACTTTACATTCGACTTGACTGGTGACCCGTACGCCGACCTTCTCGATGGAGACTATGGTCAGGGAGCAGCGGATGTGGTGAAGAGCGGGAGCAGGCCGGTAAGTGCATGAAGGTTTGACTCGTCAGGAAGAACTCACAATCCCCAAGGAACCATTGTCCGTGGACGAAATCATTGCGCGGAGACAACTATCTAAGAAACGAAAACGGGATGCGGATGACGATGAAGAGGACGGCGATGAAGGAGAGGATGGCGATGATGATGACTTGGACTCACAGCTGAGCATGAGCGAAGGGGAGAATGCGTCCGACGAAGAGGACGATGATGAAGTGGGTAGCGAGGAAGACGTCGAAATGGATGGGGAAGAGGACAACGAGTCTGTCTCCGACGCATCTGATGAGGAGGAAGACTCAAAAGCCGAGATTGCACGCAAGGCTGCATTCTTTGACGATACTGAAGGCGCCTCTTCATTCACACACACATCCTTCCTTACCATGAACGTCTCTCGGCCACTCCTCAAGGCTCTGTCTTCTATGGGCTTTCAGCAACCTACTCCCATCCAGGCTGCAACAATACCTGTGGCGCTTTTGGGCAAAGACGTAGTTGGAAATGCGGTCACTGGTTCAGGAAAGACCGCCGCGTTCATCATTCCCATCATCGAGCGACTGTTGTACCGCGACAAGGGCAAGAAAGCAGCAGCCACCCGCTGTCTGGTCCTTACTCCCACGCGCGAGTTGGCTGTTCAATCTTTCGAAGTTGGCAGTAAACTTGCTGCACACACGGATATCCGATTCTCGTTGATTGTTGGTACGTAAAGATTGTTTACCAGTGCCGAGTCGTCGTTGACCTCGGTGTAGGTGGTCTGTCTATTAAAGCGCAGGAGGCATCCCTTCGCCAGCGACCAGACGTTGTCATTGCTACTCCTGGTCGTCTCATTGACCATGTCCGCAACTCACACTCCTTCACGCTTGACAACCTCGACATTCTGATTCTTGATGAGGCTGACCGCATGCTCGAGGATGGTTTCGCGGATGAGCTGACTGAAATCATCAAATCCTGTCCTACATCCCGCCAGACCATGTTGTTCTCGGCGACAATGACCGATACAGTCGATGACCTAGTCCGCATGTCTCTTCAGAAGCCTGTGCGTCTATTTGTCGACCCCAAGCGCAGTGTGGCCAAGAGCCTTGTTCAAGAATTCGTTCGAGTCCGTGCAGGCAAAGAGGCCGAACGCTCTGCCCTTCTTGTCGCTCTCTGCAAGCGCACATTTCGTCAGAGGACTATCGTCTTCCTGCGCAGCAAGAAGCTCGCCCACCAACTTCGTATCGTATTTTCCCTTCTTGGCATGAAGTGCGATGAACTCCACGGAGATCTGTCTCAAGAGCAGGTCGGTTTTGTTTGGTCCCAATGTGGTGTTCAGCGTCCAATTGATATCGTTCTTTGTAGAGACTTCGGGCGTTACAGCAATTCAAGGACGGTACGGTGGACTTCCTCATGGCGACCGACCTTGCCTCTCGTGGTTTAGATATCAAGGGTATCGAAACGGTCATCAACTACGATATGCCTTCCCAACTTGCGCAGTACTTGCATCGCGTTGGTCGTACTGCTCGTGCTGGTCAAAAAGGACGGTGAGTTTCCTTGTACCGTTTGTTCGCTTCCCTGTTGCTCAAAGTGTATCAGGTCTGTTACCCTCGTCGGCGAGGCTGATCGCAAAATGCTCAAGGCCGCGATTAAGCACGGTGCAGGGGAGGACAAGGTGCGGCATCGCATCGTGCCCGCAGATGCGGTGGCAAAATGGAGCGCGAAACTTGGCAGCCTCAATGCGGAGATAGCTGGTGTGATGGACGACGAAAAGCAAGAGAAAGAGGTGGGCACACTTATCCAATTTGAGTTTTCTTTGCTCACTTGTTTGGTTAGCTGCGTAGAGCAGAGATGGAGTTGAGAAAGGGGCAGAACATGATTGAGCATCAGGCGGAGATATATTCACGGCCGGCAAGGACATGGTTCCAAACTCAGAAGGAGAAGGATGCTGCTGGGGGTACGAGCTTGACTAGCTGCTTGGGGGTTGTGGCTGACGACTTTTGATAGCTCTCGGCCGACAGCAATACGAGTCAGGATTCCCTGAGGAGCCTCAAAAAGGCAAAGGGAAGAAAGCGGGAGAAGAAGAGAAAGATAAGGTGCGCTTTGACCCTTGGTAACCCACGATTCAGCGCTAAACGCACGTTGTCAGCCTAAACGAGGCAAGTACGATGGTATGTCGCGCAAGGCCAAACGGAGAAAGATGGCGATGGACGAAGATGCGGAGGAAGGAAACGAGCGTGCTATTAGTGCGTCGATCCGGGGTGCTAAAAAGGCACAACGCCCGGATAAGATTGGGGTTCCAGAGAAGCGGCAGACAAAGCCGTCGAAGAGCAAGGCCAAGGTCAAAAAGGCTCGGGTGACGGGTGGAAAGGCTGGATTTGACCAGGAGCTTGGTCAGCGAGCACACGAAGGCGCGCGCGCAAAGAAAGGTGTTGCTACCAGCCTTAAGAAGAAGGCACCCGGCAAGAGAAAGTGAGATATATACTGTAGTACTAATTTCCGTACCAGGTTTTGTAGATACTGTATGTGACAGTGTGACCGATCGCGTTCGATCGGGTTCAATTACGCGCGCATCTGCCATCCACCATCGAAATGCAAGAGGACGCCTTTGACGTTCTCTCTCTCATCGCACTACCGGGTCCATCACGTCTGTTCTGGTCAGCCTGCTGCGCCGACAAGGATCTCGTCGTCGTTGCCACAAGCGTTGGAACAAATGAACGACTGAGTCTCTGGAAGAACAACGGGATCAGATGTTGGGAAGTCGGTATTGACGGTCGCGAGATTGTGGACGTGGCTTGGAGTCCAGATGGTGTGTTCTGTAAAACACATATCCCCTAACTCTAAAGAAGCAAAAAGCACGAAGCATTGCGGTCGCTATAGATGAAAACCAAATCTCAATCCGTTCCATTGAAACTGGACAGGAAGAAAAGCGATTTTCTCCAGGTCCAAGTGCCGACGTTCATCCTGCAAAGCTTGCCGCTATTTGGTGGGTGGAACAGCCAAAAGTCAAGACACAAAAAGGTCCAGATATCTTTCGAAAGGGCGACGTTCTAGTGCGTTATGTGACCCTTGAATTTCTACAGAATTCATGGCATGTAGACAGGATCTGCACGGTCTATAATATCCACCCTCCCTCTTCTTGACCGAACGGCAGAGGAAATGCAACGCAACACGTACGTAGATTTAGCAGTCACATCTACGCGGCCTCACTTCTGCCAGTGCGACAGATCTCTTTGCGTTCCAAGGCTCCAGAACGCAATCGCAAACCTCGTCCACCATCCCATCATTCATGACATCCTGGCCTTCCATTGACCTCGACCCTGTTGTCGCGTCAATAGGCATTTTACCTCCTGGCCAGAAACCCGACCCCCGCGTCAGCATATTCGACGACAGCGACAATGTCAATGAGAATAGTATGGTCATGGCTGCCGATGACCAAGGGTCTATAATCTGCTTTTTGGAAGGCCGTTTTCCATCTGGCACCATCTCCGTGAAGAGTCCCCTCGATCCAACTTGCCTGCTCAGACACCCCCAAAAGCCAGTGTTTTTCGTCCACCGACGCGATGCAAACGGCACTGCACTCTCTCCAACTGGATTAGAGATTCCGTTGCTTTCGAAGCGCAGTGCGCGAGATATGGCAGTGCTGTCCAGCATGGCAAAGTTGTTGGTCACTTACATCATACGCGTTACGGCCGAGATGAGGGCATGTTGGTTCGGGTCCGACATGATGGCACCGGCTAATGCAATGGGCCCAAAATGGTTGAAGGCCTTTGAAGCAAAAATAAAAGACCATGTCAATGCCCGTGCGTACAGCGAACAAAGGTTACAGCGCCGTTTCTGACGGCTCATAGCGAAGGAGGCAACTGCTATGCTCGAGCTCACGACCCTTCTGTTGACTGGACGGGCATCTGAAGCACTTTCTGATTTTTTACAATCCGCCGAGCAGATGAGTGAGCGGGTAAGTCGACGCCCCTCCCCCCAAAGTCGAGTGTTGAAGTGTCAGCATTTCAGAGTATGAAAAAGTGGGACACAACTGTCTCCGACGCTTTACTCCAACTACGCGACTGGTCTGAAAAGCGCATGGCGCCAGCGTGCCAGCGCCTTCACTTGATCCTGGAGGAGCTCCTTGGTTGGTCCGAGCTGTGAGTGTGGTTTGCGCGCCGACAGCAGGGTCATTCTGATCATCCCGGAGACATGAATACGAAGCGTTCCGCTTGCAGCGGCAGGAACTCGAGAACAGCCTGGAACTCACTAGTCGGACAATTATCTTGACTGGCTGGCTTGCGTCAGTCGCGCGGCGGGAGTATGGTCGTTTCAGGGAATTTATGACTTGGGTCAAGTACGGTGCGCGGTGGTTCGCTCCTGCTCATTTATGAACCTCTTCTGACGCAGCCTACAGAGACGGAGGTGCTGGCACATGCAAGCAATGCGGGAGCGACACCAGAAACACACCCTCCGTTGCGCCATGATATACTTGAAGTCAACAAGTACTTGATGTCGGGTTTGGCGTCGAATGAGATAGACAAGTGGTTCTCGGGTGCTGTGCCGACGTTCAGCGCGCACGACCTTCATGCAGACCTTCAGCAAAGGTCGCTTCCAGATGCAATGAAACGAGCCCGCGAAGCCCTGATGAATTCCGACAAAGCGAAATGGCAAGAGGTCATGCGTTTGCTTGTTTTCTTTTTGGACAAATCTTAACACAGTCTTTTAGTTGGTTCCTCAGAAGAGCATTTCACACTTGGAACGAAATATTGACGCGTTGACGGACGAGCTTGCCCGCCAGTGCATGCGCACATTCACTAGGGCATCCAGCGCTTTGGGACGAGCTGCCCGTATCAGAACGACTGCGAATCCCTCGAACACCGCGAACAAACAGGTGTTGGACGCAAGGTTGGATAAAGTGCTATCGCGCCAACACACCAAAGTTGAAGAAAGCGCCAACGGTGTAGGGACCCTTACCTCCGCCCGCTGTGGCCTCGAGGATGCCGACTCATGTCCCTCCTAGATACTGCAATATTTGGCGATGGTATCTCTTGATGTGGATTCCCCGAATGCCGGTGGGTCTAGCCTCGTTGTTGTATTCTGATTAGATCGCAGGCTAATGGTCAGTAGTATGTCTCGCACGCGTCAAGTACAAGGAGGATCTATCGGCAGAGGCTATCGAGGTCGCCCTTCTGGAGTGCAGTTTTACCGACGCCGAGGGTGCTGAAGTGAAATTTGATGTGTTGGACATGCAGTTCTTCGACGACGTTGAGATAATCGTTGTCTACCGGCTTCGGGAACAGGGTGAGTACCACGAGCTTATGAGGGCACGGCGTGAAGCTGAAATGACGGAATCTTTGCTGGCTCTTTAGAAGGTGCCTTCATTGCCTCGTTTGGGTATAGCGATCTGGGGTACAAGACACTTGACTATGACGGAGATGGGATACTACTGCATGGACGAGAAGATTTGATGGCCTACACCTTGTCGCGATGGGTGCAGGGACAGGTAAGGGCGTTCTGCAAAAACGAGGCAGAGAGAAGTTGACCCTCACTGCCAGGTCGCATCGCAAAGTCTGCCGATCAGGCGGTGCCGTCGACTCGCGGGCTGCGAATCCGGGCCCGCCAGCCTTGCGGTGAATGGGCGTGTCGGCCGTCGGGTGGCGTGTGTACTAGATGGCAGTGGTAGTTCATTAGAGATATTGGACATCGAAGGGGGAGCTGAGGAGGACGAAGACGAGGACGAACAGCTGTCGGAAACGGATGAAAGAAGTAGGGACATTGGGGATTAAATCTCGATGAGCGAGGAATAGTAACAATAGTAGTAGTAGTAGTTAGTAGTTAGAAAGCCTGGTGGAATAGGTCGGCGATAGTAGACTGGGGCAAACCTAGCTGACCTGTGGGGCGCTTCAGCACGTTGGCCAAATAATTGAACTGTGATCAGCCGGAAGGCGCCATGCCTGCCCACCGAAGAAGAATCGCGCCGGACTTCATACAATCAGTCGACCCTGCAGGCTAAGTACTATATCTAACCGGGCTCTATTGAAGGCAAAGCCGTTGGATTCTTTTCCTGTGTCAGGTCGTCCGCTATAAACTCTGCTCTGCACCATCAACTCATTCCACCTTTTCCGAATCGCGAGTGGCCTCGACGACGACGACGACGGTGCGACAACGGGTCTCTGCGAGAGAGAAGTTCACCACGACACTTTGCCTGTAATATTCAATTCGCCATGCCCAAGGATATGTCGGCCGCGCACAACAGTCAGTCCGAGTCGCCCCAGCGGTCTACGACAGGTAAGCCTGCGCCTTTCCACTTCGCCGTCGTCGCTGCCCTCATTGTCCCGGCGCGCACCTTTCCTCTCTCAGCCTCCTCACCACGCGAGGCTGCGATCGGGCTCCCATCCCTTGCGTTTCCGCTGTTGCTAACAATGTCCAACAGGTGAGAGTTGGCCACTGCTACTTGACTAGTATCCTTGCTCAACGCGCTTCACTATTCTTTCTCCTTTCATTTATTATCTGCTTCTCCCACTTCCTTACTTCCTCTACCCATCGCCGCCATTCGACTCTTTCTCTGCTGCGTTCCTCGTATGCCCATCCATTCCCCGCAGGTAAGCTCCCTTCTATGTATGTTCGGCGTCTGGGAGAATCAGTGGCGCCACCGGAGCTGTCACGAGTCGACAATGCCGCTCGAGGCGCAAGTGGAATGATAGTGATTGTTGCCGTGGGCATCCGCCCTTTGCTTGCCTGTAACAAGTGGCCAGCAGAGCGTTGGCCACCCCCCTACCCACTGGATTTTTTTCCCTGAGTGGCCCCACTCCAACCCTTGCCTCCGTGCATGGGTGCGCTTGTGTAGATTTACAATATATAGTAACACTGACTTGTGATACTTGGCGCTCCGCTACCGAAGCAGTTCTATATGCCATTGATTCTGCTCATCCCCCCACCGCCTTCTTGCTTGCTTTCGTGTCAGATTAACTCACTGACCGTCGTCCCCTAGACTCCGAGAGACGTCGCCGTAATGCCTCGGCACAAGCCCAATTCAGAGCTAGACGAGCCAATTATATTTCCACACTCGAAGAGACAGGTACGCTGGTCGACATGCGTCCGGAGGGTCTTTTGCTCACAAACACCACAAAAGTCACAAACCTCGAATCCGTGGTCCTTCAACTGCAAGAGTCCAACAGGGACTCGCGCAACGAAATCCAAGAAGTCAGACACGAAAATATACGACTACGGCAAGCCTGGCGCGACCGCGAAGAGCTCTGGCGGGCAATGTGGCCCAGATCTAGCCACGGCAGCGAACTAGACGCCCCGATGCCCCCACCGCTGCCTCAGTTTATGCACGCAACGCCTTCGAGCACACCAGTTTCAGCAACGGCTCCCCAATATGGTGTTGCACAACATGTGTCCCCAGCAACGTCGGTGTACCGCTCTCCAGATGAACCGCCACCCCAATATGCACAAGCGTCGTCTGGCTACCTCGATGGGACTGAGGATCCTCAGGCCGAGTATGCGCAATATTATGGTTCCGTAGGGGCGGCTGACCCCAGCCAAAAGGCATCACCACATTATGCGCCCTCACCGACATTACTTTCGCCCGCCATGTCCCACCCGGCAAGCCGTTACGAGACCAAGGGCAATGGGATGAGCGGGACAGGGCCGCTGGACCCTTCCGGTGCTCCCTATGCATTTCCCGCCAGCAGATCCGCAAGCACGACTCCTCCCGCAATTTCCTCCTACGGTTCACTCGCTTCTGGGGGGTACTCGGGCTACGATAATGGCGGCCAAGAGCGCGGCCTGTACGACTATCGCCCCCAGACCCAAGATGACATGGTTCTCCATGGCGGCACTGCAGATATCCCGCTAGCCGCCCCTCCGGTCAGTCAGCCAGCTCGATACCGTAGCACAATGGGCAGCCAGCGCCATGCAGAGAATGAACTGCCGGCGCCGTTGGCCGCGGTCCCGCCACTCGCGCTCAGTGACAAGACTGGATCACCACACGAGGGCGGCAGCGACGACGGCGGGGCAAATATCTACCCTTCTGCCTCCCAGCGCCTTCGGACACGTCGCGGCGGGGACGCAGTCTTGGGGCGGCACTCTCGCTCGCCGTCACCCGATTCCGGTGCACCGTTGTCCGGCACGCTCGCTGTGATTAAAGCGCAAGCATTTGGCGCACTTAGGCGCACTCGCGCACGCTCAAAGAAGACGGACAGCGCCCAGGTGGCCATCGACGTCCTTGAGTCTCGAGGAATAGGCACAGACGTCGGCCAGCCGCCGACTAAGCGCCAGCGCCTCAGTGGTGAATTCCGTTCAAATCCGCACTCGTCGCGGTAATTGATCCAATGTATGTATGTATGTACGACGCGCCGTATCCTTTTTATTACATCCACAAAACACTCTCTTACCTCTTTTTCTTTTCCTTTTCCACTGACAACTTTCATTAACCTCACAAAAATTGGACCTTGTAGACACAGGCAGTAACTCACAATCGTCGTGCTCCAGCTCTGTTGTATAATTGTAATGCCCACCACCCATAGTGTACCCATGATATCTTGTTTGCTATGTTCATACAGCTTTCATTTCACGAAAAAAAATAGCCTTTGTAATCCATTCCCACGCCTGTCGCATGCAATGGTCAACTACTTACTCGGTGCCACTGAGCGCCATTGTTCCCTCCATTCTATTGTGAATTCTCCCATTCATCCAGGCCACTCAGGCCGGGAGAGGCGTCAGGGATAGCGGCGGCTTGGAAAGACTGTTTCTGGTTCAGACCTTCCCAGTCGAGCAGACGTGGGCCTCCGCAATGAAAAAACGAGGTAGGAGCTCGAACAGACTCCGTATTGCACGGCGCGCGCCCTTTTGGAGATATGAGCAGGTGGCATATACAGTAGCGATGATTTCAGATCCGGAAGAACTCCGCAACCTTGTCCTTTTCAACCAATCAACCCAATGCCCATTAACAACCAACCCTGCTGGGTTATGCAAGGTCACGGTGTGTGGGCATCCGGAGTAAAGGTAGCGTCTCAACACTACTCAGTGGAATAGCTCCCAGGCGGAGGTATCCGCTAGGAAGTTCATATCCCAAAAGTAATCTGTACCTTCTCGGATTTTCCCAGACGGTCGCGACCGCATTATGGCTCTCTTTCCATGCTGTATCGCCCTCGTCGTTTTGGTATCATTCTATTGCAGAAGATGCGAAGTTCTATTTTCCTCGAGCCACTGGGTACTCCGTGCACCTGCACACCCTCTTGCCCTGCGGGTGTCCCATCCGACATCCCGCGGTCGAAGCCTGCCAGTCAGGCGCAGTCCGTTCATCTCAATCTAATCCAGCTTGATCACGTTCAGGCCTGCACAAAGACGGCACAAACAGCAATAATGTCATGACGGGCGGTAAGAACTGGAGATAAACGGAGCGAAGCTTTGAGAATGTTTGCTGTCCCGCAGGCTTGACGGTGACACGGCTTAGTTGACCTGGGGGACATTTCATGGGAACCGGTTTTCGTTGAGAAGAAGGGTAGATACCCCTCCAAGATATCGACAGCCATACCTTGATCCAGACCTAGGAACTATGAAAAGTAATAAACAAGCGAGCGATCAGGTAGAGGCGAGGAGCACCGTTGGCAGTGCGAGCACAATGCCAAAGGTTTTGGAAGCCAGCATCACCGCAATTCGGAGTAACGACTCATTGTGATAGACGAGTAAATGGACGAACATGTATCAGCCGACAAGGAGTAAGAAATGAAGAAGGACGAGCGTTCAGAGTCGTATGGACAAGAATGAAATGATCACTGAGGCTGGAACGGTGGAACCATCGGAAACAAGGACGAAAACTGCAGAAAACACGGCGATGTCTTGCTGCAACCGCGATGCCTGAGATGGACGCCAAAGGGATGGAATAAGACTACACAGTTTTATCAGGGTACTAGGGCTCCGCTTTTGTGGATGTGAAAGCATTGTGACTTTTGAAATAAGCCTTGCGGGCAACCAGTGGTCGAGTATGCTGTGGACCGGGGGGTTTATCAAAAATTCCCGTACCCTGTCCAATGTATGTTGAATGATGCTTCGGGATCCCGAAGGTGGCCACAGCCCAAAGAGTAAGAAGACGATTGGCGGGACCAACCATGATCATTTCGTCTGTGTGTCCGCACCAGATATCGCTGGTATTCAGGCTCGTGTAGGCAGAATGACAGCACACATTTTAATGTGGCAGACCCACCGCCGGCGTAGGCTGCACGACCTCCGATAAATGATATGCAAATGAGTATCTAGACAAGAGAGCGTGAATCGAGGGTCACTTCCTCCAGTTTCACCAGCGATAACCGACATGAAGCTAGGTGATAGCGAATAACAAGGACACAGACCTGCTAATGGGTGTACGGACAGAAGGTTGCTGTACTGTGTTTGAATGTTTCCTCATTCAGACAGCATTCAAAAGTGAAGAGGTGAAATACTCGAGATGACGCCAGCGCAGCGCAGCCAAACGAGCTAAGAGAATTTTCGAAAATTCTGGGGTCGTTGGTGGTACACTTGTGCATGCTGCTACCAGGTGCACGATTTACTTACGCCGGAAACAGTGCCTCAATAATGGGATGGAGGAGATAGAGCAGCTCGATTACGTCACGATCGCAATCGCCAAGTTCATCGAGTCGCGACTTCGAAACTCTCGACGACACAAGGACTTCATTTTTCGTGAGGCCGACGAAGCTATTCATGACTGATATCATATCATGAATATGCCGGCATCCAATACGAATCGTCCAGGTTTTAGCGACATTCATCAAATTGCATGGCCTCGTAATCTAAGTTGAATTTTCAATCTGGTGGACGGGAACGTCGCTCCAAGTCGGCGAGAGGCCTATCACCTTTGTAAATAATACTTACTCTCCGAGTGCGATCGACTACTTTGAAGTCGGGACATGCCCAAGCTATCGTCCCAATTCGTGACTTCGCTCACATATGCGCTGACCCGGAAGTTTCTCTGAATATTCAAACGCTTCAATGAGACATGGCGATTTCAATTATAGCGAAAATTATCCTACGTCTAGATGCCTCGATCAAAACACAACTGCAAAGTCGGTAGGCTGAATACAATGAAGATGGATAAACAAACACAAATACTCGAGCTACATATGCTTGCCTTTGTTGGCAGGATGATGAGATCTACACAGCCAGCTTGTCATAGAACGCAAGCATGCAATGCATGACCACGGGAATACTGATGGGATGCAACCAACGACCGACCCTCTACAGGCGCAGATGCTGGTGGTATTTATCGAAAGGGCGCACCCTCACTTTCTGCGCCGATCATCAAGGCTATGTTACGCATTGAAAAATAGCTACAACGGCTTACTTTGGTATCCATCCGCAAGCACAAACACAGGGTTTTTAAAAAGCATGGTCAAGTCTGTTACTGAAATCGCTTCCGAGGGCAGCTGCATCCATCCTGTCAGTTGGCGGCTGTTGGCGGGAGCAAGGATCTTTCAGCCACACAGTAGCCGTGGTGTTCTTGAGAAAAAACGAAGGAAAATCAGCCTCAGACGGGTGGTGGGACAGGCAGTGCTTTTGCATGGAGAAAGTGAAGAACAACCAGACCGTTACAGTAATGTCCGTGTCTAGTCACCGCGTAGGCGAAACAACATACAACTGTGATCGCACACCTACCGCAGTGGGGAGTATTAAAAAGTAACGGACAACCAGAAATAACAAAAAACATAATTGACAAACAAAGCACGAGACGGTCTCAAGCCTGAGCCAGTCCGTGTCCGATAACTGCAATGTTCCCTAGCCCAATGGCGGCCTGCATCACAGAACCGAGGACTTCGTCCGAGCCGTACGTCTGAACGGGAGCCGCGCTGGATGACGCAGAAGAGGATGATGGAGCGAACGCCTGGGCGGCCGAAGCTGTTGTAATCAGCACAAGCAGTGAATGATGGTACTAGGCAACGCACAAGAAGAGGCCACAGACGATGACGAAGGGGCGACCCATGAGGACGTAGGTTCTGACCAACTGGAGGACCATGTGGATGATGTGGACGTGGGTGCTTGGTAGGTTGACGTCGATGTCGTTGTCTCTGGGGGCGGGGTATACACCGAGGAAGTCGTCGCGGGCGCGCCATTACCGTAGCTCCAGTCGCCATGAACGACACCGGCGTCCGTGGGTGAAAAGAAGGTGAAAAGGCCTTCGGAAAAGTCGAGATCACCGGACGGACATCCCATGCACTAACAGGCACGGCGTGAGAACTGGAGGATTTTGTGGGGAAGTAAAGCATAGACGCACCTCGTCGACTATAGTGGCCTGTGTGCTCTTTCCGTTGATATTGATGGTAATTTGCTTTCCACAGTGTGCGCCGCCCTCCCAGTCCTAGGTTTCCTCATGAGATTTGGATACAGTGGTGAGAACAATGATGCGCACTTGGGCGCTCATAGCGACGACCTATGCATCGAAACAAATCAGCACGGAAACAAGAAAAATGAGTGTGAAAACGCACGAATTCATTACCACTGTTATAGCCACCACACGCTCCTCTGAAGTGCGCCTAAGTCATGGTTCGTCTACGAGACGATATAGTTGAAAGACTGACGTGCCGGTTTCGTAGTACGTGAATTGATTGCGCTTTGCAAACGTATTTTCATCCAGCGCTTTCATCCTTTGGAACTTGTGTCGCGCGACGATGTGGTCGGCCAATGCAGCGCCAGCGAAGACGAGCCCAGCAGCGAGAGTGGTCGAGAAACGCATGATTGTAGTTTGAAACGAGTGAAAGTGGGGCCCGACTATAGGCTGCAAAGAAATAAGAAATGTGGTTGGTGTTGGTGAGCGTCCGAATCAGAAAACCCAGGGCAACAAGCGGCGTCCTTCGCAACCATTCCCGCCGAACTGATCGACGTAATTATCGAATCACCTGATCATGTACGCGTCCCACGCGAAGTGGAATTGGAAATTTAGCGGAAGCTTTACAACCAATGGGTCATATAAGCACACACGCCGCTTGGGATATCTTATTTACTGTACAGCAGAGCGAAATAAATACAGTCGAATGCTCAGCAGAAAATCACTTCTTCGTGCGAGCCTTTTTGCCCTTCTTGTCATCCGCTTTGTCTGCCTACAGTTACATGAGAAACCGTTTCTGCAGAGTTGCTTGGTATTCACCTTTCTTTTTCCACCTGTCTTGGTATCCTTCTTGGTCTTGTCCGGCTTCGGTTGCACAGTGAAGAAGCCGTCTAGTCGCCCTTGTTGCTTTGCATTCAGGAATTTCGTTAATTTCTCCGCGCCCTTCCTCACACGGTCCTCGCTGGAAAACTATCAGCAACGATAGTCAGAGAACGGACAACGAGGTCATACTTAAAGCCCTTTTCTACGACAAGGAACTTCACAAGACCGTCTACGTCCGGATTCTTCCACTCTAGCTGGAAGCAACGGTCAGAAGGGGGATGCATCTAGGCAGACACAAGATCATACCTCAACGTCGTCGGCTGGTGTTACATCCGGCTTAATGAAGAACTTTTTCGCTTCCTCCCACGGCCACTCTTCTGGAACAACAGTCCCGGCCTTGCCCTTGCCTTTTTTCTTGGCTTTTGGTTTCGGCGTGGGTTTTGGCTTTGCTTCTTCTTCGCCCTCAGAGTTATCTGGGGGTTCTATGTCTGAAGTGGCGGCAGGCTGGTCGTCTTCCTCGTCCTCTGAAACAACAGCGGCAGCAGCCTCTTCCTTCTCTGCCTGCCTGTGCGTTGCGTTAGTGACATGTTCAACGGATGCGAAATGCACACACTTCTCTCGAAGATGTTTGATGACCTTCTTGAGCGTACCATGCTCCCGAATAAGTTTGAGTGCAGACTTCGGGCCAACACCCTTAATAGGCTCGAGGTAATCGCAGCCTAGAAGGATACATAGTTCAATGAACTATGCCCGTATGAGCAAAGGACAATAACAAGCTGAATGAAGCTCACCTGCTCCATTTCCATTCCCAGACCCTCGAGAGCCACCTTCAGGTTTATCTCGCTGATGGGCTGTTTCTTGGCTTCAGAGAATGTCAAGTGGCGGAGAAGTACAGGTGCAGAGAAAGTGAGGGTGTCCATATCCTCTGAACCTGCAGCGTACACCTACGAAGGTGTAAGTCGTTCGTCTTTACTTGCTGGGATGTGAGACAAACTTTGCCACCCCGTGCAAGCTCTGCACATTGCGCCTCGGCCTCAGAAGGCGCCTGAGAAGTGTAAGAGAATGCAATACAGAGAAGCAGAGCACGTACAATCACGACGGGGATGCCCATAAGTCCAAGTAGCCTCCTACACTCCTCGTTATGCTCCCGTGTCACTTTCACTGTGCGTCTCGAGAAACGTTCAACATCTTCGGCGGTTCCAACTTCCTTTGCCTCGTCACCGCCCTCCTTTGCCTCCTCGCGCCTTGCCAAGCGTTGCGATAGCTATAGAATGTATCAAGACATACAAGTCGGTGAAACAAACCAATGTACGCACGACGCCCTTCTTTAACTCTGGTGGTTTGCCATCGAAGATGTACGCAGGCTTGATGCCATTCTCTACAATGCGAATCGTACGGTAGAAGAAGCCCATAAGATGACTTGTCGTTTCTCCGGCGTCATTCTGGAGCATCTCTCCGTCGCGTTGGCGGACAGCGATGAGGAACTGGTAGATGGACATTGACGCGTCGATGGCGACCTTGCGTCCGAAGAGGGTTTTAATGTCGTGCTCCTTGATAGCATTTGGCGCATGCTCCGAGATGAGCCCCGTTAGACCTTTAATGCCCATGGTTGACGAAAGGTAAGAGTCGCGTGAACCTCAAGTCACGCGTCTGTCACGATCGAGATGCGCCACATTCGAAATGACTGGACATCCGCGTCAGGCATCCTTGGAATAAGACTCTCAGGATTGCCCCTGGCTAGATTAACCTCGGGGAGCGCAGTAAATTGAAGGAATCAAGGAATACCCCAGGTTGCGCCCCGAAATCTACGCGAAAAAATCTGCCTTTTTGGCGACCAACAAGCCTCCGTCCTCGAGTGAGTTGTTTCTGCCCGAACCGGCCTGAACCGGCCGACTCAGGTGACTGTCACGTGTCACGTGTTATTGGCTTACTTACCCGGTGCTACCAGCCTCTGCGCCCGGTGCATTCCTTGACTGCTAATTTCATACATTTACCTCGCGCGAGGCTCAATCGGAGTCAATCCTCTTCCTCTTCCCACCACCATGTCGCTCGAAAACCCTTTTCCAATCTTTTATGCCGTCTTGGTGCAACAACTTGAATTTGTGCTACATCTCCTCAGCGTTATTTACGGCGCCCTTCCCTCTTTCGTCTCCACCCTCGTCTCAAATCCATCGCTGCTTGAACACCCAACACAGTTACGCGACCGCTTCTTTGAATCCGTCTGGCTATACCTCGCCGACGGCGTCGACGAGGCCTCCGCCGAATCCAAACGCGACCTCATCACCCCACGTGCAAATGGCATCGTTCTCGACATCGGCGCTGGTCGGCTCGTTTCTTTTTCACTGCTATCACAAAAAATTGAACTCGAAACTAGGCCTCGGACATTCCGCCAAGTACCTCGATCACACCAAAGTCACATCGTACTACGCGCTCGAGCCTAACGCTGCGTTTCATGACCAGATACGCGTAAACGCTACACTAAGCGGCCTCGCTCCATCTTCCATCTCAGTCATTCCCCACAACGCCGGAGACAGCGAAGCCATCCTGGCATCTCTCGGCGGACAACAAGTCGACACCGTTCTTTGCATTCTCACTTTGTGCGGCATCCCAGACGCCGAGAGAGCGTTGGCGGACATTGTTCAGAATGTCTTGAAACCAGGAGGTCAAGTTTTATTCTACGAGCACGTCTCATGCGACGTCAGCCGCTCCGTAGCCTGGTGGCAGTCTTTCTGGTCCCCGGCTTGGGAATTCATTGTCGGCTGCAAGCTCGACAAGCCATCTCACAAAATCATCGACAACCTCCCCGTCAAATGGAAAGAAAGCGAAACCTGGGGAAAGAAGGATGAGCCTGCAAAAATCTTTTGGCACCAGGGAGGCAGATATGTGAAGGCATAGCATTGTGTATCTTACTAGTGTGAAGCGAGAGTATGTCTCAATGACAAGCCGAAAAAGATAACTACAGAGAAATGATCACCACGATTACAAAAGAGTGAGATACCATACCGGGACCAAAAGACCCAAGGAGAAAGCATAAAACAAAAGAAATTCATCCGCCCCTCGCCTTCTTCTCCTTCTTCGCCACCTTGTTCAACAGTTTCTTCGCAGCGCTGTACTGCGCGGTCTCCTCCTCTTCACTTGAATCCTGCCACATATCCGGAGGCTCCTCGCCATCACCCCGACTCCATGACCTCTTGCCATGTCCATTCGCACGTCCCTCCTGTGTGTCCCCTCGATGCCATTCATCATACTCAATCGCTGGCGGCGTCGGGCTGAACGTCGGTCTCAAGCTAACCCGTACGCTCTTTCTCCTCGCAGGCAAATGCGGCGTCTGTTGCATAGACGTTTGCCCTCCTCCAATCGTCGAATCCGTCGACGTGCTGATATCCGTCCGGCTGCCATGCTCCTCTTCTGCAAGCCCATTCGGAACGTGGTGGGCTGCCCCAGGCGTCAGTGTCACATAGTCGGTCGTGCCCTCCTTGGCTAGAGGCGTTGGAGGTACGACTTGAGGCGTCGATGGTTGAGCAGCACGGGGTGTAGGCATCGGAGTTGTATCCTCGTCGTCCGGGGCGTCATAAAATTGCTCGTTGGAGGTCACAAAGGATAACATAGAAGCAGCATCGTCATCAGATGCTGGCGAGGGCTGCCTTGCCTCGATCTGAGGTGCATTAAGCGTCTTTGGCGGCGAAGACACGGCTGGCGGCGGGGATCGAGCTTTCGGGGAAGGCGACTGCTCAATAGTCAACGGGGGAGGGGCCTTGACCGCGTGCATAGGCGCAGGGGAGTGCACGACCATCGGTTTCGTTTCAGGCGATGAAGTCCGCGCAACGGGGCTCATCGGCGAAGGTGTTCTGCTTGTGCCGTTTCGAAGAGCACTGCGGAGTGGTTGAGGTCTTGTGGCGGAGGATAGCGAAGATGACTGGGGCGACGATGACGAGGAGGACGGGATGGGCTGCTGCTGTGTGGTTTTGGACGGTTCAGGGGAAGTGGAAGGGTTGGCAGTAGTCGATCCCACAACTGCAGACGCTGCAGACAAGGAAACGAGGTCTTCCCGGCTCAAACTGGTGGGCGCCTTCGCCTGGTACATGCTTGGCGGCGTTCCATTTGACTGTTTGGGTTTTGGAGAAGCGGCTTGCGAACGACTGGCTGTCCCATGTTCCAATAAGCTTTCCATAGGCAGTCTATCGATTTCTTTTCGATTATAGCTGTGAGGCGCCTTCACAGATACCAGCCCACTGCTCACGGCCCTATCTCTTCCATTGTCTGCGTCAAGAGTTGCCGCCCTGTTTGCTCGTGTCACGTTTTCGACGATGCTCATCAAGCTTGAACTACCGCCTGCTTCGGGCGGCGAGGACGCTCGACGTTCACCCTTGGTGGTTGCTGGAGTGTTATTGTTGAGTGAACTCTGGCGCCTGTGTTGGTGCTGAGGAACATGATGGACAGTCGCATTGTTTGGCATAGGCGGGGGTGGAGAAACAACGCGGCGTTGAACAGTGGCTGGCGCACTCATGGCACTGGTGCCGCTCTTGAGAGAGTCGCTTCTAGAAATGTTGCCAAACCCTTTCTTTTTCGAGGGTTTCGTAGAGGTAGCCGTCTGCATGGAATCCAAGCGCGCAGGAGATGGTGGGCGTGGTAGCCCTCCGTCAAGTGATGCACTGCGCCGCCTGCGCTGTATTTCTGAATTCTTTCGTAATCGTCTTGAGCGGGGTGAAGATACATCAAGCACGCTTGCGGACGGACTCGATGGCATGACATTGGGTTCAGGCCTAGGTGTGTTCTTGTCCATCCGCGAGGTGTCCCAAGTCTTTGATTTACGATGCCGTGAGGGCTTCTCGTCATCCTCCACGTCTCCGTTGACACTACTTGTTCTCTTGCCAGAAAACAGCCCACGGATATGACCGAACAAAGATGACGAGCGGCTCGGCGAGTCTTCCCGTGTCCTTGCATGACCCATCGTAGCGAATCTCTTCGTAGGACTAGATTTCGGAGGGGAGGGTGCACTGAAACGAGGGTTCTCTACGACCTCGACTTCTGCCTCTGAATCGCTGCTGCTGCTGGCGTTCTCGTTGAGGTCCTCCTCGGTGATACGGCGCGAGAGAACATGATTGGACACCGTGGGGAGGCCCATATCTGGCACGGAATGTGCAGGTGGTATGTGAAGTTCGACATCCTGCTGTGAGGCAGACTGAGATGGAGTCAGAGACGACGCATCGTCGGGAAGTGGCTTGTTTACAAGCGAGCTGAAATCCGGTAGCGGCGGTAATGGTGCACCTGGAGGCATTTAGTATAAGACTGCTGACAGGAGACTGAGAAGGACCAACCATCGGCGCTGCTCAACTGGAGTATGCCCTTCCCTGCTTGCGCCCACAAATTCCCACACTCCACCATCGCCAACGCCCTTAACCTGAGTCCATCCCGGATCGCGCTGACGCGTTTGGCATCCAGTTCCCGCTGCGTCGCGGCCAGTTGGACCTCGCAACCTTGGAGTTCGGCTTGCCAGTGGGGTAATTTGTTCGACTTTCCTCCAAGAGCATATGATTTGCCGCTATACGAGTCCAAAGAGGCTGTTGATTGAGAGGGAGAAAGGCCAGACATGAATGTTGAATCTCTGCTCGACGCCTTGTTGGATGCCTTTAGAACGCGGGTGACGCTGGAGAATGTTCAGCATGCCTCTCGGAGTAGGGACGAGTGAGAGAAGTGATACTCACAGAATTTCGCGGTCCCGGATAAGATTCTTGACGCTGTCCTCAAGATCGCGGAGCTGCTTGAGGCCGTCCATGTAGGTGTTGAAGGCGGCAGAATATGTGCGAATACCCGCGTCAGCGAGGGCGAGACATTGAATGACGCTCCTGGGTTGATGGTCCTCGCTGCCGGTGTGTTGTTGAATGGGCTGGTTCAACCATGGCTGACAGAGGACGAGGGCCGTGCACGCTGCGCCGCCCGCATCAATTACGCCTGCAAGCGCCTTTCCGTATTCCTTTTCGTGCGAAAGGAGGTTCGCGAGAAGGCGAGGGCTTGCGCCGGAGGATGTCATTCAGATGTGGAATGGACCGAGTTGCGTAGGAACGTTGATGGTAAGAATCAAGCCGGAGTGAATGTTTGGTGTTGCTAGAAAAGGCAGAACTACAAGCACAGCATTTGTGTCGGGATGCTGGTGGGAGCGGGGCAAGGTGGAATCTAATTCAACTAGCGCCGAGCGGGAGTTGAAGGCAAGCGATCTCTATGACGCGCAGCGCGTCATGCCGACGCCCGGTCGAGAGATCGACACACGGTCAGTCTTCCTTTAGAAAATGGCGCATATAACAGTTTGTGTTTTCTGGAAATCAGCTGCAGGTTGACTGTCGAAGGAGCCATGATGTAGTTTGACTTTTCAGAGTCAGCTTGTCTAACAATGGTCCGAAATGGCTGTTAGAAAAAGGAAAGGTCGGTTTGATTATGTTGTGGAACACATGAGCCGGAGTAACGGGAAAAATCTGATCTATGCATTTATGCATCCGATGCTTCCTTAAAATTCGGGGAATAGGCTTTTATCTAGATCTCGAATCGCTGATCTGCGTAGATGAACTGATGTTGGGTAGCAGCACAATACTCATTGCTATAATGAAGCGAAATACTCCAGCTCAAGAGGCTTTCTGCTGCTACCCAAACTCTTCAGCAAGTATGTACACGAGGCTCACAGACGGCGTGGTCAAGGTGCGGACAAATAACCTGAGCCTAATACCTCCGATCAGGCAATTTCCCCTTTCGGAGGCTATTAATTATTGAACAACAACTGTTGCTCAGGCAGCGCTCGAGCCTGGACCGACTCAGAAGTTAACGCGAATACTCATCTTGCTTTGGCGGCCGGCGAAGCGACCGGTGTTGTCAAGCTCAGTTTTGTTGCTGACAGTGATTGGGCAGCGTCGGAGTTAAGAGCGAATAGTCCATGTGCGCGAACAATTATATTGCTTCTCTGGTGCAACTTAGTCAAAGTGGCTTGCAAGGCTTTAGCAGACTCCACCATGCCCAATATTCTTGCTCGCCTAAAGCGACGTTCAGCCCAGCCTACTCCGCCACCGAACGATGCGCAGGCGCCGTCCCAGACCATCGACCAGAAGATACATCCGAATCCCCTCGACCTCATCGCGTCCCTACCTCTTCCGCCGTCTCCAGCGTCACCGTCGACACCCTCGTCCCCTACATTCACGACCGGTAGCATCATCCCCCTTAAACCACCAACGTCGCGTCGACGACAATCTATGAATGCGGCCACCGCTGCCCCAACGACTCCACCTCACTCACCGTCAACGAACTCAACGCATTCACCTCATGAATTTATTCCACGCACACCTCAAACCAGCACTCATAGCCCGGTCCCCCCGTCGTCGTGGGCAACATTCGGCCGCCAAGCCGTACGCAGTTCGATGCGTCGTCCCAGTACAGGACGCACTCACAGCGCAGACTCGTTCGCTGGCTCGGTCAACACTCCAGGATCAAGTGCTGAAAGCACCAACGGCCAAAATTCCGTGCCCTCCTCGGGCTTCTCAGTTCATACCTTTGGTCAAGGTCCGCCCAAACCCGTGCCTCCACTGCCACCATTGGACCATCCAGCATTCAACCGGTCAGAGATAGACGGCCTGCCATCAAGTGGTTCACTCGGCGGTCTCTTCAACTCGCGCACCGGCTCAGCGTCAAAAGATTCCTTCGCAAGACCCAAGGCTCAAGACATCTTCACTATCGGTTCGGCACCTCCAATCGGATCATCACCCCGAGCGCGTCGTAAATCGGACAGTAGCAGTAGATCACGTCGGAGGCGCGCAAGAAAGTCCAGTACACATAGTCAAAAGACGGATACAAGTCAAGACGCGTCCTGGGACCAATCGACAGAAAGCAAGGACCAGACACGTGACGTGAGTGGTCAATTTTCTCGGGTCTTTTGTGTCTCTCATCCTTGCTCCTCCCTTTCGGCCTTTGTTCTCGCGTGTTACAGGCAACGGCCAGTGGGAGTGTCAGCTTGGGATCACCATTCTCTCTTCAAAGTGCGACCGGTGCGTGTCCAATTCTCACATTGTCGCTGGCCGATCGTTTACCTCCCCGCTTGCGCGTGCCCTCAGTCCCAGAACCATTTAACTTATCAACCTCAACTATTCCTGACGATCATAATTCACCGATACCCTCAAGCCAACACAACACCAGCGGTTCGCAGACTTGGATGCCTTCAAGCGCCAACAAATCAAACGCTCGCCGTTCCCCAGGCAACAAAGTCATGGCGAATCCAAGCTCTGCGCAACCCCTGGCCTCAACTTCTTCTTCACATCCAACTACGTCCACGCTTCTCATGCCTCCCTCGCTGTCCGTCACAGGCCCAACTCCCGAAGCGTCACCTCAAACCCCAACTCGGAACAAAGGCAAGCGCAAAGCGGAGGAGGTAGAAGGAGCAGATGGGACCCCGCCAGACCAGCGGAAAGCAGCCCAGAAGACGACTTTCGCAGTAGAGAGCCCACGACGTGCGTCGCAGTTTTTACACCTCGGACTGATGACCGATTTCATCTTACAGCCCATCGTGCATCGGGAACAACGACATCCTCGCATTCCCACGCGCCATCCTCTTACCATCGCCAGAAACGCGCCAGGTTGTCCGCGGCATCGACCAGCGGGTCAGCTTCCATAGCCGGCGCCATGTCTGTGTTGGGCGAGGACCAGCCGTCCTCAAGCTATGGTCCAAATGCAGCCAACACCGGTTCCTGGACCAGCCGCGCGAGCATTAAGCGCTCGCTGTCACGCACGTCTGGCAGGGGCTCACACCGCCACTCTCCCAACCATAGGCCGCCGTCCGTCGCGCGCTCGCAGCGCAACAGCCTGTCTCAAGCTTCGATCCCGATATCTGCGCTTATATCGCCCCACGCTCCGTCTGTCTCCAACAGGTCATCGACGTACCATTCGCGAGACCCCAGGCGTCCGCCCCCAGTGCAGGGAACACCGTGGTCGCTCAACTTACCTGAAAAAGGCTGGAAGCAGAATGGGACTCGATGGATAGATGCTGGCGGGAGCCCGCGCCACGCATGGCTGTTCTTCATTGGATTCGTGCTGTTCCCGCTCTGGTGGCTTGCTGCGTTTCTGCCGATTCCGAGGACAAGACATATTGGTGCAGGTGAAATGGAGAAAGGCGTGGTCTTGGACGACCCACAAGTTGAGCATGGTGCGTTGCCTATTTGCTGAGCTTTTGAACCCTCACCCAACATCTTCTGATAGATGCCCTGTCATGGCGCTTCCGTTGTAGGATTATGGCGGCCGTGTCTCTGCTCACATACGTGCCGTTCATCGTCTGCATCGCTGTCTTCGCGCCTCGGTAACCCGACTCATCTCGTCACTCTGTATCCTTATCCCTCGATCTCGTACTTTGGCTCCCCGTTGGTTATGACTGTATCCCAGAACACTCTGTTTGTTCTCCCTTCCATTCTTTATCACCCCGCCTGTCTTTTTTGCGCACATGCATACCCCACCGTCCCTTTCCGGGAAGTAGATATAGTTAAAGATGTTGTAGCATTTTTATCTAGCCTAAGTTATGTCCATACGTACATGTTGTGTGGTATACACTGTTTTGGTGCTGTCAGCTCTGGATATGAGTTATTCATCATAGCAGCATTGAAATCTCCAAGCATGCCTTGCTTACAACCGTGAGATGCGCAAGTAGGTACTGCAGTTTCTTACTCGCGCAAGCCGGGCGTTTGACCAGTTATTTACACATAGCGTTAGCAATAAACCTTACAGTACAGACAGCAGTACGTAAACATAGTTGAAATAGTTTGGGACCCAGTCCACGAATGAAGCAAGCACATTCAAATGACACCGTATTTGAACATGAGCATACCATGTTCACTTCCATCCTCCATCCTATCCTGAACCAAATATTTGCCTGAGGAAACCCCGCTTGTGCACCCTCACACTGGCCTGGTCATCGTCCGCCGTCGCACCAGCGTCCCGTGCGGGTATAGAATCCGTCGACGTAGACTTCAAATGCCTTAACCTTGGCTTATGCATCAGCTTCGTCGGCGACCGGGGCATCGCTAAATCATCCTGGGTATAGTTCGATGCATCGACCGAGGGGGACGAGCCACCGGCCTGGTGGCGTTTGCGCCCGTCTGACGACGAGCTGCTGGATATCAACGACGCGCCTCCGCCCTCGTGACCGTTCTGCCATTCTTCCTCTTGCTGCGCTATGGCCGTCGTGACCTCCGACGCGAGCCTACTCACACGCTGCAGCGCTATCTCTTCCACCTCGTAACAGCGTGTGCACAGTTCCCGTAACTTGAGGTCATTCTCGTCGCCGGGAACAGGAGTGGTGTTGAGGAACGTGCGGGAGTGTCGTATAACAGAAGAGACGACAACGGCGAGGTTCCGTGGTACATCGAGAAGGTGCGGTGGCTTGGGTACCCCCTCTGCGATTAATGTAGGCATAAGTGACACGCGCTCCTGGAGGCCTTTCATGATTTCCAACCGTTCGGGCCGTCCCCGGTCAGAACCAACGGCCACGCTGAAATGGTCGCGGTCGTCGGGCGTGGAAACCACGACAATGTAGTCAATCATGGCAGGCAAGCTATCGTTGAGGAAGTTCTTGAGCCCACGCATGAATTCTTCTTTCTGGACTGTCTGTTCGAGTGTAAGCAAGCACGTTCACGACCATGAGCAAACGTTTGACACGTGCCGTATTGAGGTTGGCAAGACTTTGGATCACTTTGGCAATCAAGGTCAAGCTGCGTTGGACGGGCTGGCTTGGAAGCCCCGGACACAAGCCGAACAAATGTGGATGGAGGATAGCCGGAACGATAAATCGCAGGAAACAAAAGGCCGACACGCTTTGCCATTGCAAATCGCGATTCTCGTAAACGGTGTCCGTGTTCTGATAGCGTCTCTCCACGAGTTTCCGGATAGTTTCGAAGAGGCGGCGCATCTCACTGTGAAGAAGATCAGCATGACCGGACGTATGGAGAGCACTGACAACATACTAAGGACATTCCGACCTAACGGAATAGATTTGAGTCCAAAACGCCTGCACCCATGTAATCAAAAGGTCAACATTGCGCTCGACCTCCTTGACGCTGTTCTTGGCTCCACTACGCATGGGGTCGACCTCTATAGCGACTTTCTCCGCACAAAGCTTGCGAAGTACAGACCCAATGCTAGCCTCTAGGAAGGCTTTCCCATACCAGGACATGCAATGCTCCATCACTTTGGTCAACAGTGTATTCCCGCGGAAAAGTGTTTGGTGGGCTAGAAGAAGCCATTAGTTAAACAGGCATGAGGTCCATGGAGTAGAACATACAGGGTGAAGTGGCATCGACCTCGCGAATTGCAAGCTCTTGTACCTCCTCCACGAGACTATTCTTTGCAGCAGCGACAGCAATGAAGTGGGGTGTGATAGTCTTCAGCTTGAGTTTCTTCTCAAAGTCGGACACCCAGTCCAGGAAATTGCGCGACGCGAGTACCTGCAAAAGGTAAGTACTCATTGAGGGTCACAATTTATCCACGTACTTCGATGAGTGGTTCGTATGCCTGTGCAGGAAGGATGATTTCCCTATTGGGAGTAAGCATAGCTGCGGGACGGGAACAAGAGCTACCAACTCGTCTACATGAATCTTGAGTCGAATATCCCCGATCTGCACCTCGCTTGCCAATGGGCCAGGCTGAACGACAGGGTACCAGCCCTCTATCGTTTCCCCTCGCTTGAAGTTACCTAGGTTGATGCAAACACTGCCAAGCATAATTGGTTTGAACACCTTCACGGTCTTCTCGCGGTACACGATAACCTCCAAATTCTCAAAGGGCGGGAGGTCAGATAGTGTGAAGCTCTCGTGCCAATCAGGAGACCCAATGCATTTCTTGACGGTGGTACGGCCCATGAGTGAGCCGTTTATCATGACCACGCAAGATACATCAAGGTCGACAGGATCTGGCTCTGAACCCGAATCGTTGGGATTGGCGTCGAGTGGTCGGACGTTCCCCAAGTTGCGAGCTTGGATAACAGATATTTCCACTTGCCGCCACATGCGATATGCCCCTCCGTCCTCAGCATTGGGCCAGCGACCATATATCTCTGGTACAGCGTAGGAGCGCAGCAGTGCGAGCCAGGTGCTGCTTTCTTCGGCCGTGGGAAATTGAAGATACACCGGCTCGGCAGGCGAACCTGCAATCCAACGCTGAGTGTGTTGTCCGCTGCCGCGAGATCAGCTAGTGCGAAGCGCAGTCGCGTCCTATACCCACCGTGAATACAGCCCGAGACAGTGTTTGCGGAAGAAGAGGGACGTGTCGATGAGACGGATGTCGGAGTGGTTAACGAGATGTATTGCCAAGGTCTGGAAGAGGATGGAGTCCTGTGGGAAAGTGTGAGGAGCATTAAACATTAGATGTGCACAGGCACGCACCTCAATGTAGATGTTCAACAGACATCGTGTGCCCTCCTCGCGTAATTTGCACGTTGCTGGCCGCCATTGTCCTGTCGCCGTGGGCCCACGAGCAAGTGAGTTCCAACTGGATTTCTCTGCTGCTGAGATGAACAGTCTGGTCGCCATGGTCTGCAGCGATCCGTACCTCGCACTTTCTTGCTCTCGTCTACAGAACCTCCATCAGCCTTATTTCGGTCACGTCTGGAGGGCTTACGTAGCGCCGGAGTCTGGATGTACGCGCATGAGCGACAAGCCCAACTCATCCATATTTCGCACCTTTTTCAACAGCGCGTGCGATGCAGCATTGGACACATAGATCTCTGCGTTCACAAGGAATTCAGCGCCGCGTTCTGGTGAGCCCGACCCCGGTGGCCAGGACATGGAGGCAAATTGGCAGTAGGTGGACAAGAAGGGCAAGTGGAACAGTTGATCAGCACCAGACGAATTCGACTCGCCGATCAAAAAACGCGCTTCGTTGACTACGGACTTGCGTGCATACGTCTACCAGTCTCCATGACTGCAAGATTTCACAAACGGAGTGTCGAGCGGAAGAGCATGCCTGATATTATAAAAAATACGAGTAGTTGTATAACAAGCCAGCCAATGCTCCAGGTATATTCTGTGAACCCCACCAACCAAAAACCAAGCTGCTACGGTACCATGGGTGCGTCTAATTACTCCCTGAGAATGCGTCAGGAAACGAAATGGCCTGCTGAGGGAATTCAGCTCACGATTTTACTGCCTTGCCGTTGGCTTGGCCCTTGACTGGCTTCTTGTAAGTGCGGAAGTAGAAGTCGATGAACAAGAACAGGTAGCTGCTAAGCAGACCACAGCCGAAGAGGGCAGCAGTCTCGCTACCAGTGCAGTCGCCGAAGTTAGGAGTCTTCCAGTAGTTGTACGCCCAGTGGTGGTAGGCTATAGTTTCGCGTTAGAGGGGCTCTAGGCTCAGCAAATATAGCACGTACTGCCAAAGTAAACAAGGTGCAGGTCGACGACAAATTGAGTGATTTGCATAAGGGTGAGATACTTCTTCCACTGGAGGGTTGTTTTAGTCCAACGTCGAAACCCAGAGGAGCTGTGGACATACCCAAATCTTCTTTCCGCCAGCGGTCGCATAGTAGTAGTAATCTGCGTTATGTCAGTTATTATTGGCTCCCCTGAGCGACATCCGCCACGTACACATGAGAACGTGTACAGCAAGGTTCAGCGAGATCACAGTCCACGACTAAAGCATGATCAGAACAGAAAATCTTGTGTGCTCGCTTGGACACGTACGATGCTAGTCCTGCCCTCGAGCTGGGAGTAGCAGAGCAGAGCGGTCGCGGAGTGGTGGAAGACGTGGAGGAAAGCTGCATAGGGGTAAGCCCATTAGCGCGCGCGCAAATAGGACGCGTCCTGCGCACCAAGTTTCTTTTTCTTGAAGGCAAGGAAGACTGTATCGATTAACTCGAGGTACTTGAAGTAATAGTTGATCATATAGTAGAATTCCATGCGCTACAGCCAGGTCAATACGCGCGCGCAGGGTGAAGAAGAAGTCATCACGCACTGGTGTCCAGGCCTTGGCCCCGCAAATTCCAGTGAATATGCCCTCCTTCCACATAATGGGAAGGATCTCCTCGAGCATGAGGACAAGGAGAAGCAAGCTACCGCTGCTGAGAATAACGTTGTGTATTTGGAAAAGCGTGTTGAGTTTTTGCGGCGCGCGGTTTTTCATCACCTCCTGGATGCCAAAAATCGTAATGAGGTAGCCGGAGAGGGTTGCGAGCACGACCGGGGTCGTGGAGAGAGGCGTTGTTCCATGGACATAAGAAGATAAGTGAGTGGGAAGTTTAAACGGAATCACGGTCTCGAGGAGGTCAGCCAGCATGGTTGAAAATCGGTTGTGGTGGTCGGCACAAGAGAGTCGCGTGTCAAAACTCGTCCGCTTTTGGGGGCCGCTTGCCGAATTTCCCACGCTAGGACCGGCCTTTTATTTACCTGCCAATTCACATGATCTCCCCGCGCCTGCGCCATATGGTTGAACCTGTTCGTGTCTGCGAGGGCGGGACGGCGGGCGGGATTTATTCGAATTTTTTGAAGAAATCCGAGGCGACCAATTCGCTGGCACAGTGCAGCCTGCCAATGAAACCCCCACCCATTTGACCGCGGGCTCACTCAGCGCTTGCCGTGTCCTCTTCCCCGAGTCTCCCCCAAGTGATTGCTGAACACATCGCGCTGACGTTGGGCACACGGTTAGTCCCCTTTGATTCCCGAAAGCCCTCGGTGTTCAGATAGCCAGGTGGTTCGCATTTCTCAAGCCAGCGTCTGAATCCACCGTAGTCGGCCAGGCAAAACGAAAGATTATGGTGGTGTAAGTGAAAGTGCTAAAGTGCAATGGATTCACTTGGATCAATGTCAGATTCAGTACCCGCTTGGCAGTGCTGGGCTCTAGCCTCTCCAAACCACCTTGTTCAGCCATTGGGGCATTGGGGGGCATTCTCGGCAGTCTCAACCGGCAGGCAGAAATGAACATTGGCTCCCAGATGTTGTCCAGACAGCTCTTATAAAAGCACAGACGCATTTCCGAGCTCACGCCGTATCGGTAGAACTGGCCAGTGCTGCTATTCGAACTTGCGAAGGCTGATCGAAACCCATACGCGGTACCGTGATTGCCTGACGCCACATGGTTCCATTGTTCATTGCGCACACGACCGTGATCGCAGGTCTTCTGCTCAATTTAGCGTTGGATGCTTCCTCCTTGCATCTCCGAAGCTTGGGAGAGATAGAAGGGTAATGAACACGCCTCGGACAGACCTCGACTGCGATTAGAATCAGGATGCAACAGGCCTAGGGTACTGACTTTGTAGGCCCATTCACGTTGAATGAACTGCAAATGGCACAGCGGTGGATGGTAAGACAGTACGCGATGAAGTGTGACAAGAAGCCATTCGTATTTGGTTTGCTTTCCAACTGGAGTCCTAGCCGCACTGCACTGCTGTTTGTTAATCATAGAATCAATGAAGACGCTCTGAATGATTCCTGTATTGCCGCGGTGCTACTACGTATGAAGCAGGATCGTTGGACTTCCGAGTCCCGGAAAAGCCTCTGCTGTTGACATACTAACTATCTAACTTTACCACTGGCTAGTACTGCCGCCCGAGAAATTCCCCTTCATCGCAGCGATAGGACTCCATCGATGAAGATGGCAGCGGCCCGAATACTCTCGTCGATATTATGATAGAAAAGATATGAGGCATTTTCATGCTGGATTCAGAGCGGCTGTTGTTCCAGCCTTGTCCGCGCTGTGATTACAAGGCTCGGAGCTTGGCATAGTGCCAAGTTGTATAGTCGTAACACTAGGTATCATATGGGAGGCAGCTGCCCTTACAAGTGGGGGCAGCTGGATGAGTGGCGTTGTGGGGGTGATTGTCATTGGCCAGTACTACTGAAGGGGACTCACACGACCTCGAATGACACGGTTCACACGCGAGAAGATGCATGCATAGTCACACAATGTCTGTTCTAAGCAGGCAGGCAGTACTGGCGCGCATTGTAGGCTTATGTAACTAGGACCCCAGTTCCGCCTGAGCTCTTGTGCTACTCATGAAGGCACACCTTGAGAAAGACTGAGGTTGCAGGACGAGGCTGACGGCAGAGCGGGGCACCGTCTTCTCCTCTTGTAACGGTCCCTCCCGAGAAAGAGGCTACAGCGGTTCAAAGCGGGCCGCCAACGGTTAGAGATAGCAAGTTATGGCATGTTCCACTCGATTGTAAAGCAAATACGACAGAAAGGTACTTTAGCGACGAAGTAGGCGAGATAATGTTACAAATGCCGAGTACCCAAAGAGAAATAACCGTCCGCGCAGACTAGGATAACTACGTGATTATGAGGCTAGGGTATGAGGAAAGTTGTGCAAGGATGATGTTCTCGCTGCGAAAGAAAATACATGAGTTTGTGAACGATTTGGGCGGATGGAGACGCACCGTTTGATAGATTGCGAGTCGCGCAGCAAATCGAGCGCGCAGCTTTTGACTTGGGAGCCTGCAACGTCGGGCGCCGAGGCTGAGATGAGGCAGAGGGCATATTCGCAGGGCACAAGATTATAAGTGACTTGCATCTGCGGCGAATGAGCATCGTGTCTGCGAAGGATAATAAAGCACGTACGCCGCTCAGGCGCAGGCTCTGCAGCATCTCGTGCAGGAAGAGAATGCAGCGGCCGCGGAGTTCATGAAGGTCGTGAAGGTCAAAGCCTGCGACGAGGGCGTGTGAGCAGGGGAAAGGATGGATGGAACGGGGTGTCGAGGCTTACAAGGGTCGTTGGGTGGTGCCCAAGTGGGAACCTAGAGAAGATCAATAGATTGTACTTGATGCGTGGTGGGTTACTCACAGCACAGTAAAGTTTGACCGACGCCAAACCAGACTTCTGGATGGCTCTGCGAGCAGGTAAGCATTAAAGGTGTCGGCGAAGGGTGTAACGTGCCTCGTAAAGGGCTCAACGGCGTCTGTGAGGTTGTTTCCCAGCTGGTACAAATGAGTTGAGCGACTCGTGTGATCACAATGCGCTGCGTACCTCGTTGAATGGGCAATGCAGCTGGGCCGAGTCCAGGTCTTGTGTGGGGATGACAGAGGTGCGGGGAAGGACAGAAACCATGATGGAGACTTTGGGTATTGATGAGGATTAGTGGAGAGGTGTCGAGGTGGTGGGGGGGGAGAACCAGATGGACTTCAGAGGCCGCAGTCTGCATTTATATACTGGTAGCGTTGTGACGTGACGGCAGAACACGGAAGTGATTTGGAAATGATCGAATAGAGCATTTCAGTCTGGAACAGAAACCTGAATCTCAGACGCATCTAGCCATCTCAAAATGGCCCCCAAAGCGCCCCGGAAAATACCCCATTTTCCCCGCGTCTCTGTGGAGGACTACTGCAGCCAGAAACGGCTATTATCGCTCAGATTGAGGAGGGTGTATTTTGAGTGCATTTGTCACGTGCCCCGACGCCGCATGAATGGCCGCTTCCAAAAAGGAAGATGGGCAACAAATGGACAACACCAGCGACGCTCATCGGAAGAATTCGTTTGCGGACCATCGACCAATGCATCTACGTGTAAGTACTAGTATGCCTGAACCCTTGGGCCGGCCCGCTAGAGTGCCGTGTCCAAGCCGTCACGTCGCCAAAGTGTGTAGTATATCATACGCCCATATCTCAAGGCCAGAACACACAGAGATTCGCAAGGAACTTTGTGGGTATAAGAAAAGCAGCATCGGTATATCCTCCACGTATTGACTAGGCCAAACGGCTGTCTGCGGCGGTGTGTAGCACCCTAGTAAATAACTCAAGCCAATTCTTAACTTAAGCCAAGCCGCTGGTGGGCATGAGCGGTGAGGCGTGCGTCCACAACAGCGTCGAGACACCACAGTACCAAGACGCTCTCGGAGGCTCAGCAGACCAAGCGCCCGTCGGAACGTGTAAAAGACGCATTTTTGTTGACTTTTGACAACACAATCTTGAGTAGAACTCGGCGATGCGGCGTTTTGAACAGTTTGACAAGCGAGTATTGCGCCTGCTGAATCAAACACACGAAAAGTTGCAAAAACGGCCAAATTGGCCTTGCAAACGACCTTGTCGGTCGTCGTCATCATGGGAGGTCAAGACACTTAGAAAGTAGGTAATTATAGCGTCGCGCGCCGATGGAAGCACTCAGATGACGTCAGGTGATCGGTGCTTGAACTCGACCATCACAGCCTCGCGTCGGCCCAATTGGCTGTCTATATTCACTTACTTATCGTCGTCGCTGGCAGCGTCTGCCGCTAGTCGCCTCCAATGTGGTGGTTAGATCCAGGTCTGTATCTTCCGAACCAATGTGTTGTCCACGGCTCAAGATGTGTACATCCAGGCAAGGAGGTACTCAATATTGTCTTCAAGCGCATCCTTTCGAATTATGTGGAGAATCTGGATTTGAACAATGTCAACTATGGAGTACAGACAGGTAGAATTCTTTGGTGCCTGCTATCTCTGATACTCACCAAAGTCCAAGGTCAAATCACACTGCGCAATCTCACCTTGAAGCGCGGGGCACTCGATAATTTCCGCTTACCAGTCGATGTTTTGGAGGGTCAGTGCGCTCAAATTCATGTTCTACTATACTTAATCCGTTTGTATACTTACAGGCCATCTTGGAAAGTTCACACTTTCCCTACATTGGTTAAACTTGGGAAACCAACCTGTGGAGATCCTCATCGAAGACGTCTTTCTACTTGTCGTCCCATCCACCGAATCTGCTTTCGATCCAGAAGATGAGGAGAAGCGCGCCCAGGCATTAAAACGAGAGCGTCTACAGAATGCCGAGCTTCTACATATGCAAGGTCAAGCGGAGACCAACACTGGTGCGTGCTCAGGCGATCGTTAGACAATTGCCTTACGCGTCGCAGACAATTCCGCTCAGACCCAAGGATTGTGGGAGTCGCTTACCGCGAAGATTATCAACAACATTCAAGTTACCATCAAGAATATCCACGTCCGTTACGAAGACAAGCTCAGTGTGCCGGGCGTACGTGCATGTCTATCACGCACCGAGGTGACTCTGCTTATGCGCTCATCATTAGCACCCCTTCGCCGTTGGTATCACTCTTGCAAGTCTCTCAGCAGTGTCCGTCGATGACCAATGGAAACCCGCCTTCATTGATAGCAGCGCAGGCGCCATCCACAAGGCAGGTTCTTCGCTGCATAAAAGCACCACAAACTCATCCCCGCCCAGCTCGCAGAACTCCAATCACTTGCTGTCTACTTCGATACCGATTCCCCAAGCCAAGCTGGTCTTCCCAAGAATGAATTTCTTCAGAGATTCATGGAGATGGTACCCACATTTATGCTCCATTCCATCTGCGATGTGGTCTAACCAGTGGGGCAGATCGCATCCAACTCCCGCCATGCGGACCATCAGTTCATTCTCAAGCCTGTTTCCGGACAAGGCCGCATCATTATGAACCGACTCGCGGTCGACAAGGACAAGCCACGCTTCGATGTGCAGCTGCTCTTCGACGAGATTGGCGTTCTCCTCGACAATGACCAATACCGCGACACCATTTCTCTGCTTGACATGTATCATGTTTACATCAGGCAGCATCAGGTCAGTCGGAGTGACCTCAGCTATGAGGTGTATTGACATGTCCCGCAGTACCGCAAGTACATGCCTGAAAGCAAGGCAATCAAGGAGAACCCAGCGAAAGCGCGCCTACAGTTTGCTACTAGCGCCATTCTCAACACCATCAAGGAGAAAAATAGGAAGTGGACGTGGGCATACTTCGCTGAACGACGCGACGACAGGAATAGATATGTCGAACTCTTCCAGAAGCAACAACTCTCGACTTTGACATTGGTAGCAGTGCGTAACTGCTGAACAATCTTCTGTGGCTTTTCTCAATTTCTCTTCAAGGAAATCGAGGATTTGGAGCGCCTCGAAGAGAAACTGTCGTACGAGGACATCCGATTCTACCGGTCAATCGGTCGCTCTCGGTTGCGCAAAGATGAAGCACTTCGAAAACGCCTTGAACAGGACAAAGCGAAGCAGCAGCCACAGGCGCAAAGCTGGTCCAGCTGGATATGGGGCTCCTCACAGGAAGACAAGAGTCGCGAGAATGACCCAGCTTTCGGCGGGCCAATGTCCGAGGAGCAACGGCAGCAGCTATACGATGTGCTTGACTTCGACGAGAAATCTGGTCTTGCCGAATCGTTGCAGGGGTCAAGAGACGCCATGGTTGCCCGAGTTCATGCTAAACTCGACAAGGGCTCGTTTGCACTACTCAATAATCCGCGGGGCCAGGCAAACGAGGTTGTCTCTGTGGTCTTCGACGTCTTTAGCGCCGACATCATTAAGCGTGCGGACAACCTCGAAGCGTCGGTCGCTCTCATGGACTTCAGCGTGGTTGATGGTACTACAACTGACACTTTGTATCCCAAGATCATGTACGTGAAGGAATCCGTTGAGACCAACAAGGAAGACCCGTTCTTGTTTGTCAAGTTCGAAAATAACCCTCTCGATGAGCGTGCAGACAACGCACTCACAGTGCGTATGAGACATATGGAGGTTATCTACCACCGCGGATATGTCGAAGCTGTCTACAAATTCTTCAAGCCGCCAGAAAGTCAGCTCGAGTCCGTCGAAGCACTCTTGGTATGTGCACTACGCGCTTCGCTGTTCCCCAGCCTCACTCATACATCTTAAGACCGCTGCTGGTCAGACTTTGGAGGGCTTCAGCAAGGAGACACGAGCGGGCTTGGAGTATGCACTTCAAAGTCACAAGACAATCGACATTCAAATGGACATGAATGCGCCCGTCATCATTGTACCCGAAGAGTGTGTTGGGATTTCGCATCACAGCTCATTTGGCTGACGGAGCTGTAGTGTGACGACATCCAAGTGCAAACATCTCATTGTTGATGCTGGATACATCTCCATCGAAAGCGACTTGGCCGACAAAGAAGCCATCAACAGTGTTGCATTGAAGAAGAACCAGAAGTATGATGATGAAGACTACAAGCGCCTCCAGACACTCATGTATGACCGCTTCACCCTCAAGCTGCAAGACGCACAGGTACGACAAGTTTGTTTGGACACCACGTGAATAGGCTAACGTCGATATAGTTCGTCTTAGGCAATGACCTTGAGCTGTGCCGTCGTGCTATGACATCTCGAGAGACAAATACACTCCATCTCGTTGAGCGTATCAACATCGACTTGGTTGTCCAGAACTCCATCGTTCCCTCTGTCGTTAGCCTCGCACGCTTCAAGATTTCGGGCAACCTCCCGACCTTGCAGCTCAATATGTCGGATTTCAAGTACAAGTCGCTGATGCGCCTCATCGACGTCGCGCTGCCAAGGTTTGGCTCCGAGGCTAGTACTCCAATTGAAGAGAGCCGGCCAAGTCGTTTTCCTGTCACATCGGGCTTCTTCCAGCCCACTGAGACAGAGTATACTGTTGACGATGAGGGTAGCGTTGAAACACACACTGAAATCAAAGCTCAAGACGAGCCTGCAGACGTGTGTGTTAATACCGAGCGTTGAACAATAATTGACAGCCATGCAGGATCCAATGCTGCATCAACATACCTTCGAGCTTGACTTCCGGGTCGAGCAGATGAAGGTGGTGATTTCCAAGGTCAACGCCGACGACGTGGAACGTCCAATTGGAGATGTCTCGCTCGATATGTTTTCCTTGGTGTTTGCACTCGCTAAGTTCGACATGCGCGCGGATGTCAAACTCCGGTACGCATAGAAATATTTTTCTAGAACTTGTTTCTCATTTCGCACAGCGCGCTCTCAATGAACCTCATTCGCGCAAATGGCGGCAAGCCCATTCAATTCATGTCATCTCCGGACCTCGACGTGACACATAACAAGGACCTTCTGAGTGTAGTCTATACGCGTGCGCAGCGAGAATCGCCCGAATTCAACACTGTCTTCGAAGGCATCGACCAGAGAGTTCAAGTCCGCATCTCGACGTTCATCTTCCGAGCGGCCCCAGAGCCCGTTATTTCCCTCTACGACTTCATCATGACGACCTTCGTCCCAAAGAATGATAACCCACCACTAGAATCCAACAACAGCGCTGCGGTTGTGCAAACCCAGGGCAACAATGATTCTGGGAAGATCGCGGTTGGTGTTGATCTCGAAAGTGTACAAGGTGTGTGTCACAACCCATCATCATGCGAATCAATCTCAACTTTCCTTGTAGTCGTCCTTGTCAATGGGGAGGCAAGTCTGGCAACGTTGTCCCTTTCCACTGCAAATGTGTCTGTTCTGCTCTGGAAGAGTCAGCTGAAGGTGTCAGGAAAACTCGGCAGCCTCTCGCTCACTAACGACTCCGCTGCGTTCAAGAAGAAAGATGGACATGATTTCGGTCGGATACTCTCCATCGAGGGAGACAAGCTTGCCGAATTTAACTATCAAACCTATGATCCAGAGGAGCCTGGATGGAACGGAATCAAGTCGACCGTGTCACTCAATGTCGCTTCACTCAAGCTACATTTTCTAGAACAGCCACTACACGACATCTACTTCTTCGTTGTCAAGTTTGCCCGTCTAAAGGGTCTGTATGACGCCGCTACCACTGCTGCTATTGAGAGCGCACCCCAGCTCGACCGAATGCTGTTTGATATTTCCATACAATCCCCCATCGTCGTTGTCCCTTTCGATGCCCTCGCATCGCAAGACACTTTGGTTTTACGCCTTGGAGAGATCACTGCCCGCAACAAATACGAGGCAGATGTCAGCAATATTGCAGCTGGGCTCACCGGCATTCAGCTCATCTCGCAAATGCATTACGAGGAGGGCATTTCGACGCTCAAAATCATCGACGACATTGACGTGACGGCGGATGTGACGCAGGCGATTGGGATAGACCGCACTCAGAATTTCGACGTGCCCGACACGCAGGTGAGTTGCTCCGAATCGTGACGACCTCCATATACTGACACTCTGCGAAGGTCTCCGTCAGGATATCCGACGTCAAATTGCATTTGACCCAGCCGCAATATGTTGTTCTCATGGGCTTGGCACAGTCCATACCGAGGGTTCTCGCGGGCGCGCCAGAGGGATATGCCCAAGCCGAAAGCTCTGCATCGCCTGGAAGGAATACACCCAACGATAGCAAGGAGTCTCGATCTGTGACGCCTGCCGACCTTGCGCCAGAACTTGTCAAGTCTAGTGATGCCCTCATTTGGCCTTCAGTCGACCTCGTTGTCGCCATTGGGGCAGTCAAGTTACACCTGTACGACGAGCATGCCACGACGACATCAAACTTGAAAGAGCACGGCATCATGCGCTTCGCGCTGAACCAGAACGAACTGCGCTTCAAGCAACTGTCAGATTCCTCTGGCGAGGCGCAAGTAGTGTTCAAATCGTTCACTATGGCCAACACTCGGTCTGGACAATCGCGCTTCCGCGAAATCATTCCAGCCGCACAACACGACCGCAATCAGTTTATGGTGCTCTACACCATGGCCGGAGGCTCCAGTCCTTCTTCCTTGGCCGTCGTGACCATTGACTCGCCTCAAGTCATCTTTGCTATGGACCCTATCTTCGCCCTTGTCACCTTCTTCACCTCACACCAAAGTGATCAAGAGCCCGAACATGCCGCCATAGAGGACGTTGCTCAAGAGGAAGAACAGCAAGATGCGCCACAGTCGAGCTTTGACTTCCGTCTTGATCTACATGATGTGTCTATTAATCTGCTCGAAAACGACACAAACCCCGAAACTCAGAGTCTGAAATTGTCCATCAAGCAGGTCATGGTATCACAGCAGGTTGGCACAACAGTTACAACAGCCTGACGGTACATTGACATGTTCGCAGGGTGTTCTCGCAGTGAATGTGGACCGTCTGGGGATGTCCCTGGTTACAATGGGCAAGGAGTCGGACAGCGTACGCTTCTTGGACGATGTCGATTTGACTTTGTCGCTGGACAGCAGATCTTCCTTGTCACAGCAAATGACAAACATAGAAGTTACTGCAAAACCAATCGTCTTCAGGGCATCGTACCGCGACATCATCCTTATCACGTCCATTGTCAACAAGGCAATAGAACTCAGTTCGCAAGGGAGCAAGCCACAGGATGTGCATAGTGCCTCTGGGCGTCCGGGAAAACCCTCCCACATATCTTCTCGAAGGTCATCGACACGGCGCACGGGCACGTCGAAACCAGTTGGCAAGGCGCGAGTCATTGCATCCAAGGAGCAGGTTCATCTCGTCCACTTACCTGGTAGTTCAGTGACCTGACGCCATCTGTAGCTCAAAGGATCATTCGATGGATTCCGGCTCGTTCTGATCGGAGATATGCACGAGCAACCTATGTTGCATCTCAAAGTGAAGCGGTTCATTGTTGGAGCAAAGGATTGGACTGGCGAGGTGAACCTAATTGATGGTCTGTGATACACGTGCTCACAGTCCGCTTCCAGTTGCACGCGACATCTACCCTGGCCACACAGATTAGTTATTGGAATCTGACAAACTCACACTGGGAGCCTCGTGAGTCTGCTTGCCTTCAATTGTACGCATACTAATGGCAATGCAGTCATCGACCCGTGGACGTTCACCATGACGGTCAGACCCGAATGCATTTGAAAATGAACTTCATACTAAGTACCGAACAGGCATCAAAGAAGGATGCGTCCAGCGGTATTAGCCTTGGTCTCTCCGCAAGAGATTGTCTGGATCTCAATCTGAGTACAACTTTCGCCGAGATGGCAGTGACAAGCTTCAACATGTGGACTAAAGAGGGTGAAAGAGTCTTGCAAAACGCTCGTGGAAGTTATGCACCTTACAAGATTCGAAACCGTACCGGTTCACCTATCTACGTTTGGTCCGATGACGACGGAAGTGGCAACAACAAGGAGAACGCGTCGGTCAAGGTCTTGTCGGACGATTCTGTGGACTGGAGGTTCGATGACTGGAAGACACTTCGTGAAGTAGGTCGACCACAACGGTTTTGGTACCGTGCTCATCCGTTTGAAATAGCATGTCACCTCCTCGGGGCAACACAGCATTGGCGTGCAGATTGTTGGCCAACCGTGGGAGCAGATTCGCAGCGTCCCTGTCGATCGGGAGGGAGAGTATACCTTCCCTCTGCGCCCTCGCACAGAGAAGTACACCAACCGCCTGCTTTGCGAAGTCAACGTTGTCGACAACGTTAAAGTGGTTACCATCCGGTCGACGTACAAGGTTCAAAACATGACGCTCTATCCACTCGAGGTCACGCTTGTTGACGATAATGGCCATCCGGTACATTCACTTGAGAAGATTGTTCCGGGACAAGAATTTGCGCTTCCCATCGACGGCGCCGTGCGTCACAGAATACGTATTCAGCCTGACCGTGGGTATAGCTTTCCAGAGCCATATCAGACACTCATTCATTATTAGAGGGATTCGGATATAAGTGGTGTCCTGCCATACGCTGGGAGGATTTGGTATCTACCAGACGGTTCACGATCAGGTGTCCCCACAATGACCCCAACGAAGCATCGTTCAGATTCCAGGCATGGGTCGATACCGACCACCAAGGCGGAACAGCGAGGTGAGTGTTCTTATAATCTGCACGTGCAATCACTCATGCATTATTTCCTCAGGTTCCCCAAAATCACTGTTAAACTTCGTGCTCCCATCGAGTTGGAGAACCTGCTTCCTTACAACCTCCAATATCGCGTCTACGACAAAGATACGGACCAAAACTGGCGCAGTTATCTTCGAAAAGGAGGTGTCATGCCCGTCCATTCCGTCGAATTGGGACATCTTGTGCTGCTCAACGTCGAGCTGGAAGACACAGGTACGCCATCTGCATCAGAGAAAATGCTCCGTCTGACATGGTTTAGTGTTTGCGCAGAGCGAATTTGCCATTATCAACACCGATGTCAATTCCGACTTCGACACTGAGAAGCGCCTCACGCTGAAAGATGATCGTGGCCGCAAGCTAGTGCTCAGACTGAACTACTTGTAAGTCCTTTGAAGCCGTCATCGGTCACATACTCACCACGGACAGCCGTTATCCCGATTCAGGTGGGGCGTTCAAGGTCCAGATATCAGCACCATATGTGGTTGTCAACAAAACCGGATTGCCTTTCTTCATACGCTCCATTCGCACTTCTCGAGGGAGTGTGCAAGATGCAGCTGGAGAAACTCGGCCAGGTAGGTCAAAAGCCTGCACTAATTGATCTTGAACTCACGCCATGTCAGATGCCTTGGCACTGCCAACTCCTTATTGTACGTCCTTTGTTTTCCCATCGGTCAATGACTGACAATGCGCTCCTCCAGTGCTTTCTCATCAAGCAGATGATGGTCACGATTTCAGTTTCCGTATTGGAGACTCGGACTGGTCGCATGTAAGACCCGGATAATAAGGCTAAGATTATCGACTCATCACCGTTAGGTTCTCAACGTCGAAGCTCCCACAGCTGAGAGCGCGGTGGTCATACCCTCGGTCAAATCAAAGCAGGACGAAGTCCACATTGGTGTTTCCTGGGCGGAGGGCCTCGGAAAATACAAATTGTCCAAGGTAATTACCCTTGCGCCTCGATTTATCATCAAGAACATCTTGGGCGCGCCTATCACTTTCCGGGAACACGGCGTGGCGCCACGCGATCGCTCAACCATCAATGTTGGCGAACGCTGTCCACTTCTCGCTTTGAGGAGTACCCAAGAGAAGTTGTTGACCATTGCATACTCCGGCCTCAACGCACATTGGTATGTTGTATGTTTCTTTTGGGAGAATACGACTCACAAAGCCACAGGTCGCCTCCGATTAGTATTGAGGACATCGGCTCGGTCTATTTCCGACTAGGCAGTCCAGGACAAGACACTGTGCAACTCATTCGTGCGGATGTTAAGATCGATGGACCAACTATTTTCATCACGTTCTGCGTCGCCGATGAGGGTTACCCCTTCGTAATTGAAAACGGCAGTGACTACTCGTTTACACTTGCACAAAGGGTATGTCTCTGGATTTGGTTAATATTGCACGAGCTCACAAAATGCCCCAGGATACACGAGAAGAACAAGCCAACCCTACAAACAAGGCGGCTCCTACATATACCGTGAAGCCGCATACATCCTTCCCATATGCCTGGGATTATCCTGCTGCCCATGGCAAGAAGCTGGTTCTCGGCGCGGGTGGTACCCGCAGGGTCATCGACATCAAGGAAATTGGTGATCTGGTACCCTTCAAGTTCTACGTGCGTTTTCTGTCTGCTTCGCTACAAGATTTTGACCAGTGTGTTAGGACGGGCAACGAAATTGCGCCGTGTCGCTTGATGTTCGAGCCGATGGTCACAAGCAAATCCTGTCCGTCACCAACTACAATCCAGAATACAGTTTGTATCGTCCGAAGGCGCGCTCTGGCTCTGTACCGTCTGTCGTCCGCCAGGATACTGTGACGAGCACCGAGGCGTTCGAAGCGATTACTGAGGAGGATGTTCCCAACTTCGGATTCAGTGTCTCCTTTGCCGGCATCGGGATTTCCCTGGTCAACAGAAAGCTCGTCGAGGTTGTCTACACCTCGATCAAGAATTTCTCCTTCGAGTATACGAGCAGTTCAGTGGCTCAAACCGTCAATCTTGCCCTTGGACATCTCCAGATTGACAATCAATTGCACGATGCTATATTCCCCGTCATTCTGCAGCCTAGTCCTATACCACAGGAGACCGGTGTTGCGCCTCTACCCACCATTCAGGCTTCAGTCATTTGGCTCAACGATGATGGTCAGTACTAACATGCTAGTGCCGTAGTTTTCACTCACTATGTTACAGCTCATGGTGTGGTATTCGTGAAGTATTGTTCGGTGCTTCTCCAAGCTCTCAATGTCGAGGCCGACGAAGATCTTCTGTTCGCAATATACGATCTTAGCCAACTGCAGGGTGTTTCTTGGGAAACCAATACTGAGGAGTATGCAAATTGCACCCATCTGCGATACTTTCTAACGTTATTCTCAGTGTCTTAATCCAGTATCCGGGCGAGATTCCAGAGCCGCAAAACACAACTGGCGGCGCTGATATCTACTTCGAGGTCCTTGAGCTACAGCCCATTAAGCTCTTCCTGTCCTTCATGCGAACTGAGAGTGTGAGCACAGAACAAAGGTATGCACACATAAGAGATTGAGCCGGCCGTTGGTACTGACCATTGTCCAGGCTGAACCTTCAGAACCCTTTGGCAGTGGTAATCAATGCTGTGACAATGGCAGTTGGCAACGTCAACGATGCTCCGCTAGAGCTCAACTCCTTGGCTATCAAAGACATGCGCCTCAAGGTCCCAGAGCTGCAGAGTCGAATTTTCTACCACTACAAGCAGGATGTTCTACGCCAGCTGTATCGCATCCTCGGCTCGGCAGACTTCATTGGAAATCCAGTTGGACTGTTCACTAATGTTAGCTCTGGAGTGGCCGATATATTCTATGAGCCATTCAACGGCGTGGTTATGCGCGGCAACCAGGAGCTCGGCATCGGCATCGCGAAGGGTGCCGCTAGCTTTGTCAAAAAGACAGTCTTCGGTGTGAGTGACAGTGTAACCAAGTTCACCAGCAGTGTTGGCAAGGGTCTTTCGGCGGCGACTTTCGATTCAGAGTACCAAGCCAAGCGCAGGTTGAACCAGCGACGGAATAAGCCTCGACATGCAATGTAAGCATGACAATGGTACCTCCTTAGACTGCGTCTGACTATTCTCCAGCTATGGGGTTGCGGCTGGCGGTGAAGCCTTGGCGAACAGCGTGGCAAGTGCGATGGAGGGTGTTGTGATGAAGCCCATCGAGGGCGCTGAGTCTGGAGGCGCTTTCGGTTTCTTCAAAGGTGTCGGAAAGGGCATGCTCGGGTAGATCAATCAATCCTGTTGACCGATCTTCCCACTCACGCTTGTTGCAGTGCCGTTACCAAACCGGTCATTGGTGTCTTCGACTTGGCATCCAACGTTTCTGAAGGCATTCGTAACACAACGACGGTGTTCGATAGGGCCGAGAGAGACCGTGTCCGTTCGGTATGTATCTACCTAACACATCTACAAACTATACTCATGCTTTTCTCAGCCTCGCTTGGTACCGTCGGATGGTGTGTTAGTGGTGAGTGACTCTTCGGCCCATTTACCTTGGTACTGACTGCATGCAGCCGTACTCTACTCGCGAAGCGCAGGGGCAGTATTGGATGAAGGACCTCAACAACGGCGCCTATCGCAAGGAAAAATACGTTGCCCATTTCAGTGAGCAACCTCTTTCGCTTCTCTAGCAAACACTCGCTGACTCCGTATTGTAGACTCTCCAGGAAGCGACAATGTTGCATTGTTAACCTCCTCGCGAGTGCTGTCATTCTGGGCCAAGACGCTCAAGTTGGACTGGGACCTGCCGTTCACGGAGGTGCAGGGAGTGACTGTCGAGGATACTGGAATTCGCTTCGCGCACAAAGCAGGCAAAGCACACGACAAGTTCGTCTTCATCCCGGACAAGGCATCCCAGAGCTGGTTCTTCGAACGCGTTGCAGTCGTCGTCCGAACTTTTAACGTGAAGCGGCGGATGGACGCCTAAGGATGGATGTTTGGATGCGCGGATGGAGAATGCCGGTGACTGACGACGGACGAGCGACATGGATACAAACTCGCTTGGAATGGACGATGGAACAGAAACACTATTACATGAATATCTTGTACTTTCCTAACCTGTAGAACCACTGTATCGATACTGCTAATAACCATTTTACTCAATCGTCGATTTGAACAAGTTGGTGGTAATACGTGAGGAAGCGTGTCGAAGAAGTATGTGTAGAAGTGGTAGGGATGCGCCGCAGACGGTGAAATGTATATCGGTTTTCGTCTCGTATTGCGGTGTCGGTGTATAGTGGAGTGTTAAGCTAAAGCAAGGCGCAAACGACGGAGACAACAGTCCGAAAACCAAGTGGACACCGACAAGCAAAAAAGGAGGATGAGTATGTAGAGTTATATCACAATGAGATCGGATGATAAGATAGTCAATCGTATACAAAAAAGGACAGGTAAATGGGTCGGCGATAAAACGAGCGGTAGATCCAAAGCTAAATGGACCATATAAGGGTGGACAGGTATCACAACAAAGTTGCGTCTGTTCTTGTCGAAATCGGACGCTGACGATTTTTGTATCGTGCCGCGTTCTTTGTCGGAAGTGGCTTGCCAAAGTCATCCGGCAGTTCGTCGTGCACAGGTGGCTCGAGTACTTCAGTCAAATCGATGGCTGGCTCCTCTTCCCCATCCGAGCTCGAGAAACTATCCCGCGGACTCCGTGAATACGCACTCTGGAAATCTGTATCCGAATCGTCCGTTTGGTTGTTGGAATGTGACATGGAGGTGCCCGCTCGCATAGCGCCCAGCGAGGCTCCTGACGCGATCTTGCGCACCATGGCTGGCTCAGGTGTTAACTCGTCTCGCGCGAAATCAGTGAGCGACTGGCGCTTGGGAGTAGAGCTCCCAACGCTACTGACGTCCGACCTGCCGAACGGTGCACGAGGAGGAGCAAAGTCGTCTCGCGCTCTGCTTGTCTGGGAAGATGAACCGGTCCCGCTCCTCGCTCTTTGCTTGCCGATGGAGCTTGCGTGCGAGTTGTTGCGGGAGTGTGCCGCCGAGCGGGTTGAAGGGAAAACAACGGCGTCCGCCTCCGTGTCCGCATCATCATCGCTAGCGTCCGATACTTGACGCCGCCACATTGATGCCCTACGGTCTGCAGCAAGCGCGTTCTCGAGCTACAAGACGCGTCAGTGCGGTATTAGAATAAAAAACCCAATGAAAATACCTTCTCCTGAATTTCGAGGACTTTCTGTGCGATTTTGTCACTTTGTTCTGTGATGCCCTCGTCGACCGCATTCATGCCGTCCGCATCTATGGCGGAGAAGCGTTTCTTCGCGACAGCAGCCTCTTCTGCCTCCACATCTTCCTCAATCGTCTCAGTTTCCCGTCTCTTCATTCCGTCCATGCTATCCTCTTCGTACGAATAGGATTCGGCAAGCGTTGATTCGGTACCAAAGGAGCGCAAGTGGCGGGTCTTGCTTCCTGCATCGCTCGTCTTGCGGGATCGCGGGGTGGAGAAGTTCGAGAGTCGACTGCCTGGCCGAGAACTGGCGCGAGAGCTGGCGTAGTCTGAATCTGCCATTCCGACAGCCATAGACATCAATGCGCGCTCAATCTGGGCCTCGACATCTGCGATCATATCTGACCGCTCGAGCTCTAGCTTCTCCATCTGCTCCTTCATGGCCAGAAGCTCTTCCATCGCTTGCTGGTGGGCTATCTCGGTCTCACGAAGTTCTGGAAAAGTCATGAGTGAATCGTCGGTAGCATGGTAAAGAGGAGCGTACGGCCTTGGAGTTTGCCCTTCTCGACAGCGGTCAGCGTCACCAAGCCCGACAGCCTCTTCGTCTCCCTCTGCTCCTTATTGATCTTCGCGCGCAGACCATTTGCCTCGGCACTGAGCTTCTCAGCGTATTGCTCAAAGGTAACAAACTTGTCCCTCCAGAGGTCACTTTCCGTCATCAGGAAGTTCAGACGCCTCGATAAACGCCCGATCTTGGTCTCCAAATCGTCCCGTGCGTCAACAAACGCAGTTGCACGTTTCCGAATTGACAGCTGGATGGTTTGCTCGGCTGCAGAAAGCTGAGGCTGTCTTTTGACACTGCCGAACATTCCGATGCGTTTGAGGAAAGACGGCTTGCGGTACTAGAAATTCGAACCATGAGCACAAATCACACAATCGGCAGGCAAGTAGGCATACCCTATCCTGCAAAACAGCATCGAAAGCCTGGATAATGCGAGTCGAATGCCACCATTCCGGTGGTTTGATTTGATCTGCTACTGTGGTCGACGACGCTCCTCGTTTGGCCTGAATCTTGCAAATGGGTCGGAACCGACCAGCAGGGAATGCCTCCTTGATTTCACTGCGGCAAGAATTCAGCGAGGTCCCGGGCGCGATGGGAGGGAGTCTCTACCTTGGAACGGAATGGTCGGGGTGGTAGTGAGCATCGAATGCTGTCTGAAGCCTGGCCCTGTATTTTTCCCGCTGCGCCTTGACGGACACAACGCCGGGTGGCGGCGAGGGACAGCTCCTGTGGACGTGTGAGCGGTGGCGCATGAAAGGTTAAATGGTGGAACGTACACATAATTGATATCTCTGTGAGGAATGGTTAGTATGTAGACATGTGGTAGGCAAGGAAACGCACAAATCGCAGACGCAAACTTCAGCCGCAGGGCGTACGCTGTAGCGCGCCTCTGTGGCCAAGCCCATGATCCATGGGCCGGGATCATCAATGTAGATTTTAGCGTCACGAGAGTGGACGGCCGGGAGAGCGATGCCGTTCCATCCTCGTAGTTCGACGATATATTTAATGGTATTCACCGCAATCTAGAAAGAAAGGCTAAGCTTCTGGATTGGATTACAATCAAGTTTAAGCTTACCCCAAGCATCGCAGGGTGGCGAGAGAAGAAGAGAACACGGCCAGTCGGTGAGAGGGCAATCTAGAATAGTATGAGTATAAAGGCCAACATGAGGACGTGCTTCACTTGCCTCGCATATGGTCAAGATATTGTCTAAGTTCAGACACTTGAAGAGCGGCCACATTGTGAAGTTGATATCTACCAGGCCCTTTCCAAAGTCTAAACCACCGGGGAATCGGGCGATAACCTCGAGAGTCCCATCCCCGCCCTCACCCTTGGGGCTAGCGTCAAGGCGGACTAGCTCGCCCGCCCGTGGAGCCGGATGTGCGAGTATCTTGGAGATCTGCAGCGTATGGGATTGAACATCCTTCGAAAACCGGGCCCATGAGAGAGTCAGATAGTCTCGCATCAAATCATATACAGGATGACGGGAAACCAAAGCTGTGGAAATTGACTGTCAGAAAAGGCTGATGGAAAAGCAAACTGTATACTCACTCAGGGCATAAGGCAACCAGAATACAGTGTCTCCCGGGAGGAAGAGGGTGCTCTCTCCGGGAGTGTGTCCGACGGTGCTGGCGACTTCGAAGTCGCTTTCGCTGACGGCGCCATCGTTGTCGGTTTCAGCGTCGGTATCACCATCGCCCCAAGGACCACGCGAACTTCTCTTTGCATTGCGCCGGGCCTGCAGCGTCGGGTCGTGGTCTGAACTGCTGCCTGCACCAAGGGTGCCTGCATCGGCTCGGAGGTTTTTGAGCCGAGAAGCGACGACAGACTGGGCGGACTCTTTGCGAGAACGGCCAGCCTCAAGAGTACGGCGAATGGCGGTGCTGCGCTCGGTATCGGCGTGCGACCAAACGGTAAGGCAGACACCATAGTAAGTGATAGTGCTGCCAATGGGGCTGTCGGTGGGAGCAGCTGACGACGAAGATGCGCCATGTCCAAGTAAGCTCGGAGGGCCTAGATAAGCAGACGAGGGCCGCACAAAGGGGTCGTCGCCGCCGTACGCATAGTTAAATGTTCCTGCTGTCGAGCGGTTGTCACCCGATAAGATGGACGCTCTCAGTAGGTCGCCAGAGGCGGAAGGCGCAAGAGGGGTGTTTGGTGCAGGAAGAGTGAACGTGAAAGTATGGACGGTCGATGCGGGCTGTAATGTGGATGCGATAACCTCGACCTCGCGGGTAAATGAAAGCTATCGAAGCGTTAATACGTTTGAGCCAAGTTGGAGCAAAAGGCGCACCTTGAGAGCCTTGGACAGCATTTTTCCAACCTCCTGCTTGCTCAGTGCACCAGCGCCCTTGAGATTCTCATCCGACTTGCCGCGTCTCTTCTTCTTGCCGCCTCCCGCACCAGGGCTGACAGTCGAGCCAAGCACCTCTGGTCGCCACCAACGATTGACAGCTCCTTCAGAGTGGTGGAGGCCGAGAACAGAATCGGGGTCGGCAAGCGTCCAGGTATGGGGTGACTTGGGCAGCCCAGAAACGACGTACAACGAAGTGAGGGGGGAGGTCGATGGAGCTGACGGCGGAGGTTCACGCGCAGAATGGGTCGACACCAGCGACGTCCGTCTTGAAGCCGGGATGGGCTCCATGCTCGTGCGGTGCTTGACGCCAAGAACACGGGACGCCTTGTCGCCGCGAGCAGCGACGAGCTGCTGGTCGTATTGTTGTGGATCCACTTCGGCCGGAGGTGCTGAGATAGTGACAAAGTCGAGTTCGTCTGCCAGCTGGTCACCGTCGTGGTCGTTGAGAGACAACTTGTTGATCGAGGGGTCAGACAAAGGGGTTCTGGAGTTGCCTTTGCGCAGGCTGAACGACGGGTTGCTCGCTAAGCTTCCGGTCCGCGACGGCCGACGTCCAATGATGGAAGACATGGAGGAGAAACGAATGGACAGAGCAATAGCAGCGCTGCTATCGCAGACGAATGGTGGTGGGAGAGCGGACACGAGAGTCGGAAGCTAGAGCTTGCTCTCTCATTGACGCCGACCCTAGTGGTGCTGCATGCCTGATCAAGGGTCTGGCCGGACAAAATAATCCGACATCTACTAAGTACCAGACGATATATTCTCAATTTCAATCTGTCGCGCTGTTGCCGCACGGCGCACGCCTCAAGGTCAAGGTTTTCTGTTCTTTTTTATTTGTTTTAGTCTGGCGCAAGCATGCCGCAACACGCTAAAACGTAAAAACTGCGCGATTTCTGCTTCCGACGCGTCGAGTTTTTGGAATATCGCGATCACGTGGGAATGGCATCAATCATCAGGCCGTTGCAGCCACAATTTCCTCGACGGCGAACACGACAGACTCGTCGTATGTACTATGTACCAAGTTCCAGCGGGCCAGCAACCGCCGGCCCGCCCGAGGAGAATTGGAACTTGGAAAACAACTGACTACCGATTTCCATCTGATGACAGCAAGATCACATAGAAATTTAGAAGGCTTCCTTGATAGCGGATGCTAGCCCTGGTGCCTCCAATTCTGCATGGCCACAGTGGAGCCACAATTTACCCTGGTACTTGCGACCGCTAGAGCGCTTTCCATGCTCGAAAGCGAGCGAAGTGATGGGCGCTATGCACGACACCGACAACGATGCAGAATCCCGACGCCTCGGTTTTGCATTCCCTCCTTTGCCTGGCCGTCCCACAATTCCGAGCTGTGCTGAGCTACCGTCATTCCAGCTGATCCCCTCGGTGATTGTTGTCGTTTCAATGGTCCAGGGACATTCTACCACTATGTAGAGGGCAATAAGCAGTGAATTCCTCTGTTAGTATCGCCAGCATATTTGCAGAACGAAGTCCTTGGATCAGATGCAGCTAGTTTGAATCACCCGTAACAGTTGATGCAAATTGAGTTGCCCCAACCTCCCATACTGAACAAGTTTTGTCAATCACCAGGAGCCTCGCGCGATGGGTGGACACCTTTCCAATCCTTTCTAGCAATATCCTTGTTCAACTTACCAGAACTGTGATATTTGGCGTGCTTGGGGCTTTGCGTTGTAGTGGACCAACCGCTCGATGAGTGTACATCCAAATGATCCATGAATTAACAAGACATCTATGCAACGACAGGGAGAGCGGGCACGGAATAGTTCGCCAATGCCGAGTCAAAGAGGTCAGCCTTTTCTGCAACATCTGCTGCCAATGGATGCGTGGAGTATGTAGACACGAATTTTCTTGGCTATTGTCAGTACGGTGGTTGGAACGCATACAATGTGGACACTCACTCCCAGAGTTCGTCTTGCTCAGCGCGGAATCCAGAGAGCCCAGATACGACAAGAGCTGCGCCAAGGGCTTCCTCATCGTCGTGTTCCCTCCTCGACTCCTCCAAATCTGACTTGGCTGCATCAACCTCGCCACGGAGGATGCGTGTAACAGCACGGGACGTAAGCAAGTGCGTCGAAGACAGCGAGGGGTTTCCAATCTGCTCTGAGTAGAACGAAAGCGGGTCGTTGTAATTGTCCACGCCAGTCACAAGCGCGATGGAGGATTCGATGAGTTGCAGGAGGAGATCGTCTTCTGCCCAACGCTTTGAGCGCTCAAACTCTTTCTTGGCAAGATCAGGGCGGTGGATGGAGAGGTATATCTGCACAAGCACCGCAACACTGCGGGTAAACTCAGTAAGAAAGTAGTCTGGAGTGTGGCGGGACACGTACGCCTCCAAGTCTTCAGTCTCTGACCCGAGTGTCTCTAGAGCCTCCTCTGTTTCTCCTGCACGAGAGAATGCTATTCCCGCGAGCACACGCACAAGGTCCTTCTCTCTCTCAGTGCCCTCTACATCGTCGTCGAGTGCCAGAGAAAGATCACGCAGTTCTTCGAGAATGGGCTCACGGTCGTCCTCATCTGCAGCCACAAATCGTGCGAGAGCAGAAGCCGCCTTTAGCGCAACGTTTTCTGTCCCATCTGGTATGAGGCCGAGAGCGGTGTCGGTGTCATCGAGCGCGATGTAGGAGCGGATCTGGTAAAGCAACGCAGACGTGTAATCCGGCGAGTTGGCGTCGGGCAGAGGTTGCGCGACAACAGCCTTATAGGCTCCTACATTCACACCTTTAGTACAGGGAATAGGCGAGCTTGATTAAGGCGTACCGAGCACGAACAATTGTTTGGTGTGGTAGAGTTCGGAGGAATCCATGGTCAATGTGTGAATGTGATGGGATCATCACTCTCTGGTCAACGTTCACTGCTTTACTCGCGGCCGGCGTAAGGCTCGACACTTTCGTCAACACCGGATTTTTGGCATCGGTCACGACTGTGACCAATACCCAGGCATTCTCTAGACAATCATGGCGTCCAATATGCGTGGACTCACGCAGGCAAGCGGTCCGCGTCCCTCCCTGCTTTGGATGACAATAAACGTCCCACCAGTTCATCGCGGACATTCGTGGTGCACGAGTGCGCGACTTGGAGGAGAAGAGAATCAACAAAGAGATGGCCAACATCCGGAAGCGCTTCAAAGGTCGCGTCTGCTCCTTCGTTCCACACACAGATTGCTCATCGTACCATTAGACGGCAACTTAGACGGATACCAGAAGAAAAAGTAAGATACCCCACAATCCATCCAGGATGTCAATAACAATCTTCTTCCCGTAGATATGTTGCCAAAATCATCTTCACATACATCCTAGGCTACAAAGTCGATGTTGGCCACATGGAAGCCGTCAACCTCATTTCAAGTTCCAAATACAGCGAAAAGCAAATTGTACGCCCTACAAGTCGCCGGGATTGCTTTCGCTAAACGGGCCTATCTCAGGGTTACCTCGCAGTCACACTCCTAATGCACGAGAACTCGGATTTCCTGAGACTTGTGGTCAATTCTATCCGCAAGGACCTACATGCGCACGGCGAAGTGGACAACTGTTTGGCTTTACATGCTATAGCCAATGTGGGAGGCGCGGAAATGGCAGAAGCATTAGCAGATGATGTCCATCGGTTACTGATCTCACCGTGCGTAATGACCACCTCCAGTCGAGTTCGACTAACGGCCATTAGAACTTCAGAGAACTTTGTAAAGAAGAAGGCTGCGTTAACCCTCCTACGCTTGTACCGCAAACATCCCGATGTTATACCCACAAAGGAATGGGCATTGCGCATAGTATCTATCATGGACGATGATGACTTGGGTGTTGTGGTATCCGTGACCAGTCTGGTGATGGCAATGGCACAGGATAACTTGGACGCGTTCGCCGTGTCCTACACCAAGGCTGTCGACCGTCTTCGCCGCGTTTGTCGTTCTCTCGTTTCTTGCTTCGTGTAACTGAACATTTACAGCTAATCATCGAACACGAATACGCAGCGACATATGCATACTACAAGGTTCCCTCCCCCTGGCTTCTCGTTAAATTGCTCCGACTACTCCAATACTATCCGCCATCGGGTACTGTCACCCACTAGTGCACCTCGCGTCTGCTAACTTTCCCCAGAGGATCCAGCTATTCGCTCCGTTCTCCACCAGGTCCTAACCACTATCATGAACAACAGTGCCGAACCTTCTCGCAATGTTCAACACAACAATGCACAGCACGCTGTACTCTTCGAAGCCATTGGCCTCGCTATCCACCTTGACACGGCCTCCCCTCTCGTTGGCACCGCTGCTGTCCTTCTCGCGCGCTTCATCTCGTCCAAAGAAACCAACGTTCGTTATCTTGGTTTGGACACCATGGCCCATCTTGCCGCTCGCGTCGACTCTCTCGACCCAATAAAGAAACACCAGGCGACCATTATTCAGTCCCTGCGCGACAAGGACATTTCCGTTCGACGACGTGCCCTTGATTTGCTTTACAGTATGTGCGATGTCGACAACTCGGAAGTCATCGTCGGGGAACTTTTGCGTTATTTGCGTGTAGCAGACTATGCCCTTCGTGAAGAAATGGTCTTGAAGATTGCTATCTTGACGGAAAAGTACGCGAGCTCGTACAAGTGGTATGTCGACACGATCCTGCAACTCATTGCCGCTGCTGGCGACCATGTTGGGGACGAGGTGTGGTATCGTGTGGTGCAGATTGTGACCAACACGGACGACTTGCAGGAGTATGCAGCTAAGGTAGTGTTCGCCCATCTTCAAGCAGCAACAGTACACGAAAGCATGGTCAAGGTTGGAGGTACGCATTGACTTCCTTCGTAAGGTCAACAAAGCCTCACAAAGTCAGGTTACATTCTCGGCGAATATGGACATTTGATTGCGAACGAGCCGGGCTATAGCCCGGCAGAGCAATTCCAGGTTCTGCACACCAAATCGCAATATTGCGTCGCTGCGACACGCTCGCTCCTTTTGAGCACCTACATCAAATGGGTCAACGTCTTCCCCGAAATCAAGCCTCAGCTTGTTACGATATTTGAACGATATCGACATGTATTAGACTCTGAACTGCAGCAGCGAGCGTGCGAATTCTATGTTCTCTCACAGAGGTCAGAGGACGACGAACTACTGCAAAACGTCTGCGAGGAAATGCCACCATACCCACCCCGTGTCAGCGCACTTCTGGGTCGTCTGAACAAGAAGCAAGGTGACACAGAAGACAAGCGGACATGGGTACATGGAGGCAAGGAGGCCAACATAGACCAGGATGCAGTGAAGCGGAAGAAGACGCTTGATCTAGGTGGCAGTGGTACGGCCAACGGGGCGGCCAAGGATGAAAACGGTGATATCCTGGGATCGTTGGCAGGATTGGACTTGTCGACACCGACACTACCTCATGTGGCCAGCCCAGAAGCGCCTATCGTAGCGACAGGCGTAAACGTAGAGCGCTGGTTCGACAAGCTCACTTACAGTGCGGATGGTGTTCTTTTCGAAGATGTCCAAGTCCAAATTGGCATCAAGTCACGATATCAAGGGCACCTCGGCCAGGTTGCAGTATATGTGGGCAACAAGACACCAACGAGCCTCACAAGTTTCACGGTCGTTGTTCAAAACCCTGATCCAAGTGCGCTTACCGTTACGTTCACGAAAATCCCCCAAACGACAATCGCATCGAGGGCACAAACACAACAGTTGTTGCACGTCGAGTGCAAAAAGATGTTCAGCACGCCGCCAGTACTCGCCATATCCTTCATCGCTGGATCGCACCAATCCGTTGCTATCCGTGTTCCCATTGTCGTGACGAAGTTCATGGAGAATGTGTCTCTTGGTCAGGCAGACTTCTTCGAGCGCTGGAAATTGATTGGTGGCCCTCCAAGAGAAGCGCAGGCGGTTTTCCCGGTGGTAATGACGGCGTCAGGGCAGCTGGATTTGGAGTTGTACAAGAAGGTCGTGGGTGGACAACATTTGAACATCCTTCCGGATATCGATCCCAATCCACACAATATTGTTGCTGCAGCAGTTCTTCACACATCCGAAGAGGGAAAAGTAGGATGCTTGTTACGCATGGAGCCCAACAAGGATGCCAAGGCACGTTCTACTCCACTTGTAAACGTTCGTTGGTCACTAATTCTTGTCCTGCAGCTGTGCAGAGTTACTGTGAGAAGTACGTCGGAGGAGGTTGCTGCGCAGGTGTTGAAGCTAGTGATGAAGCCTATGAAGGCCTCGTAGTACATACTCTAATATATGGTGTTTACCTATGCACGGCACTCATTGGATGGACTTTGGACTCTCAAATAATACATTCCTTTCGTGAATATCATTAACAGTCATCTGAATACTATGCTTTTCGCTTAGTGGTGCTCGGCGATATCCCAGCCTGTCGCAACTCGCGCCATTGTCTGCCATTTGGGGTAATTCCCAAAAGGGGCTTTGTACTTGCTTCTTTGGGAACAATTTTTCTTCCTTTTCTTCCTTTTAGGGAACGATGTTTTTCATGCGTACATGTTATGAGGATGGGTAGCTGAGGTACGTGTCACAGCCAGAATGTATGTGTGCAGTAAGTGAATGATGGAACAACTACTGTATTTCGAACCCTGGACGTCAAGCTCAGGTTCTTGCCATTCGTTTAATTTCATTTACACATATCCTGAGCCACTGGTTGCACGAACGGCCTCTGGGTGATGCATGTGCGATTGAGCAGCCTATGATTACTATGTGAGTTGTGTGTATGTAGTCGTAACCGTGAAATGAGTGCGTAAATAAATGCCTATGTAGATAATGTACTTTGCTTTCTATATAAATACGACAAATGCCCGCATAGATTGGTTACTGAAAAAGTCCGCCGGAAGCGACTCTACGTCCTCGGTCAATGCTCTGACTTCTTCCCACATCCCTCTGATAACGCTCCTCTTGCTCGTAGCGATTATAAAATTTCTGCCTCTCTGCAGCGTAGTTCTCGAGGATGGCGGCAATATCCGTAGCGAGGTAGTCCATCTCGGTGCGCTCTTGGGTAGAGAGCGGTGTGAGTTCCCTTGTCTCGACGTCGTCCTCTGTCTCGCCCTCACGATCAAAGATGCCCCCCACTCTTGGGCTGCTAGCGACACGACGTTGCTGCTCTTGTGTTGCGATTGTAGCAGCGTAGAAGCGTAGAAGACAACGATCGATATCTGCGCGCAGACGCAGCAGCTCCGTAGGCTGCGAAGGGCATTTGAACAAAAGCCAGTCGTCGCATCGCAATAAACCCTCCGCGACTTCGTGCTTGGTGGCGCCGAAGAGGACATAAACAAGTGGCTTGACCCAGGCCGTGTTCGACAGGAACGTTTGACTCGTTACGCCGCTTACTTGGTTGCGCTTTTCGGCGTACACCATAAGTTCCCCACTTCTTAGTGGCTGAGCGTTGTCCCCGATGGATGTATTGATGCTGCTCATGTGGACGAGGGTAGCCTGAAGATTATTAGATATAAGGAAAAGTCGAGACGATAGACATTACCAAGTCTTCCCGTGTCCGAAGGAACCTCCTTCCAGTAGGCACGCCAAAGTTGGGTTGCATCGCGACACAAAGAAGCGCCGACAGCACCTCCTCTGACTTGGAGTTGCGCCTGAGCTCTTCTGGAATGATGTTGTCTCGACGGATGTTCACGAGCCCTGCATTCTTCAGAGTGCCCAGGAGCTGCTTGCGTGTGCGATCAATCATAGTAAAGGTCGAACCGTTGAGGAAGTTTGCGTGCAAGAAGTGCTTCGCTGCAGCACGGTCGCCTGCATCCTCCATGACTTTCCAAGCGGTGAAGGCACGAAGAGTTGTGAGGGTGTCAGAAGAAGATCCTGCGGGAATCCATTTCTTCTTTGCCGCTAGGGCCTCCGACTTCGCGCCAGACGGCGAATACCAAGGGTCACGACTAGACAGGATTGCCGCGAGCGAAGCAGCCTGATCCAGACAGGAAAGGAAACAACCATAGATGATGACACGGCTGAGATGTATGTCGAGGGGAAGCTTGTTGAGAATACGACCGAGTGTCGTCAAATCCTCGTTCTCGTCCAGAGCCCCAAGACGCTGCAAACCACGAACGGCCAAGTTGATGCGAGTGTCCTCGGGTGGCTCGATGGTAGCTTGAAGAACCTGCTTGATGGACATTTCCTTGAAGTTGAGGCTTTTGACGTGCATGATAACGTTCGTAAGGTCTGTGCGGGCCATCTCAACTGTCTGGTAGGTCGAAAGGGAGTCTGCATGAGCGCGCGACATAATCCCGTAGTAGAATCCGTTCCGGTGACGACCTGCACGACCTGCCCTTTGATTCAAGTTGGATCGCCCCACCCACGCAGTAACGAGCGAGGTAAGATTGCGCTCGGGGTCATAACGAACTTCCTTCAGCCGACCACAGTCGACGACGTACACAACATCGGGGATGGTGACGGACGTTTCGGCAATGTTGGTAGTGAGAATAATTCGGCGTATACCTGGCACTGGGGGCTCGAAGACGGCCTGCTGTTGCTTGAGAGGGACGGAAGAGTGAAGCGAGTGTATTTCGAATTTGGGGTCCGCCAAGTTGGAAGCCCATCGTCTCGTCGTGAGCAACCTCTCGACAGCTGTGATCTCTTCCCACCCCGGCAAGAATACCAGGACATGTCCCTCATTGGATTCCTGAATGACGCGGGAGATGGTAGCAGCAATCAAGGGGTAGGGGATGTCACCCTCTTCCGGAAGGTTGCTTGCAGCAGTTGAATTGTATGCGTCCTCGTTGGCCAGATATTTCCGTACGCCCGGTTCGTTGAGAGCCCACGAATCTTGACTTTGCTCGATGCGCTGGACGAAATCGTCGGTGAAGTTCTTTTCCACAGGGAAGGAGCGGCCTGGGATTTCCAGGATAGGTGCTGGTCGTCCATTCACATCGGGGAAGTAGTTTTGGAAGAGTGATCCGTCAATAGTAGCGCTCATGAGGACAACCTTGAGAGGATTCCCGTTGGCCCGCCGAGTAGCAAGATACCGCTTCAAGACCACGAGCAGAAGGTCAGTGTCGACGTCGCGTTCGTGGACTTCGTCGACCAATATGTGCGTGAGCCTGTCCAGTTCCCCGTCGCCCCTGCCTTCAAAAGCATGTTGGAGACGCGCAAGCAAAACACCAATTGTACAGAAGGTAATGGTACCATCTGGTTGAGCCTTGGTGGTGTCATACCTAACTGAATACCCAACCGACTGACCGACTGCCTCATGCCGCTCAGCAGCAACACGGGTCGCGACACCAACGGCAGCAAGGCGACGAGGCTGAGTACACATGACATTGCAGTGTGCACCTTTGCCGCTTTCGATTGCATGGTCCAAGATGATCTGAGGAATCTGGGTGGTTTTGCCCGAACCGGTAGCCGCCATGAAGATGGACACATCGTTCTCCTCAATCATTGATAGGACGTCCTGGGTGCGCGTATAGACAGGAAGAGCGCTACGGATAGAGCGCATCTTTTGTGTTTCCGGATCCTCGAGGTATTTCTTCCGACGAGATGCAAGCACATCCGACTTGCGCGCAAGGGATTCCGGATTTGTCTCGTGGCTCTGGTTGAATACGGTGCTGGAGGGTGGTGCGACTGTTCGTGGTGCAAATGCGTTGTAAATACTGCTCTTCTGTAGATCTGCAGACAGGTCTTGAATAGCGCCGCGGACAGGATGAGGAACAAAGAGTGGTATCGGCGGACTGTCGCCATACAGAGAACCAGACGAAATTTTGTCCATGAATGTTTGCCATAGAGATGGGTCGGCCTTGACAAGGTAGCGAACAGCATCCAACTTGCAGCGTATTGGTGCCCATTTCTTTGCGACATGCATACCGTGGCCAACTTTATGACCGGCGATTGCCATGGTCCCAATCCACGAATTTGATGGCCCATTGTAAATCACTGACTCTTCTGGGGCTCCAAACTTGAATTGACGACAGTAGAAGGTGAGGAAAGCGTCCGCCTGGTCGATGCTAATAATGGTGCCGTCATCTAGCCTGGTCTTGCTTGCGCCGAGAACTGGTGCATAAAGCTATTTCCAACCAAGTTAGCATTGCTGGGGAAGACCGTCGATGTCAATAGACGCACCTCGCCGGAAGCATGGGTTTGGTAAATGATAGAAAGTGCTGCTAGTCGTTCTCCCTGCTTCTTGGAGCCCGAGTCGCCAACGCCAACAATATCAGCCGTGGGAGTATGTACAGTCAAAGTACATCTTTTCCCAGGGTCAGAATGTTATCGACGAGAACAAATGTATGGACGCACCGAAGGGTCTTGCCATAGTTTTTGATTTGCTTCAATACAACGTACTCGTGTAGCTGCGCCCATTTTTCGAGTTCCGCTTGAGGCGCAGTAAGATAGTTCGACGCTGGCTCTGTTTCCGACACATATTGTTGACGAATCCAGGTCTCGTCGTGTCGTGGGCCAGGTGGAGGTTGCTGGTTTGAGTCCCGTTCGCGCACTCTCTCCTTGCTCTTTCCTTTCCCTTTTCCATTGCCCGAAAGGAATGTCGGAGACACGGATTCCACGCGTTTGCCGCGGTTGCGAGTTCCCTTCGGTGTGAACCTTGAGTTCGACGCGTCCACTGAGATTGTCGGTGCGAGCCTAAGTGGTGCAGTTGTACTCAAAGCCGCTATTTGGGTCCGGGGCCTCAGCAGGCGACAGACCAGCGTCGCCGACGTTGGTAGGCGCATGAGGGACAGAAGGAAAACTGGCCGGAGGATACCGAAGTGACCGTCGGAAACAAAGTCACCAATTGTCCTCCGTTCGATCGTCGTCACTTTTTCGGTACGTATAGTCCTGTTATATAGCCCACCTCTCATGTCAAATCCAGTTCGTGTGCCATTTGTGAGCGCAATCCTCAAAGTCTGTCCTCAACACAGATCCTGCCGTAGTCTTATGCAAACAAATATCTATTGTTCAGGCTTTCCATGTATGCAAAACATGGTCGTAAAAAGAACAGCTAACAACACTCGTTTTCCCTTCCCGCCCTGAATAACTCCAGTCTGCACCGTACGCCATAGACTCGTGCTTGTCGAAGCGGCTAGTTGTCTGACCCTCCTTCCACGAATTTGTGAAGTTCACAACCTTGCAGCCATCGTGCATACACGCTACGAGCAGGTCGTCTTTACGCGCTGCAGATGGGTGCCACTTCACTCTCCATGCCCCACCGCCGACATCGACACCGCAGAGCGCGCGAGAGGGCATACGGACGTCGAATAGCTGCACGATGTTATTATAGCTATGCAAGTGTCAGTTTCCTACGGTAGGTTAAGTGGGAATTCGGCAGACCCTCCAACAGCAATGAGATGCTCAACATGTGGGTGACTTTGGATGGTCGTCACTCCTGCCTCGAATCTAGTCAATATGATGAGAACTAACCTACATGCCACTCAATGATTGTATCTACCTTTTGTTCACAAATGCAGGCTGGCTCAAGTCTGTCCTGATATCCCAGCCTTTCAGCTGAAGGTCGTCGCCACCTATTCACTGTTAGTGATGTGTTCGTTCGACGTATCCAGAGATGATGGAGACACTACGAGTGATAAACAGAAACTACAAACCGGAGAAAAGGATGTTTGTATCCCAGTAGTTCCAGGCGGCGATCCAAGGCTCGAAGTCGTGACCGTGCCATATTCTGTCGACGCCAAGTTCCCCTGTCATAGACTCCCGCAGAACTGCGAGCGAACCATTGGAGAGCGAAACAGCCAAGGATCCCAAACCACTAAATGAGGCATGACATTTTTACTTGAAGTGAATTGGATCAACGCACCTTCCGCCCGTTCTACGGTTCGACCAGTCAATTGACAGACATAGGTTTGCCGTCGACGAGGTTACAGCCAAAGATTGCGTCTGTTTCATGACTTTCTATGCCACTCCTCGTTAGCTATCACGTCGCGGACAGAGAGGCGGCAAAGACAACATCGCTCCAGCATATGCAGGAAAGCTCACTTCATCAGTGTCCCACTCCAGCAATGCAACATTGCTCTCCGAATCTGCTACCGCCAAAGTGGCAACATCTCTGTGACACCTTTGGCCTTAAGAACCAATCTCCAGTAGTGTGTTAAGGAGGATGCACACCACTTCAAATCCAGCACAGCCGCAAACTTGAAGCTTGGGCCGATTTTTGCACTACGTACATAAGTCAGTAGTAGATGCATCAAAGCTTTAGGCTGGTCCACAAGACTCACAAGTCCGTTTCATCTTCATTCATCTTGAATAACATGCACTGTCCCCGTCGTTGCTGGTGTCCGTTGACTTTCTCTTCATCCTCTTCGAGTTTATACGTTCCAACGGCGAACACATCCGTAAAACCTTCGTTCGGGCAAAACTCTGCAGAGTCTGCAGGCCAAACAGTGTCGAACATGGTGTTGTTCACAAAGGGATACTGATCGACCGATCGCGACTGGATATCACGAAGTTCGCGTGCCACTCAAGAGAGCTTGTTTGCAATTACCACACTTGGAAAGGCCCTTGTTATCGGTACATAGAACGGTATAAAACGAGTATGTGGGTAGATCCTGTTACAAAAGAGAAGCGTGCTAGGGATATAGACTAAGATTAGAGTCCCAAAAATGAAATGATAGGCAAGGAGAGATATAATTGTGCACCATTAGAGGTCTTTCGTATAGCTCCAGAAGTCGTGTATAAGGGACGGTGACTGCGCGATCTTCTCGTTGGATTTGAGAGCGTCAAGAAGCTCTGCGTGTTTGAGCATAACCACGAACTGTGCCCGCGAGTCCGGATAGATGAATCCATGCAGGATGTCATCGCCCTGTGGAATCAACATGTCAATGAACAAGACGGCCAATATCACTGGATCAACGTACATGTTGCTTGAGCAAAGACTCGATGCGGTCTCGCGGAGGGGCCATCGTATGACGACGGAGAGACCTAGATCCCGGGGATGACAACAGTGATGACGACGGGCTGTTCGGCATGGCAGGTGAGCCATTTAGTGTTACCGCAGGCTCCACTGGCGAATTCCGAGCCGACCTCTCTACGCCCAGCCAGGTCCTCCATAGCTCGAGTTTGCGCCCATCCCTGCCCGCGTGCTTCATAACAGCACTGTATGCGCGCCACCCATCGTCCCCAAACCATACTTCGTTCAATACACGCTCGAGTTGTTCTTCCTGAAGGTCGGCTGTCGACACCGGGCGCGATGCATTCGGGGTTGGATTCTGCTCGAGCTCGTCAAGCAACGCATCCAGCAGTTCGCTGTTCAGCGTCTCAGTATCGGTGTCGTCCTTTTCCCGGTAGATCTTGCTCGGGCGCATCATGAGACGGATCCATCGGCGTCTGCGGACAAATCCTCCAGCGCTTAGATTGCCAACTTGAGCACGCCAATGGTGCCGACGGAAGAACCAGTTGTACTCGAATCCATCGTGCTGAACATGCCCCCCGTCATTCTGCATGTCAATCATCCACACATTCGAAACCCAACGCCAGTTTCCATCCGGCAGAGGATAGTCCTTTGGTGTATAGTTAGGTTGTTTGGAGCGTTTGCCAGAGGTGGAGGGTATGGTATATGCGTATGGATCAAGCCCAGGAAGTAGGGAGAGGTGGGAATAATATGCGGTAGAAAACAGAGTGAGGCTACGAAGGGTGTGAGTGGGAGACTAGCGAGAGAAGAGAAGACGCACCCCCGCTGATTCTCATACAATACAGCCCATCGGAACTGATCTTGGTGAAACTCAGAGAGGCCACTTGTCCCACGTCGTGCTAGACGGATAGAAAGTTCGGATAGGCGCTGTTCACGACTCGCTGGGCCTACTCCTTCTTCAGCGGGTGCTGGCGGAGGCGGACGCGGGGTCTTCAGCAGCTTCTTGGAGCTCGACGCTGAGAACGCGCTGCGAATGCTTTGCATAGAGACAGCGAAGCGCGACTGCTTGGCAAAACGCGCTCTAGCAGCATCTGCAGCGCTGTACTCGTCAGAGACGAGGAGCTCGGGAGCCTGGGTCATGAAGCGAGTGGTCGAAGGATGGGCATACAGGAGGGGGAGCAATGTTAAGAAGAGAATGGGCACGTGGATTGAGCCTATGACATCAGCATCCGCCTTTAATCTTGCCTTCAATTCCGGTCCCTGGACCCCGTCACTAGTACTACGATCATGTTCACAGCGCGCGCCCCCAGCCGACTCCTGCGTCCGGTCATAGGCAGTGTGCACAGGACTATTTCTACTTTTACACTGCCGACAAGCTGCCCATCCTGCAAAGCCGCGCTCGCCTCCTCCGTCCCAGCTTGCCTAAAATGCGGTACTATTAGCACCGTGCCGGTCGACGTGAACAACTATTCTCTGCTCGGCATACCTTACGAACCCCACAAATTCGCCTTGGATGAGGCGGATCTACAGAAACGGTTTCGCCGTGCACAGGCTGCATGTCATCCGGACGTTTGGACAGCAAAGGGAGAGGTCCGTTTTACATTAGTGCTGCGATGGCTCACACCGTCTGACCCCACTCCAAGGGCAAGAAAGATGTTGCTCAAGACCTTTCATCCCGCGTCAACGATGCATACAAGAGACTTCGTGATCCATTAAGCAGACTAAATTATTTGCTCGAACTCAACGGCGTAGCTCTCGAGGCAACCGACAAGCTGGAGGACGAGGCATTTCTCATGAAAATTCTCTCTCTACGAGATGACATAGATGAGGCCACGGAACGAGAAGACGTCGAAGCTACCCTTGGTGAGACTCAAGGTCCGTATGCAGCCCTGCCTCTATCTTGCTGTGGTGACGAGTTGCCCAGAAAACATTGAAAACGCATTGGAAGAGGTGACCAAACATGTCTCTGAAGGCAACTGGGCAGCTGCGAAGTCTGCTAGCGTGCGTCTGAAGTATCTTGAGGGTGTGCGAGCAGCTGGGAAAGAGTGGATCCAGGAAAACGAGTAGATGAACAGTGTCCGCCCGTGATATTACAGTTGTTGATTTTATCGAGCCAAATGCGTGGATTTGTCGATGGGCATATGCATGTTGGGGAGAGGAATACATCATAGCATACATATGTGAAGAAAGGCCGGTAATAAACAACGATATCGTCTCGCGTTCCCAGTAACCCCGCGTCGCAAGCGAACCAGCCAGCGAGAGAGGATGGGAGGATCGTGTGCCAACGATGGGCGAGCCGTTTACTTGCCCTTCTTGGGAGGCTCCGCCGCTTTCTTCTTGGAGGTGCCACGGAGCTAGACACAATCACCGTGAGTATCCACAGAGAGACGGCCGTCAGTTAGCCACACACCTTCTTGGCCCTGTTTTTCCTCTCCTTTCTCAGCTTGCGCGATGCCTTGTCGACCTTGGTCTCGAGGCCGGACTATCACACACGCAGTCAACATCGTGCGCACAAAAAAAAGTCACACCATAGCGCACCCGGATAAGTCTGTACTTCGGCTCAAACTTCTTCTGGGAAGCTTCATCATCGTAGATCAGAGCAAATCCAGTGCTGCGTCCACCACCGAAATGTGTCCTGAAGCCAAAGGTGACCACGCGCTTCTTGTCGGCCTTGTAGAGAGCGCCCAGGCGCTCGGAAAGCTCCTCCTTGGAAACGTTGGGGCGAGAAGGATGGAGGACGTCAAGGACGAATTGACGGCGAGCCAAAAGGCGGTTGGTGATGAACTTGCGCGTGCGCAGCGTTACTGGCGCAGAGTTATCGGCCTAAGACGAAATTTGTCCAATTCAACTTTTATTTCTCCCTAACGAACACACGATATGCGCACCATTTTTGCGATGGAGGTCCGAGACTAATGAAATCCGGTCAGAACAACGGGCAGCAGGGCGGTCGGGCAGCGGCGCACCTAGTCTTGAAATCGATTTCTGGTCGCCTGACAAATCGTGTCCTAACTTGCAAAACTGTACAGTTGCAGTCTGAACATAGCTGCCGACGGCAACTGCCGCTGCCGAAATCACGTGGTCCCTTTTCTCTCTATTTCCTGAATCCTCGCGTTCTGCTTGTCGAAATAATCTCTCATCCGACAACAGAAACGTGTAAATTGGGAATCAAAGAAATTTTAGACTCTGAAAAGCTCGTTCATGCTCAGCGACTGGCAGTCGCGGAACATGAACGTGACTGCTATGAGATCACGTAATGCTCATCCAGAATCCGACCATCACCAGCAACGCGCTGTAGCTCTCCGCTTCCATAATATTATTTGGTGCATGCCTGACTGAGGGGCCTTGTCCCACCTTCGCCTTCAGTCCGCCATCTTCGTGCTGCGCCGATTGCTATTAAGCCTTACCTTCCTTCCCTCATGTCGCCCAACACCGCCAACAACTTTGCTTCCTTTGCAGCCTATGTCCGTAGAAAGCAAAGTAATTGTACATGCAGATCTACTCACCCAGTGAACATAGGCTCCACCCCCGGACGAAAGCGCGCGCATATCTCGCACATATCCAGCGCAAGGAGAGACCTCCTACCAGTCTGGTGGCGTCCCCACATTCGGCACTGCGCAGGCAGGCAGTGGCGCAATATCATCCGATGCTGCTGAGAGTCAACATGATGCATACCTGACGCGGCTGCCAGTACGTCTGGATGTGTTGGCTGCGTTTGCTTATGTGCTGGGACCAGTATCCGGTGCGTAGTATACCCAGCGTCTAAAGTCCTCGCCTCAATTGTGCCCGTAGCCTTCATCGTCCTGCTCCTTGAGACTACGAATGACTACGTACGGTTCAATGGTGCGTACCAATACATGTTTGCTAGTCTGCTCTTTTGACGCCCCCTTCAGCTTATCAATCCGCCCTATTGACCGGGCCTCTGCTCGTCGTTCGAATACTCATGTCGCTCATTGGATTCTGGCAATGGCTACGCACCTTGTACACCTGGGTCATCGTCTTTCTCCAACTCTTCATGGCGTACGCTCTCTCCTCTACAAGTTTTTTTGTGTCATTAAGACCCTGCTGTAGATTCAAGGCATTCACTGGCGCAGCTGGGAGCTCTTTATCAAGATATTATCTCCCATACCTTGGACAATTAGCAGAAGATTGGGTTGCGGACGAATAATATGTGTGAACAGACATGGTTTCATCTACAAGGCTTAGGCTACAGTGTGGTTAGGTATTGATACAGTTAGGTGTGTTCAGAACTAAGCGTCCAGCGCCATCTATCTACTCTACAAGCCAAGGCCGAGTCCACCGAGCAATCCGCCGCTGCCGAGGTTCAAAAGGTCGCCGAGGCAGAGCCCAGCAATGTTGAGTGCGCCAGGCCCACAGACATAACGACCGTATCCGAGGATGCAGCCGCCGAGAAGACCATTGATGTCGTTAAGCAGAGCGTCTGTGAGATTCTCTGCAAAGTCAAGAACATCGTCGAGAATGCACTTGACTTGGTAGACGACTGGAAAATATGTCAGTAGCAGCCAAAAGCGAGCGGGTGTAGGCATACTAGGTCCAAGGATGGGGCCAAGGATGGGGAGTTTGTCGGTCAGAACGCTGATAGATTTGAGGACCATCTTGTTGGCGTTGACGACGTCCTTAAGCGCAGTCTCGAGTGGGATATCCTTGTCATAGTTGGCGAGACCTTTGTCCTTAGCAAGAGGCTTGAGAGCGAGGTGGGTTTCCTCGAGGAGAGCTTGGAAATCGCCCAGTAAGCCAGCGGCCTGGTGTTGGTACGCTTCGTTGTCGCCTTGAGGGTCCTGCTGACTGAAGTCGCCTGAGAAGGGTATTAGACAACAGCGAGACCGAGAAAGGCGGCCGCGACATACGGAAACGGGTCGAGCTGAGCGTTAATTGCGACAAAAGACCGCTGAGAGGATCGCGCGGTTCGAGGGCGATAACCTCGTCGTACGGGCTGCGAGCGAGACGAGTGTGGGAGGCATTGGTGTCGCCTGACATGGATGACTGCGAACGACCAACGGCGAGAGCGAGCGGCATCGGGTATGGCGAGGCAGAGACAGTGTTGGACAAGAGCGAGATGGCACCGAGCGCAATGTAAACAGAAGAAAGTGGTGTGCAGAACATACTGAGAAGAGACTGGCGGGTATGGAAAAAATGGGGAACGCTGACTGGGCCGGAAATGGAGAGATGGTGGAGACAGAGAAGGGACGCACTGTGTGATCGCCCGCCTGTCAAGTCGGTTTTAAAGAATGCATTTGTTTGGTGTTGTTAAGCCCAAGGTTCTATTTAAGAGCGCGCTGTTAGGCGAGGTTTTGCTGTGTCATTTCAATCACTACACCGTCACGTTTGAAAGGCTCAAGACACCTAATGTGATAACATTCCCAAATGTACACAACATTGAATCTCTACAACCCAATAAACTAGCTGGCCCATGTAAGAAGAGCTATGTAAAATGTCCGGCGTGGAAGTAGACAAGTAAAAATGCCATATAAGCGGGCACACTTCAGCCGTAAAAAAAAGTCCAAAGTCTTAGAGATCAAAGATGCGGGCACATGAGCCGTCGAGAGACTTCATGTATCCCGCCTCGCAAGTGTAAACCACACACTTCTGCTCCTCGCATGCAACGTTGAACGCACCCTCGATGGCCGTGCAGTCCTGACCCTCGCCGAGCGTTGGGCAGCCGCCGCATGCCTCAAGGTCGCTGGCCGTGTCGACGCACTGGAAGTCCGCCAGCGACGACGCATTCGAAATAGGGCACGCGCTGAGTCCAGTAGGGCAAAGTGGCGCATCGCGCGACTTCTGAGCGCGCTTGTGGTGGCCGTAGTTGTTGTTTCCGCCGTGGTTGCCGTAGTATCCACCGTAGTATCCACCGGAAGGCTGAGAAGGGGGAGTGGATGGAGGCGTCGAGGGAGGCGTGCAGAAGTGAAGGTTGCCCAGCCACTCCCAGCCGTTAGGGCACTGAGGCTTCGGCGGGTTCGGGTGGTAAGGAACACAGCAGGTCTTGTCAGTCGACCAGTAGTGCGAGTCCTTGGGGCAGTCATGGTCCCTAGGAGGCGTAGGCGTCTTCGGGGGTCCTCCGTGAGGCAGGCAGCAGCTCTTCTCACCCCACCTAAAAGAATTCAGGTCAGCAGTGCCTCGCATCACTGAAAACGAAGCAACATACCAAAACTGGCCGGATCCACAGTTACCACTGTTGTTACCGCCGCTGGGAGGAGGGGTGTCGTTGCGCTTGGTGGGCTCGCAAATGTCGAGGTCATCATTCCACTTCCAAGCGCTGGGGCACGACGGCGTCGTCGGTACGTTCGGGGTTGTGGGAACACAGCAGCTCTTAGATCCAAACCAGTAATGGCTGTCCGGGCATTTGGTGTCTTTGGGAGGTGCCGGCTTTGACGGAACACCACCGCTGGGAAGGCAGCAACTCTTCTTTCCCCACCTATACAGGTGTTGATGAGTACTCATTTCGACGCTAAGTAAGTCTGACTTACCAGAACTCTGACTTGCCACAGCTGCTGCCGCCGTTGTTGTTATAGCCTCCCCAGCCTGGGCCGTAGGTAGCAAGAGTATTGGGAACGAGCGCCGCAATCAGCACAAGCGCTGCGAACCGCGAAATGAATGTCATTTTAAGGGAATGTGACACAACAACGGGCGGGGGGAAAAAGGAGGAAAGGGAAGGAGAGAGTGAAGAGGAGACTGCCTTGCGTGTGCGTCCTTTATACTGGGGGGTGGTTGGTTCCTTGGCACGAGCTTGTCAATAGAATATTCACATCGTAACTTCCGATCAGAACCGGCACCAGGATTTTCCTGGGCTTGCAAAGACATTCCCTTGTTAGTTGGACATGATGGGAGCAAACAGCAAAGACAATGGGCTTGGACTGCGCACCGTCCAAGTTAGGAAGAGTATGTAGAGCCTGTCGACTGCGCAGATAAACTCAAAAATAAGCCTTGATTTTGACAATTGCTTCCGATATCTTTGCAAAGGGGTGGCCGCCGGTGGGAACTCGTTTAAGCCAACCACCACAAGGCTGCGTTGTAGTTCCTGGATCAACGGCGATGCATAACCGTAAAAACCCACTACTTAAGATATTACATTTTGACTAGTAAGCTTGAGTAGTAGAGTCTCCTGCGGGTATGCTCCTGTATGCTCTAGGCCTACTAGTAAGTGCGTATCATCAGAATCAGAAACCTTTTTCATTTTCGAAATCGAAAGTAAAGAGCCACCAAGTACAACGTCGATGCATTACCACTCATCTACACAGTTATTCCAGCCTACTAGTATACGTGATGAGTGCAAAATGTGTATAAAGCCTTCCTTATTTACTTCACATTCTTCAGCCCGCGCGACGCAAAATACTGCACATCCGCGTCAGGGTCCTTACTCAATTGCTCGAGTGCCGGTTTTATCCGTTGAGAAACGAGCGCCTGCCCCTCTGCCGTGGTATTGTACGATTTTCCAACGACCTCCAAAGCCTTCGCGACATTGAAGCGAATATTTGGTATGGCGTCGCCGGCCAGCTGCAAAAGCGGATCGACGATTTCTCCCCGAATAACCTCCAGGTCAAGAGCGGGGGCGATGATCTGGGGCAGGATGAGAACAACACAGAGGTCACGTGAGGTAACTCACAGTAATAGCTTGTACAGTTGTCATCCTGAACAAGTAGTTTGGGTGCGAGCCCATACCCATGACACGTGGTACAATAGCGGTGCGTGCCCAGTCCAGTCCAAAGACTTCAATGAGCTTCCTAAGATTGACCGTAGCCGCCTCGCGAATGCTGTAGACAGTGTCTCCAAGCCACGACATGCAAAGGTTGCTGAGTTGTGCGTCGAAGAACGTCCTGCCTAACTGCTTTGCAAGCAAAGGAATGTACTCGATGATGGCCTGGCGGACGCGCCATGATTTGTCTTCTGCGAGTTCGACGATTGCAGGGAGAAGGTTTTCGGAAAGCATCTCAATGCCAATAACTATGAACCAAGTAAGGCGCATGTTGGACGATCAGACCGAAAGCCTACCATCGTTGACCGTCTCCAGTTTACTGATGATATTCAATCTGACCTCAGGAAAGTCGTCCTTGAGGAGATGGAGGAACAACGGGAGGAGGTGCTCCGTGGTAGCTTCGCGAGCGAGGAGAGGAGCAAGCCCACAGATCTGGTTGGCCAAAGCGGCACGGACGTGTTGCGAAGTATCAGTGGACAAGTCGCGAACGCATGGCACGACGCGAGCCAGAATGACTTCGCGTTCAAGCTGCTTCGAGAAGGCTGCGCGCACTATAAGCACGACGAAGGGGCGGGCAGTTAATGACGTACCAGGGATCTGTCCAGCTGCAGCGGTCCTGACTTCAGCTTCGTTGTCCTTGAGAAGCTGAACAAAGTGGCCGATGAGTTCTTCGCGCACAAGTTCAGTACCAACCGCCTCCGCGAGCTGATGAATGTTAATATGAAGAAAACGGTGGTCGTATCTGGGCACGCACCTCGTTGAAATGGCTGGCTGCCATGTATCGCACCCTCCAGCTCTTGTCGGTAATGCTACCTCGGATCTGCTTGAGGAGTTGGTCTTTGACTTCAGCCGGCGAAAGACTCTGGGCGATGGCGATAAGGTCTTCCACAGTCAAAAGCCTAACGGAGTCCTGGTCGTCTCCCTGGAGTCTGCGGTATATGGGGAGACCATCGGAAAGGACGTGTGCAGAGGAGAGTTGTTTTATGAGAGACTGCAAATCAGCGAGTCAACGGCAGAACAGGCCAGGACGTGGATCAAAACGCACACCAAGCCACTTGGCTGCCGCACGACGGACCATGGGGGTGTCGTCAGCGCCGAGGGCGGCATAACCCTTACGAAGGTCATCTTGGATGGCGGGGGAGACTTTAGGGTATACAGCCGCATAAAGCGCTGCCGAGGAAGTGCGCGATGTGAACCACTCTCCCGACGACAGGCGCTTCAGGAGTGGGATGTAGAATTCCTCGATTTGGGCCGGAGATAGTGACGCGGCCAGCTTGTTGATAGATTCGGCAGCCTGAGCAACGATGAGTTCGCGATGGTCAACGCAACGCGGCGTGGCGCACCTTGTCTCGAACAAGCGTTTCCTCTACCGCAGACAAGTTCTCCAACGGTCCCAGAAGAATATGAGTGTGCTCCTTTCCACCAATGTACTCCTCGAAGCCACCCAGCTCCTCCGCCAGCGCCAGAAGGACCTCATCCTCGTCATCGACGGAGTCCTGCAAGAAGGGAATCAATTCCTGACGCGCACGATCAGGACCGAGGGCAAGGGCGATGGTAGGGATGCTGTGAATGGCATTTAGGCGAAGCTGCACGTCCTCAGAACGAAGCTCGTCCATTAGAATCGCGATGGGAGCGACCTGTGCCGTCGTTAGCATTGTCGCTTGCGAAAGGTGAGGATTTGCCAACATCGTCGGTGGGGAATCCAGAATCCATCCTGAAGTCTGGTCGTCAATTTGATTATAGTTCGAGTATCACAGTTGTTGCCGATGCAATGCGTGGAGTTTTAAGAAATATGAACGGTCGCGAATGATGATGGTAGGGAGAACGACCTCGTCGATCTCACTACGCGCCACACTGATCCACGTGGCAACTTTCCTTTTCGAGAGCAAAGAGATTATTCGTTAAGCTTATGTGCACAAGCTTGCGAATCGCTCCTGATGGACACACAACAAATCATATGACTCGATACAGGCATAGTAATTTATCGAGCTACCACTACCAGTCTACACTAGCTCTTTTGTACTTCTGCCTTCAAGAGCACCATCGAATAGCAGGTCTATCAGGTAGTGAGTATTCGCAAATTGTTCTTCCTAGACACGGGCTCACATACCATTCAAACTGAACTATTCAGCAGCGGGGACCGAGAAAACGAGACAACTTCCCGAAGGAAGGGGGTTCCAAAAATTGTGCAGCCCTTCACAAGCACCACGAACGAATCGACGGCGCCATTGAAGCATTGCTGCGACGAGAACCACGACAAGCATGGATCTCGTCAAAACGCGCCAGTGCGCACAAATGCATCCATCACGATAGCAAGGAGCTATCCATAGTATCCATCACTTGCGGAATCGACCACAACGTCTGAAGCGGTCCGGGAACCACGACGTAAACATCATCTGCCTTGTAGGGCTCGCAGTTATGCGGAAACAGGCAAAGCCTGGTTGTTCGGTGGAACAGGGTTCACATTGTTATAGACGTCTTGCGTCAAATCATTTGTCAGCCTTTCGGCTTGCATTTCTCCAGATTCGTCGAGCTGGACGGAGGAACCGACGCGCGCCAAAGCACGCACGGATGGCGATACTCGTCGCCGAGCTCGGGCATTCGCTGGTTCGATATGCCGCCCAACTCGACGGATCTTCAGGTTTTCAGTGTGAATCGCATCCACACGCACCGATGCACCGAGGCGCTCCAGCGTCGAGGGGATCGACCATATGTTTGTCTCGTAGCCACTCCTCAGCCGCAACAGACGCGCATCGTGAAGATACACCGCCGACCGCGATAGCCTCGATGAGGCCTCGGGGGTCGGCACAGTGCTGTCAGACTGAGGAGGGCGTCGGTTTCGCTCGTCTTGCCTCGTGGGCCAGTATCATCAAGTGCAACATGTTGTCGCGGGGTACGGTGTCTAGCAGGATCTCTGGTTCTAGGTCTGTGTCTGGTTCTGTGTCTGTGTTCGGCTCGAGGTGCTCGATGGCTAGGTTCTCGTGCTCTTGGGTCCTCTATCGGATGATAACTCGACTCGGAGAAGTAAGCGGTACATCAAGCGCAAAAGCATTTGCCTCATCATGTTGGGGATCGAACAGCCGCGCTGGGAAGCACGGAGGGCACAGATAGAGGCCAGCTCACCTGCGCCCCTCTCCACGTCGTCCCCGACGGACTCGTAGTAGACTCATGTGTCTATGTCGCCGGCCGGCAAGAAGGTAGGCTCGCACCCGCAGCAACGCTCGCCTGGGGTAGCACGGCCGCACTGTGAAGCACGGAGGGCGGAGAATCGGCCGGAGCCTTGCCTGCCCTTTTGCACGTCTGCCCAGGCTGACTACGTCGACTCATTTTTTCAACGTCCGTTGGGGCGTCGGCCCGAGTCTGAGATCTGTCGCCAGTCGTCGCCAGTCGCAGTGAGATCCAGTCTCGACCGGTTGGGATCCTGCCCTAGGCTGAGAGTATACGGGTGGGCGTCCAAAAACAAGCCATGCTCGCGCTGATCTGACTCTTATACCAGCGGCCCACGTGCGTGATTGGGTCTCGGCCCGAGATTCGATCACTTTTAGAATGGAGCATGATTGTAAGCTCAATCAATACTTCATCTACTTAGCACTGACGTTCATACCAATCGCATTCATCCAACATGCCCGTCCAAACCTCTGAATCCAAGGTTACTCTGCAACATCCAAAGGTAATCTGCCGCCATTCTCACGGATTCTCCCATGGGACTCACCGCTACACAAAGGGAGCAACCGCTGAAGTTCTTCTCTACGGCGCCACCGTCATCTCCTGGAAATCCCCAGATGAACGCCTTTTTCTTTCCAGCAAGGCCATTCTCGATGGTTCCAAAGCTGTCCGCGGAGGCATCCCAGTAGTCTTCCCTTGCTTTGGCCCACCCTCTCACCCCGACCACACGCGCCTCAGCCAGCATGGCTTTGCCCGCAGCACACTATGGAGCTGGGGCGGCGTCACTGAGGACAACGAGAAGGTTGTCGTCGTTAAACTTGGTGCGCGCATTCAGCTGCTACCTCACACCCATTCTCATAGCAACCGGGCCCACAGCTCTCGAACCAACGGAGGCCATTCGGGCAGTGTATGACAAGCCCTTCAAGCTCACATACGTTGTCAGCCTCTTTGAATCCGACCTCAAGACAGAATTGCATGTCGAGAATACGTCGGGATCATCGCTACAAGCACCTGAGCCATTCGAGTTCCAGGCGCTGTTCCACACCTACATTCGCGCGCCATCCAAGGATGCGCTCGTTTCACCTTTGACCTCTCTATCATACTTTGATAAGACTGAGGCTACCGAAGAAGGCCGCGCAACGGCAAAGACAGAGACACGCTCCGGTGTCGATGTAACCAAGTTCACTGACTCTGTCTACGAGAATGCGCCGGGGAGCTACGACGTAAAATGGCCTGGCGGTGCTCTGCACATTTCCGCAAAGGGCCTCAAAGATGTCGTGGTCTGGAATCCGCAGGCCGAAGGCGGGAGCACCATGGGCGATATGGAGGCTGGGGGCTGGTGCGTATAATAATCACCGTATATTGCCCATTGAACTCATATCTGCCGCAGGGATCACTTCGTTTGCGTCGAACCCGGTACTGTACGAGGATTTGCCAAGGTGGCACCTGGGGAAACTTGGGTCGGAGAGCAGACTCTGTCTGCAGGCTCAAAGGCCGCGCTGTAAAACTGCTGGCTGCATACTATAATAACCAACTGTAAATGTATTATTGTACCATTACTTATGTGACACAGAGCACAACGACTTTTCGCACTTGCTTTTCATCAAGAGAATAGCTCAAGGCCTGACGTGCGTAGCCTTGCCTACACAACGCGAGAATCCTATAGGGTATAAATCATGCATGTACATCGAGAACTAGAGTAAGTACCGGACATCATCCTATACATGTTGTCTAAAATCCAGCCTTCTTGTGGATGATATCCGGATCCTCTTGGTACTCCTCCGCTGATACCCACATCTTCTTGAAGGTGCTGAGACCAGCAAGAATAGACCCGCCAATCCATGTTGAATACTTGCGCTCTGGCGGGGCGTATATCTTGATTTTCACGTCTTTCAGCGCAAGCTTCTTGACTTCGTTGAGCAGGCGATCACCGAAGCCTAGGATGAATTGTTAGACGGGGTGCAAAGATCGTCAAATTCAGACATGAATCAGACGAGCTTACCTTTGCATAGCGTGCTACCACCACTCAGCACAATGTTGGAGAACAAACTCTTTCGCAAGTCCAGATCGACTCGGTTAATCGAGTCCACAACGACTTGGTGCACGCCTGCGTACTCTTCACCAACGAGCTCGGGGTTGAAGAGGATTTCGGGCGCGCGGAAGCGTTCAGATCCGAGCTGAAGCAGGTCGGTAAAGTGCCCCAACATGAGAAAACATAATGCGCACCTGGATGACATTTCCGTCAGGTAACCTAAACTCTTCGAAGCGACCGTTTGCCTCCTTCTCCTCTTTCGCCGGATTGAGTGCGACGTAGCAGCACTTTTCCTTGATCGTTCGCACGACTTCGCGCTCTGCTGTAGTGTGTAGATGATGGCCAGACTTCCGTAACAACAATTGTAGGTGGTCAGTCACGTCTCTACTAGGAGTAAGTCCGGCGAAGGGAGGGTAGCCGCCGAGCGTACCGGCCAGCGACATCAACACGACGTATGGCATGGGGCATAGAGAAACCCTCGAACACGGGCACTGAATGTGTGACGCCATCCCCCGAATCAAGAACAATGCCTGTTGTTCTGCCAGATGAATATAGTGATAGCACCGCTTGGACGGAAGAGAAGAGTGCGGGGACGTTGAAAGTGTCGAAGAATATTTGCGCGGCAACATCACGGTTGCTTCTCGGATTCAACGGTGCTTCTGTGAGTAAAACTGGATGCTATAAGGTTGAAATGAGCAGTGGCACGATGCGAGCGTGTTCATGCGCGTACCTCTTCACTAAGCGTGCCCAATTCTTCACTATACACCCACTGCCATATTCTTTCCATGTCATCCCAGTCGGTCACGATACCGTGTTCCATCGGGTATTTAATCTTGAGAAGGCCACGGAATTCTTGCGCCTTGCGGCCGATGAAGACATCCCCCTCAAGCGCGCCCGCCATGACGCGGATATGCTTCGGTCGACCAACACTATAGTGAAATTGGATATTGGAATGGGAAGCTACAGGTGGGCCTAACCATGGAGCACGCACAAGGACGGGAAGAAACACTTTGGATGATCCTGGCCGGCGAACCCAGCCTTTATCGTTCCTGAGCCCTAAAGCGTGTATTTAAAACGCGAGTTCGATAGCACATCAAGGAAAGCCGCGAACATTGTCGATGACGACGGGTTGATTGGTGAGTACATCGTCGTCCATGGTGGTGGTTGGGAGCCAAGCGATCTTCTCAAAGCTGGATCGAGGACTCGCGCTACTTGCCATCATGCTCCATCATTCACTACTACCCATGCTTTGGTTGCTGGCCTTTCTCGTACATAACTCTCGCGAACACCGCTAGCAGCTGCTTACATCTGCCCAGGGTGGTGTTTCTGCGGACCTCAAGAAGTGGGAGGCTACCAGTTTCTGCAAATGTGCGGAGCCATTTGCACAATACGCGCGCACCTAACGTGTTGTAGGCATTTGTTTCGGCGCGAACTACACTATCCTGCACCTGGATATAACGGACACACCAGCCCAACCATGTTTATCGTGCACGAAGCAATGGTGTCTCAACCAAAATCTCGTTGGCTGTAGTGGGGCAACGCTTGGTGACGCCGACCCCGAGGCAATGGGGACAGACTCGGGGGATGTCGAAGCACGCTGCTTCCGTGCGTCGCCTCCTGCATCTTGCAAATCGCCGTGCTGAACTTTTGTAGAAAGAGATTCGCCTCGCGACCAGCTCATAGTGACAGTATTCCTACTCGTTGTCTTCGGCTTGCTGTTGGGTGCAGGCATCAAAAGCAGAATGCTGAAGGCTGGATTTGACCCCAGCGTGTCTATGGATGCCGGCCGACGATTCTGGGATGTATGTATTCACTGTTGTGTCGTTTCTACTGTTTACACACTTTCCCAAGGATTGGACACCGCGTGTGCAGGATATGCGCTTATCACGCTTTCGAGAGGGTTGGGGCCGGTATCGAGACCGCGAAGAAGGGGAGGAGTACACACCTATGGTGGACCGCTAATTAATCTGTTCGTCAATTGTTCTATTTCGTCTGTATAATTAGTAGGGGTCTGATGTGAATAATGGAATTGAGGCTCCGCAGTCTTGGCATCTCCCTTCTCTCCCCACTACCACCATGGGCGGATTATGCTCGAAGGCCAGCAACTACTCTGATGGCCACCAAGTTTTATCAAGCGCAGGAAGGGTAGACGTGGGCTCTAGTAGGATATCAACTGGGTCGAGGCCAGCAACACAGACGAAGCCAGCGGCACAGACGAGGCCAGCAGCGCAGGCGACGACAGCAAATGATGCTGCTGCGAGAGCAGCGCGTGCTGAAGCTGCGGAGGCTCGCCTGAAAGCGGTGCGCAACAGTTCTCATGCAAGAATTAGCTCTGACGATAATGCGTAAAGGCCAACAAGCGCGGAGTCAATGCTGCGAATCCCAAGAGCGGTCAGCTAGCAGCACAAGCCAATAAGCCAGTCAAATACGCACCCGAAGCACCTCCAGAGCAACGGCTTGTCGTACGCAAACATTCAAATTCTCAATCCTTATTGTTCACTCACATACACAGTGGGACTGATGAACTTTGACACACTTGCTGCAATGCAATGCGTGTGAATTCGAAGCGTTCTCCTCTGGTTATCCTTCTGTAACATTATGTGATTATTACCCACGTCCGAATCGACCATCCTTTGGCTATAGCAGACATCCTATCCTACATAACATGCATCGAAGTAATTCAGACCCAACAGCAGGGCTTCATAGTCATCTGCGATGTAGTGGCAGCCGCTGTTTGACATTGACGACGGGCCTGCGCATATAATTCCTTGGCAAGGGTGAGAACTGGATGAGAACCGACCGATTCTCGAGTCTCAACTCAGCAAGTATGTATGTATGTAGATACATGCTTGAATGATCGAATGTAATACTTGTAAGTCAAAAGTAGAGCAATGCTGGAGCAATGCGTGATGTACGAACGTATCTCTTTGTCGCAGCGCCCCGAGTCCGGCGCCGATATCTGATACCACAAATCTGATAAGATATTTCATTTGTGGCTGTCGTGGTCGACCCAAACTCTCAGTGTCACACACCGACCGAGCACCATGGCGGAACGCCAGAACCAGTCAAATATGTATGTCATGGCGATCCTTTGGATCGGTGCTTCTGCCCTTGGACTTGTACGACCATGTCCTCAGAGTCTCTGCACATCCCAAGAGACGATTACCACCGCCAGTCGTGCGACGACCTTCTCCTCAGCGATAACGAAGATGAATACGAGTCGGACCACGGTCCTGCCGAGCCCGACAGCATTCTGGGTGCTTGCTCCGTACCCGAAGAAGAACTACACCCGCAACCGCGCAAGAGGTTGAGTCCTGCCGCCATTAAGCGTCGAGCTACCTTTATCCGTATTCTGGCATTGCTCTGCGCCTGCTGCCTGAGTGTGGGAAGTCACTAGTGCGTTGCATCCATCCAGGCTATTTTAGCGATCTAATTTCGCATTCAGCGCTTCCTATGTCCTCGGCCCTCTCAAAAGCAGAATCGGACGTGAACTCGGGGCGTCCCATACCGAGTTCAGTCTGCTCATTTCGGCATTCAGCCTTAACTCGACATGGACTCCCCTTCTGGGTGGGATACTTGCGAGCACCATGGGTACCACCTTCACAAGCATTCTTGCGACTGGCATCATCTTCGTCGGTGCGCACACTACTTGCTCATTCGCAGCATCGAAGCTCATACCTCTCCCAGGCCAAATCATTTTGCTCATTGGAGACATGATGGGCAGCCTCAGGCTCATGGCGTTTGGGATGTTCGTTTTCGGTCTTGGAGTTAGCCCTGTTGCAGTGGTACAGGAGACTATCATTGTCCGCTTCTTCAAGTCGCATGGTTTGGGTGTGTCTATGGCATTTGGCCTCATCGTCGGCAAGGGGGCATCCTTCGTTTCTGCTAGGACCTCCTATCCCTTGACCCAATGGCTCGGCCCTCGGGCGCCTTTCTACGTCGCTACAGGTCTTGCGTTCATGTCCCTATTCGTCAACCTGATCTATGTCGGTGCATCCAAATGGCTCATCGACGGTGCTGGTGCGGAACTCGAAGCTGCCGACATCAACGAGGAGGCAGCCCGCAGGCGGTCTATCCATAACATATCTGAGGCACAAGCCCTCGAGAAGGTCGCGAAAAAGCGCCAAGTGCACCTCAGGGACATCACCAAGCTTGGGGATGTCTTCTGGTCGTATGTTACTCTCAATGTCCTCTGTGGCATGATATGGTCCCCGTTCACACATCTTGCGGCGTAGGTCCTCTCTCACCGAAACTCAATGTCCATTGTCATCTAATTCGGCCGCAGCAACATCATCGAGAACCGCTATGGGTTCCCAGAAGGGGAGGCAGCAAATGATGCCTCGTATCTCCTTGCTGGGAGTCTTATCTTCTATCCCATTGTAGGCATCTCGGTTCGCATACTTCTCTCTGTTCTCACTCCATACAGTGCGGCTTCCTTGTGGACCGCTTCAAGCACAAGCCGGTCATTGTACTGCTGCTCTTGCTCTCCTCCACTCTTACATTGATCTCGTATGGCTGGCTAGCCTTGCCTCCCAATTGGACGAAGACGCCCATCCCTGCCATTGCGACTTTTGCTTTTGGTCATGGGTTCTCTCCGCGTGCGTGCTTCGCTGAATGCTGAGGCCCTTTGAACTGACCATGACCAAGTGCTGCTTGTGGTTATTGTACCCAAGATTGTCCCTCTCAAATATGTGTCTACAGCCCTTGGCGTACACAAGAGTGTATGTTCCATGCACTGTTCGATTTCTACAATAGTGACGGTCCCATTAGTTGGAACAGTGTGGTTCAACCATCTTCCAAACGCTTGCTGGATTGGCGCTTGATGTGCGCAGCAAGAAGGACAAGATTCCCATCGGCAACTCATATGGCATTCAAAAACTACTCAACTCGTTTGTTTTCTTGAATGTCCTACAGCTTTTCAGCATCATTTTACTCGTCTGGCTGCAGAGAAAGCAGGACCAGGAGACGGCCCAACGCCAGGCTTCTGGAACCAATAGACGATCTGCCTCGCGCACGTCAAGTAGCACTGCTGTCAAATCACCTCGATCCCAGTCGGAAGACGTGGAGGAGCCTTTGCTTGGTTCCGGAGAGTCCAGCAGTCGACGTTATTCAACAATCTCAACCACGTCGAGGCTGAGGCGGTGGCGCGACGACGTGAGTTTCCGCAGAGAGCAAAAGAGAGGGGAGGTCTTCGTCGGCCTGAGTACGGCACTGATCGCTTTTGCCTGGGTACTTTTCCTGGGGACTGCTTACTTCCGCCTGGGTAAGCATGAGAAAGAGGCTTGAAATTATCATTATTTATTTGAGGTCATATTCCTCTGTATGATTTGATATCACGGACTGTGTTTTTGTAACGTCGTAAATACTCAATGAACTGCCTCAACTCATCCCTATCTTCTAATCCCAGGTTTTCGAGCCTGACCCAAAGGGTCAACCTAAAAGATATTACTACCTCTCGGAAGGCGTCGCAACGAACAAGAATTAGAGCCTTTAGGAGATCTAACTGAGCTTATACAGTTAATTGACTTTGTCAAGAGCCGGAGCAAATATTGTTTCGACCTGGTGCCACTCGCATTCTGTAAAACCTTATTTTCCCCGACTGTACAGTTTTGTTCGATCGAGTTGTGGAATTATCGGCGATCGGGCTGGGAAATCGAAAATCAAAACTCAGGTGTGCCCGCCGTCGCGCTGCCCGTTGTCCGTCCTAATTCTGGTTATCTAGCCGCCGCAAGATGGGTGGATACAAGTACATTACTGAGCTCCACAAAAAGAAGCAGTCGGACGTGCTGCGTTTCCTCCTCCGCGTTCGGTGCGCTACAACTTTCGGTCGGGAGGAGCAGAGATGTTGAATGATATGGATTTGTAGCGCCTGGGAGTACCGCCAGCTCAACGTCATCCACCGTGCCTCCCGTCCATCCCGTCCGGACAAGGCCCGCCGCCTGGGCTACAAGGCCAAGCAGGGCTATGTGGTGTACCGTGTCCGTGTCCGCCGTGGTAACCGCAAGAAACCCGTCCCCAAGGGTGCGTGATGGATCTGGCAGAGGTAGTGGAAATATTGATGGAGAAATTAGGTGCGACCTACGGCAAGCCCGTCCGCCAGGGTGTGAACCACCTCAAGTTCCAGAGGAGTTTGAGGAGCACAGCGGAGGAGCGTGTCGGCCGTCGTTGCGGCAACCTGAGGGTGCTCAACTCGTACTGGATTAACCAGGATGGTGTGTACAAATACTACGAGGTCATTCTCGTCGACCCCTCGCACAAGGCGGTACGTTTATTCGTTTCCCGTTCATTTTGGCTTTTCTCACGGTCGACTCAGATCCGCAGGGATCCCCGCATCAACTGGATTGTGAACCCTGTCCACACTCGCCGCGAGGCGCGTGGCCTTACTGCCATTGGAAAGAAGGTGCATATCAGATGCAACATTCCCATTTCTATACTAAGCTCTTGTTTAGAACCGTGGTATCGGCAAGGGCCACCTCCACAACCATGCCCCGGCGCGTTCGACCTGGAAGCGCCACAACACCCTCAGCCTGCCCCGCTACCGGTAGACGGTGTTGGTTTCCTCTTTCTATACGTACTTCATATGCACCATGTACCTTGTCGCAAATCCATGCCATGCCCGCGGTTCCTAACATGAGTGATCAAGCTTTTAAGACTTGTGAGAACATTCGTTGAATGAAAACATTGTCGAAGGCATACATTTCTGAAAACTTGTTCGAGTTCAAACAATGCTTGTTGAACTTTCAAGTACCTGTGAACTATGGGCTTCACCAAAGTGACGAGCATGGAGTACACGAGGCAGCAATGAGGATTTTACACTGCGTCATGCAACTGATCTGCAAGCAATACCGCTTTACTTGCTACTCCCACGACCTACTATCTCATTTCTAACGACTTTGCTTCATATACGATCTTCTTACGACCCTTCATGCACTACGAATTCGCCCTCTACGCTACCGCGTTGCTGGGGCTTGCATCGTCCGCAAATGCCCTTCGCTGGTGGCCGTCCTCAGTGAAGCGCGCTGTGCCAACGACACATAATTTCGAGGCCAACAACGACGGAAGCACTTTCGTATGGGTGCTCCAGGATACATTCGATGGTACAAATTTCTTCGAGTGCGTACCCAAGCCAAGCGCAAGTTGGATTGATGTGGCTGACATGATGCGCCAAGCCAGATGGCGTTTTACAGTGGAAAGGATCCCACCAAGTGCGTCTCTTTGAACTTGTATTGAAGGATGGTGCTCATGTCTTTTTGTACAGTGGAATGGTGAAGTACGATCGCGTTTGCCTTCGTGGAATGCCCCACCTGATGCCGAGTGTGCAGTTATGTGAATGTCAGCGCCGCCTGGGACAAAGGCCTTGTTGGATACGGAGACAATGGAGAGGTGCTCATGAAGGGAGACAACACTACTTGGCTGGCAGAGGGTGCATACCGCGACAGGTGCGTTGAATCGGTGTGCTGTGCGTCCTAGGCTGACGGGTGACTTCAGTGTCCGAGTCTCGAGCTATGCGCAATACAACACTGGCCTCTTCATTCTAGACCTGAACCACGCTCCATGGGGCTGCGGTATGTTCAGAGTTTACATGCCCATTAGCTTGGTTATCAACCCAGGACGTAGGTATTTGGCCAGCATTTTGGACACTTGGAAGCGGAACATGGCCCGATGTACGCATCTTCAACATGCCATAAACAACTCATACTCATACTCACACGCAACAGACTGGAGAAATCGACATTATTGAGGGTGTACATGATAATGAGCACAATCAAGTGGCCTGGCATACAAAACAAGGTCAGAACCAATCCCTACATGCTCTATTTCCCTAACATCCATCCAAGGCTGTTACTTAAATCCCAACGCATCATTCTCCGGCACTGTAGTCAGCGGCGACGCCGGAAACCACACCGACTGCGACGGCAACGCCAACGACAATTCTGGCTGCGCCATTACACAATGGAGTCGCGCATCGTATGGCCCGTACTTTGACTTGCAAGGCGGCGGCGTTTTTGCAATGAAGTGGGACGAGAACGGTGTGTCCGTACACAGCTTCTACCGCGCCGCCATTCCCTCGGACATCAACGACGGATCGCCAACGCCTTCTGGTTGGGGCGTACCAGAGGCTTTCCTCAGTCCAGAAAGCTGCGACCCTATCAAATACTTCGTGAACCATTCGGTCATCTTTGGTAAGCCATCCGCACACTCTGTGGTCGAGAGGCTCAATCTGTTCTGTAGATATCACATTTTGTGGTGACTGGGCTGGTAACTCTTATGCCAACACCAACTGTCCCGGAACATGTTCACAGCGTATCATGGATCCCGCCAATTTTGAGGTATATCCATCTGCCCCACCCAGCATACCAGATATCTGACTGATAGATTCAGAACGCATCCTGGAGCATCAATTCGCTCAAAGTCTACCGCAAGCAGGCACTGAATGGTGTCGTGGACGCTGCCTACCCGGTTGCAGCATATCCTTTAGCAGCAACGCTTCTCTCATTGGCGATGGTTTTGACTGTTGCGTTATAGACGAACTGACTGTACGATCTTGATTTTGTAAACAGTAGAATATGCAAATACATATAATGGACTTCAAAAACATCGGAAGTACAGCCTGCGTATGAAAACAACATATTCAACAGCAAGCATATACTTACGCAGTCTCACCTCATCATGCCCAAATAGCCTTGAACTTCTGCTCGAACTCTATGCATGCATTCCTCACAACGGAATACAGCTGCCAGTCTGCGTTGGAGACACCAGGCGGCCGCGGGAAATCATCTCCAGATTCATCCTCTTCATCATCATCGTTGTCATAGTCCTCCTCGGGCTCTTCCTCTACGCTAGATGCCTGCTTGAGGTAGTGTTGCAAAGATGTTTTCACCGTCATAAGCACCAGCATGAAGTCCTGCAGGTAGAACCACACGTCGCCCAGTCGGATCCCGTTTGCCTTCTCCAGCGTCTGCAGCTGCCCATGCATGAAGAAGTCAAACAAATATGCATTCAGCGGATGTTCTCCTTGCTTGATGAGTAGGTCCATGTTTGGAATGGCATTGACGTTGAGGTGAATGCCACTGCGTACGGAGCGCGCGAGTTCGTCCACAGACCCGAACTGGTCTGTATGTCCGGAATTGGCGACGAAGAGGGAGCGCACTTGAACGTGGTTGGCGCTTGCTTCGAGGAGTTGGCCCAATTCGCCAAGCTCGTTGTCGTCCACCTGTGTGTCCGGAATCCCAAGAGAGACTTTGCTCAGTGGAAGAATGGTATCGCATGGTAGCTCGGAGGCGCATTGGGAGGCATATGTGGAGACATAGGACGCAAATATGTCGCGGACTTCCCTTGCATGCATGGAGAGGCATTTGAGTGCATCCTCACGCATCGGGTCCAGCTCAATGCGCGAGGGGTACTGTGTTCGCAAACGTTCAAAATGATCTCCATCGCAGAGGGTGTTCGGAAGCAAGCGACGCCCGAATAGATGGCTCATAAGGCGGATGAACTCGATTTCGGGGTTGTCCTCTTTACTGATAGTGTGCAGAATTCCAGCATGTAGGAGCACGACGAATGCAAAGTTGGAAGGCTCGTGATACTGTCGAGCTTATTGAGGATGTATCGCAAAAAACAGGATGGACGTACATAAAGATGGGCCACAATGGAGCTCAAATTGATGGGCACCCCCGTCTCGGTCAAAAGCCTTGTACGACGCAGATATTCAATATTGAAACGAAGGTGGTGCTTGAGTTGTTCACTTCCGATGCTCGAGCCGAATGTAATCTGAGGCAGGTTCATAAGAGTCTGAAAGGCAATCATCGCGACTTCCGCGTTCTGCGAGCCATGCAAAAGGTTGAAAAGTCGCAGCGTTAGAGTCGTGTTGAGAGGGAAAGATCCGCCGAGGGAAGGAAGTCGCGACAACACCATACGCTGAACACGGTGCATGGGGAGTGCATAAAAGACAACGTTTCCAAGGAGGTCATATCCTCGGCGACCAGCACGACCAGCGCATTGGCGATACTTAAAGGAAACAAGGCTTTGTTAAAAGATCGACGAAAAGGCGAAGGTGTGCTACTTACCATGAGAGCAGTAAGGAAAGTCGAATCACCACAGAATACGGACGTCTTGGCTGGTGCGTTGATACCCAAGGCAAGGGTCCCAGTAGACACCATGATGCGAATAATACCACGGCGGAAGAGGCTGAATGAAGCTAATTAGAAATGGCGTACGCAATGCAAAGCTATGTGCTCACTTCTCAATGAGGTTTCGGTAGTGTTTATTCATCCCAGCATGATGAACTGCAATCCCCCTCCGCAGAGCCTCCATTTGCCACGAGTCTCCAGCCAGCGTCCATCTTAAGTTATAAATTTCCTCTTCAAGTTCCTGGCGAGACGCTTTTCCAAGGAACGAGTATTCCGTGAGTGGCATGTCTGGATCAAAAGAAAATTCCCAAGACATGCTCTCCATGGCGTCCTCTCTGACTTCATCCTCTTCATTCTTGCGCCGAGCCTTGTTGGCTTTTGCTCGAGAACGTGCGCGCGTCTTCTCGGTATTTTTCCATTTCCCCCATTGCTTCAATTTGAGCTGCCACTCAGGATTTACTGCCTTCCAGGACCGTTCCGCTGTCCGAAGCTGCGTAACGAGGTGCTTCGCAATCTGCTCGCAGCCTCTGCGATCAAAACTGAACAAGATCGCTGGCTTTCGAGTGGTGATTAGTGTATGAATGTCGAGCAATGGGGGCACGGCTCACAAGCATTCCCCGAGCGTGAAGGTCAGTCACTAAAGAGAGCAGTCCGCCCAACAAGTCAACGTTGGACTCCCGCGGGATATTGGGGTCCTCAAGGGCATGCACGACGGCCTTGGATCCTGGTGGGTCTTGATGCGTGTATTCGATGAAGCGCTCTTTCAGAGCAGACTCATAGCGCAGAACGTCGGCCTGGATGAGAAGTTGACGATTGTGACGATTGGGGGAAAGGAAAGCGACAGGTTCCAGGTCGGAGACCTCCTCGCCGTATACGTCCGCGAATGCGTCGTAGAGCATGAGAGTGTCGCGGGACTCCAGCGAGAGATCGTCGGGCAAAGTTCTTTCACCAAAGGACAGCAAAGAGATTGGATGGAGGAAGTAGAGTCGGTCGGTAGCTGAGTGAGAGGAAAGGCCATCGAAGTTGCTTCCATTCAGTTGTCTTTTAACGTCCGACTGGTAGAGAAACTTGCGCAAATGGGAATAACGATGTTGGTAATGGATAAACGAATGCTCCCAATTATGGGCGTCGGCAATCGTCTCAAGCCATGCATTGAATTTTTCAGGCGAGCCAACGGTAGCAGAAAGTCCACTAGACATTGGTTAGTGTAAGAAGTCGACAGGGAGGTCTGATTGCGTACATAATGGGGCACGGCGCTAGAAGAATGAGTTGTTCCCAGATAGAGCCTCCCTCTTGCTGACCTATGGTGTGGATCTCGTCCAAAATGATGCTGGCCACAATTACAAATCAGTCAATCAGTCGTCTTTCAGCGGGAAAGTGCGTCACCGTTTGAGTCGGTGTGTCCATTTTCGCGCGAGAGGTGGTGAGAGTAACATGATTGCCAGAATCTCGGGGACGGTGACAAGAATTTGACAATTCTGAGGGTCGTTGATCCTATAATCTCGTGTATGAATTGCCCACAGACCGCCTATGGTCAGAAGCAACTCCGTTAGGTATATGCGTGACAAGGTCGGCAGAGTCAGTCGTACCATTGGTCAAGTTCTTGCTATAGCGTGCATAGACCTCAGCGGCGATTTGGTTGACCAGTGCCTTTGTTGGCGCGATGTAGACGAGGATGCTATCGTTGGAATGACGAAGCACTTTCTCCATGGCGTAAAAAGAGATGAAGGTTTTGCCTGCACTAGTGGGGGCTGGGAACGTTAAATTTGGGTTGAAGGGACAATACAGGTCACGAACCAACAACGAGCATCGAGTGCTTGGGATCGTCGATGCAATCCAAGGCTTGACGTTGCCACCCATCAGGCTTGAAGTCGACCCGCTTGTCGTAGGCAGCATCCATACTTCTGTCCATGTATGGCCCAAACACCCGTAATTGCCACCGCAGAGGGTGTTCGGTGATCTTCATCCATGGGAAGAGTGGTCCCGAGGTCCTTTCCAGCTTGACAAGCTTGAACACCATCGCTGCGCCAACATCTTTTTCCATCACAGGCGCCAGTGCCGCGCTGTAGCTCGCAAAGCCCAATACCCGTAGAACAGTGGTAATAGCAGCTGCCCGATCTGATGTGAAGGGACCGCACACAGAAAGCGTCTGAATTTGCTGCATGATGTTGACGGTGAACTCGTCTCGTATTGTGGAGGCCTCCTGGTCAGGATGCTCAATCCACGAAAGTAGCGTGAGATGAAGCATGAACAAGTTAAATTCAGTGCCGAGCCAGAGGGATTGCTGCGCCCTCGGATTGAGGCGCATTTTCTCGACGCGCTCGATCTTGTCGTGGGTGCTCAAGGCCTTGAGTTCCTTCAAACGTTGCAGCAGCCATGTCAGATTCTCTTCATTCTTTTCGCGCATTTTCTCGTCCGCTATCTTCTGGAGCAATAGTTCCTTTTTACTGGGGGGCTTTTCTTTGGCTTTGGACTGTCGCAAACGGGTTAGTTTCAGCTTACGACACAGATTAAGCACAAGCTTACACGCGAGGAAACCTTGACTGTGGATACCGCTTTGCTTTTTTCCTTGTCGGAACCAGTTGCAACAATCGCAATACGCCGCAGACCTAAACCGGATGCGCCTGTGAGCGTCTCTGCTTGCTGTTGAAGTGCGTTCATGAAGCGCTCCTTCGCCTTGCGAGCCTTCCAGGACAGCAAAGCTGCTCCTCTCACCGGGAGAATCTCTTTCTGCACATGCCAATGAAAGCGGTCGTCGAACCAAACCCCCCGTTTGCTAAAGTCAAAAAACATTGCTTGCTGAGCATCTTCGTCTGGTTGCGTGACGACTTGAACAGATGAAAGGATACCATCGAGGACAGGATGGGAGAACGGCAGCAGCGGTGCAACGAGGCTGACATTGGAAGATGGCGCGTCGTAAGATGGTGTAGATGACGTTCCAGTGAGGGCGACAATGGGCAAGGCCGATGGGAGCTCGGCAAGTCCCCAGATGTGCTGAGTGCTTGCGTACGCCAAAGGTCCAACGGTTTGTTCCAATAGGTGCTTGTTGAAGGAATTATTTGTCGCAAGACCGACCAACGCAGTGAACACCCTCCCGTCAATGTCGATTGAAGCTTGCGATTCAAGAATGAGAGCTGCCAACTTGCCAAACACAACGGGCAGGAACTGGTTGCGCAGGAGGTCTACAGTTTCATGTGGTATTGAGAAGACTTTTTGCGCCCTAAAGCGAAATGGGAGTTTATCCATGTAAACCACATGGCATACAAATAGCCATAGCAAAGCATTTAAGGGCTTTCCTTGCAGGCTCCCAAAACAACGACAACACTGAACAAGCAAATCATCGCGGTCGATGATGAATGGCCGCTCTTGCACCTGGATAGACGACGGTGGGGACTCTGCCTTGTCCGCGGACTCTGCCTCTTGTAGTCGAATGTTCTCTCCTGACTCGATGATGAATGTGAGAATCTAGCATCATCGTAAGATTCCTTCTCCTCAAAATTTCTCATCCCGACAGACCTTGGAATCTCTAAACTGAATTCCATTCAGAATGCCGACTGATAGACCAGAGGCAAGATAGTCGAGTATTTGACGTTGCAAAACGCGCGTGTACTGCCTTGCATCCTGGTCTACCTCCTTAGGGACTATGCAATGGTCCTTCATGAGAACGAGCATGGGCTATGATGGATGATCAGACAACGAATGCCAGGAGTATATCAGGTAGTGCGATACCTTTTCAAGCTGCTCGTGTTCAATCCAGGCGGGGTCTTGAAGATTTTCAAAGTAAAGGACCGGTATATCTACCAGGTGTAGATGTTTTTGCAGCAATAGTCGTGCCAACTCTCTCGATCGGTATACAAACGGCTCAGATCCAGGAAGGGTTGTCACCGGGATGGTGACTGGGCATGTAATATCCACGGGTCAGATAACGGAAGTGTCAGAGTTTAGGACGGGTTACACACGCTGAAAGAAAATGATTTCGAAGCGCGCCTGGCGGCTGATGAAATTTTCGAGTATGGCTTCGAGTATGTAGATGGCGTGGGCAGCTTGGAAATCGCATCCTAGTAACGGAGCCGTCAGCGTATCTGACAAGTCGGTATCAAAGACGAGCTACCCGTGCTACGGCCAATTGCAAGAAGATCGTCATCAAGAACCGTCTGTAGCAACGACTCTCCTACATATCGACAAAGGTCAACTTCAAGGTCATGGGCAGTCGCGTATTACTTGCCATCAATAATGAACAGTTCATCGCCGGCATAGTCCCCTACGATGTCCATCCATCGCGCGTCCTTGATTATTTGAACGTAGTTCTCCTGCAATTTGGACATCGTGGGCGCAGGAAGATGGAGGTGAAAAAGATGGAGAGAACCCTTCCATTTATTAGGTAAGACGCCAGCCGGAAAGTTTATCGAATAGACTTGGCGCCTCGCGCACTAGCAATACAGTACATTTGGTCCAAGGATGGGCGCCTATTGGCAGACCCGGGATTCGATTCCGTGTCTGACGAAGACCTTTGGAGTCGCATCCTTTGGTATATGCCAGTAGAGTCGCTTTCTTTCAGTCAGCAGACGTCGGCGTTGCACAGCGTACTTATGAAGTTTATGAGAGTTCAAAGGTAAGCGCAGGGTGAGCGCGATCGCATTCCCGGGGTCCGGAGGTTATGTAACAGTACGAGTTCGAATCGGGACTGCCTCCAACTATCCATATTGATAAGTACTCTTGGCCAGGTAATATTCAAAAAGATACCTAATGAACACATCTATATTTGCTATGATATCCTCGCAATGAGCTGCCTGTGCGCTGCGCCAGCTGGTCGAAATATTTCTTCTAGTTTCCACCCAGAATCACTAAATATACGTTCGAATCCCCCCACCGTTCTTTCTATGCCGCCAATTGCAGTGAACATTTGCATGTCACCAAAACACTGCTCTGCGCCCGCCCTACCAAGATTGGCCAGGAGTGGCCATGGCACTTTCTGTGTCTTGTAGCCCTTGATATGACTAGTGACTGTATCGCTGCACGTTGGAACAACGATCTATGCAATCGGGATGCTCAGACTGCTGGCAAGTGGTATTAGGGACGATTCACTCACCATATCGACGACAATGAGCTTGGTGTCGGGCATGGCAGCTTCCCGTAGGTGCTTCAGTATACGAACACACCGTTCGTCATTGTAATTATGCAACGTTTTCTGGATGAGGAAAACCGACGCGTTCTTCACCGGCTGAGGGCAATAAAAATCGTGTGCTGCCATGTTGTCAGCTCTGTAAGATACAAGGGCAATGAAGATGATTCGTACCTTGAAGCTTGACATTTCCGCCGTCTACTGCACTTGGGTGGTGTGTCTGCCAAAGCTACATGCATCGAAGGCATTGTGTTATTATAGCGGCCTGATTCATGGTTTCGAAGACTCACCTTGGTAGCCACAGAGTCAATGACGGCCGCGCGATCCTGGACGACAAAACGAAGGTTTGGATGGTGTTCCATTATTCGCATTGATACGTGCCCGCTTCCCCCAGCAAGGTCAACAACAACTGAGCCTGGTTTCAGCGAAGACCAATCGTACCCTGTATGTGGATGATCAGAAAGCCATATACGTCAAAACTACGAAAGCGCTACCATCAAGGATGCTTTTGCCCTCCATATTCGAGTGGCCCTGCATTGATGCACCGAATCGAGCGAGGCTACGTTCATTCCCAGGCTGTTCAAGCCATTCAAAGAGGTTTTTGGTGCGAAAGGCCACCTATCGAAGCAAATGTCAGTCCGTCGTGAATGGGATACTAAACGTCGATACGCACTCCAAGGCTACAATCACGCCGTTGAGTTAAGGCTTCGTATAGGCAAGCTCCAGACTTGAACATCCAGTCGGTACTTAGGGAAGGGTCAGCACAATGCGCGCGCATATAGATAGCATATACTTTTGCTCCAGTAACGCGGCACATCCTGATGTTCCAGCGTGCTTGTTGATAGGACTGTCAAAGAAGGTATTCATTGAGGGCAGCCTTGACGAAATCAGCCGACGTACTCTGCTCTAATCTGCTCGACAGTCTTTCCAGTGTCCATGACGGAGGACAGTCGATTATTCTTGAACACGTTGGGTGCGACTTCGGTGAAGATATGGTGGGTAGCCAGCAGTCGAAGCAGTCGACCTAAAGTTACACGATTAGTATCCCCGAAGTGTGCACTCTCGAAGATTGTCAGGCTTACCAATGCTACTGCCTTTGAGATTGATCCTCTGTGCGATCTCCTCGGCGTGCAAGCCCTCTGGATGGGAGCGAAGGATCTCGGGAACGCAGCTCTCCATAGTTACGCGCATTGCAGCAGGTATATGAAACTACAGAGTCAGCACGAGACAGACGAGAAGATATCAGGGCATACAGCGCCAGAGTTCAAGTACATGTGTTTTTCTGGATGACCGAGAGTCGCCAGTAGCTGGTAACAAGCGGATACAGCTACTGAGGCGTGACGTTCCACCGAAGCATCTGCAGCAAATTTCTCCCGAGGGGAATGTGGGTCGTAGATGGTTTGTAGAGAGGGATAATTGACGCCAGTATCGAGTTCGGCGTGCTCAATGGCATCCACGGCGGACGAGATCAAGTCGACCAGTTGTCGTAGAGGTCGTACGCCCATAGCCTGGAGCTGTCGCAGTTGAGACGGTCGATGAGGAGACATTATTGTCATTCCCCGGTAAGATCCACCTCGACTTATATACTGAGCAGGAGCGCAGCATCATGAAGCACAGGTCTGTGACCTATTGAGGGATATTATCAGCCTCTGGACGGGTGTAACTTACTCAATGGGATGATTACCAACCCTACAAGGTCGGCCTGTGCACCGAAGAACCTACAGCTTCAAGGTATGATTGTGTACGTTTTGAGAAATGCTAAAAGGGGAACCACAATGAGTAGGCATATAAGTCGGTGTATTTGTCTTTTTTCTGAATTTTTGGGAAGACCAATATTTCTGAGAGATGGTGCGTGCGAGAGAACTTCAAGTTCGATGGCCCGATCGGCACGCGGCGCCTCGTGAGGGCGTCACAGGCAGCATGCCAGCAGCCACTTAGCATTATCACCCCAGGATGTCTAATTCAAGTGAACGAAATTGTTGCATCCGTATGATGATTCCGAAAGTCCGCGGACATTGATGGCTGGCAGGCCTCTCGGCGAGCCCCAAGGCCATTCTCTCTTTTGTCCCAGGTACTCGACTCTGACTCAACTGAAAGCCTGTTTGTACGGATGAAGATAGGAACAGACACACCGGGAACCTCGCACATGATTCGCCTCGCGAGGTGTTTGTGGCCGTCCCAATCGCCTATTGACCTTACGTAACGCGTGCATTGTTCGTTGCATTCCATAAAGGGAAGGTTGAATCACTGGCGTGCTATCTGCGCCTCTAAGCTCATCAAAAGACAGACCTCTTTAGCCAAGTATACAGCGCAGTACTAGTTGGCTGAGTGGCGCTTGATCTTTGCCAAAGGGTCACTGACGTTGTGGAACTATTGCGTCTGAGAAATTCCTCCCACATACATAACCACTTTTGTAACAACTTCCCAGGACACATTGAGTACGTGATACATACAATTATTTCCTTCTTCCATGCGGGGTTTCAAGGACGAGCAAGGTTATTCTTCTTAGCTTGCACCCACATATCGCTAAGCTCGTCCACGACCTGAACAAGGGTGGGCCTAACCTTTGAGGCGTCCTTGCAGCTCCCTTCGAGATAGTACTTGATCTGCGGAAAAGTTAGATTGCTTCGTACAAAGCACCGTCAACCCACCTTTGGTTCCGTCCCACTTGTCCGCACCGTCAGCACAATCTTCACGCCCTCGTCCTTGTTCTCAGCGCGAAACTGAATCATGTGTCCAGATGAGATGGGTAAAGCAGGTTTGTACGATGGAGCGTTGGCGCTGTCGTAACCGGTGGTAAGGTCGACGACGCGCGTTACCGTGAGACCAGCGATAGATGTGGGGTATGACCTGGCATTTGTGCCGTCGTATGAACGGATCCTGGTAAATATGGCGTCGATGGTGGCGGCCTCCGTGCAGATAAAGTAATTGTTTCGCGTCTCGAAGTACCCATACTTCCTATACAAGTCAGTCAAGAAGGTTTTCGCCGTCCGGCCCTCTTTGGCTAGTTCCTCCACCAATTGAACAAAGGTCACCGAAGCAGAGACACCATCCTTGTCACGGATGGTATCTCCGAACATGAAGCCGATGGCCTCCTCGTACCCAAACGGCACCTCGAATCCTTGCGCTTGGAGGTCCATGGCAGTGTTTCCAATGTATTTGAATCCAGTTAAACATTCGACGAATGTGAAGCCCTCCGCAAGAGCTATAGCTTCTACCATTTTAGAGGAGACCGTGGAGGCAACCATAGCCAGTTTGGATAAGGGTTTCCCAGATGAACGATATTTGGAGAATACATGCGCGGCGAAGAGGGTGCCCAGCTGGTCTCCTGTGAAGGCGTGCCAAGTTCCATCCGGTCTGTGCATTCTAAGTAGCATAAGTGAAGCCGGGAAAGAGGACATACAGATGCTCAGCAGCAGCGAAACGATCTGCGTCAGGATCTTGGGCAAGAACGTAGGTTGCATTTTCGGCATTGGCAGTCTCCAGGGCAAGGTTCAGCGCCCCGTGTTCCTCTGGGTTAGGGAATGCAACAGTCGGGAATTCTGGGTCGGGCTCCTGTTGTGCTGCAACATGCACTGGCGGCTGGAACCCGAAAAGTTCGAATGCGCGGGAGACAAAGGGCGCGCCAACACCATGCATACTAGTATTGACAAACTTGATCTTGTAATCAGATCCAGTATTAGACTTGAGCAGGTTCTCGAAGTACGCATTCTTCATTTTCTCAGTGACGTCTAAGCAAAGAGACGACGATGTGACGCCGGCGAGGTCAGTTTCCTGAGGCTCAAGGTTGGCGAGAATGGACGCTGCAATACCGGCATCGTGCGGAGAAATGATCTGTACTGCGTTCTCCCAGTACACCTTGTACCCGTTGTCTTGCTATGAAATGGTAGGTAAGCTAAACAGTGTGTATCATCCATGCACCAACCTTGGGGTTGTGAGAAGCTGTGACCATTATGCCAGCAGCCGCGTTGAGTTCCTTTACCGAAAACGGAACAAGTGGCGTATGCACCAGTCCTCGATGAAGGTAAACCTTCACTCCATTCGCAATGAGTGAGGCTGCTGTGAGCTGGGCCCATCGCTCGGAATTGTAGCGGTGGTCGTGGCCAACAACAACACCACGGGTAGCAGCGTTGTCGACGTGCTCGAGAACGTACTTGCAGAGGCCTTGGGAGGCCTGGATGATGATCAAATCTGTTGTGAGCGTCAATTTGTGGCGTCTTTGGATTGAAGCGATTGATCAACCATTCATGCGCGCCCAGCCGGCTTCCATGCGCCCTCTGAGTCCTGCGAATGGCGTCAGGATTGGCCTTCATCTGCGAAAATCTTAATACCTGCGGTGCCGAATTCAATTCGCTTTCTGCAGACAAACGGACTGAATGAACGCGCAACTGATCTCGTTAATCTAACATACCTCATCCGGCGCTCAAGCTCATCTGTGTTGCCGGCTTGTCGCAAAGCCAAAACTTCATTGCGTGTAGCTTCATTCTGGATTTCTCAGTTGAGTTTTTCGAATTTTTTTTGGGAGAAACTTACCTTGTCCAGCCGCAGCCAGTTGTCGACAAGGGTATCAAGCGACGTCATAGTCGCAGTGCGTTGGAGAGAACGGATAGCCTGATCGGCAGTCCTACTCATAGCTTTCTTTCCACCGCCATGTTCAAATCTGCAGCCACACGGCTGGCACATAATTCGACGCTGCCCGTACTTGGCGGCAACAGCGACCTCCGCCCGCTCCAGGATTTGATTAACTCTGAAAAGGCCGTTCTCACATCGTGCGTGTGCTCGACTATTTGAAATGTGCGAAACTGACTATGAGGTCAGTCTCCAACGCCTAAGCACCGATGTTGCAAAATCGTCGGAGATGCTACGCACTTGGGGACTTGGTGAAGGAGACGACCTCGGCGTGCGTCCATCGGTTATGTATGACAGCAGGATGCTGACTGCGCTTTCAGGATGTCCTCAGTGCCTGCACAACCATTCTCACATACTTTTCGAACGCTGTTGCTCAGTATGGCACTCACGAACATGCAATGCGTGACCACATGAAGTCGATTCGCGCCAAGGAGGAAGCACTCGACGAACTCAAACGCCGCCGGCGAGGCGTTGTGAGCAAGGCGGATACGGCTGAGCGCAAGCTTAGCAAGATGAGCCCAGAACACAAGAATTTGGCAATACAAACGGATACCTTGAACCGCCTCCGTGACGAGATACGCGCGATGGACTCGGACATCATGGCGGATGAAGCCAGCCTAAGCGATTTCAAACGCACTGCGACTCGTGCCATGCTCGGTCTCAAATTCGGTGGCCTCCACGAGCTAGGTCAGAAGGCTGCGATTGTAGGGGATCATGGCAGGCGGCTTATTGGGGTCCGTCTTACGCTTCTATCAATTCACTACTAGTGCTCATGTTGTTTAGGAAATCCCTGACGATACATCTCTCCCAGGAATGCCCCGAAGGATTTACGATGGCTTCAACCGCGTCGAGTCCATTGTCTCAGAGACCTTCCAAGGGGTCAACAACGTTGGCTTTTCTTCCGATGCAGCTGGGGGTCCGCAAGTCTCTATTCCCCCCAGAGTAAGCGGTGGCAGTGGGCACGACTCCTTCCTGTCCACTCCCCGGGAACTTGGTGGAACTGGTCACTTCATGGATCCGTCTGATGTCTCTGGCCCAAGTCCAGTATCGTCCAACTACACACCTGCCTTCCCACAACCACCCCCCACATTCCCACATGCGCAGCACCGCGCTGCCTCGAGTGTCGACGATTTTGGTGTTACCCGCCGTCCGGAAACAGACAACAACGCAGGCAAATTTGCTACCTTCCCTGCCAAACCACCTGGTAGCCATGGGGGATATTCATTGCATGACGGCCCTCCGCTCATCGGTCACTCGGATCCTGAGCCCTCTTTTGCGATGGACGTAGAGACGGCTCTTCGCAAGTCAATCTCATCTGAGCGTCAACGAGAACCAGCTCCAGCTTATGAGCCCATATCAGAGAGCCAACCCCCTGCAGCCTTGGATACCCAGGCACCTCATGATTACCGAAGAATCACAACCAACGATGACGACGACGATGTTGGTCTTGCATACGACCGTGAGGCGCCTGCATCCACTTCAGGTGGTGCAGGCCATACACGGATGCCGTCTGACCAGATGGTTCGGTTTGGCAGTGTGCGGGATATCGACACGGAGATCCAGAAACGGTGGTCGGACGAGAAACATACGAAGCAGGAACCTCAGGACGATACTCAGCGAGCTATTTCACCCAGCCGCCTTCCCGCTACCTCCCCCGAGGAAGAGCAACGAGAGCTCAACGCAGCGGCCGCTCGGGAGGTAAGTCGCGAACTGGATGCCTTGTCATTCAGCCCACCGCCTAGTCGACTACCAAGAGAGACGTCCCCTCCACGGTCTGCAACACCACCTCAGCCAACGTACGATCCATACGCGAGGACGTCACCGCCGCCGAGCAGCTTTTTGCAGCATGGGCCGCCTTCGCCAATGTCCAGTCGCGGCCCGCCTTCACCACTAGCACCTCCATCAGCGCCTTTCCGCAACATGGTGCCTGCTCATGAAACGGACAACGATTTACCCTCACCTCACGCCCGAGTGGGCTCGTTTTCCCTCCATGACGGGCACAATCCATCCAATCCTGCGTCTCCAGAGAGTAGGCCGCTCCCGATGCCTAATTCACCCTTGGGCGGTGGCAGCCCGCTTTCAGAGCGACCTCAGCCTCCTTCACTGAGCTTTTCGGACCAGCCGTCGTCCCCTGGAGGTCCGTACGGTGCACCGCGAGTGCCGTTCGGCGGGATTAGGTCAAATTCATCGACATCGTTAAACACACAGGCTGGTCCTGGATCTCCCCGAACGATTTCGGCGGCGGCGTTCAGGCGTCCGTCACCCCGAGCTGGGAGCAACGGAATGGATTATGGCGCAGCGCCATTGGCAGCGCCGCCCGTAGCGGATACGAGTCCACTCAGCTTCAAGAAGAGGTCTAGCATAGGCCCGAGGGACACTTTGGGCAGCTCCCCACCAAGAGCGGAGAGGGAACCAGTTACGGAGCTATCGAGAACGGACGAGGAGCCAATCGCGAAGGGACTCCCGGAGGATGATTACGATTACCTGTCGGCCTACACGTCAGGTGGAGGTGGTTCAGTGTACGGTACGCCATCGCAAGGGACTCCAACGCAACCGCAAGGGTACGATACTACCGTTGGGTCTCCGCCCGCGGGCTCGCCCAGGCGAGAGGATTACGGGCAGCTGGGACAGATGAAGGTGATGAATAGGGCATCCAGTGGATATGAACATGGTAAATTTTCTACTAACCTTGAGGAGCCTCAAAACGGGGGCTTTAGGTGAATTGTTACAGTAAGTAGTGTGGACATTCGAATATTGGGTAACATATGCATTCCATTGTACTAGGTACTTTTCATTACACTGAACTTGATCCATTGAATGCATATCAAATGTACAAGTAATTCTGTATCCTCAGCCGCACAGTGGTAGACTAGAACCCTATAGTGGGCCAAGTGCCAAAATGGCTGTAAAAGGAAGGTATGACTCAGCAAGCTACGATCGAAGGTTCAGGCTTCAGGGCATAGAGTTATTCAATACAGGTTATTGAGTACATTCAAAATTTCAAGCCAAGGTGCTCGACTGGTTTCGTCCCAAGAGAAGACATTTACTAGTCAATTTGTATAGGGCAACATATAATACAATTTTCCACAACTACCTGAGAGCTAATCTACAAGCTAAAGCCCTTGCAAGAAATATATACTAATACAAGTCCGCTGATACTATTGCATTTACATTTAGTCCATTTCGACAATGTCGATATCGTCGTCATCCACATCCATATAATCCTCCGTCACAACACCCTCGTGGTTGGGCGCAATGACCAAGCGATTATGCGGTCCGTCAAAGCCCACCCGCACGACCTCGCCATCGCGGACACGGTCCGAGAGAATCATCATCGAGAGTGGGTTGAGGAGCTCGCTCTGAATAGCGCGGTTGAGCGGGCGCGCGCCGTACGTCGGTGAATACCCAATCGAAGCTAGGTATTGTTTCGCGTCCTCGTCCAGTTGCAAAGTGATCTTGCGCTCGGCAAGCCGCGCCTGGACTTCCTGGAGACGGACGTCGACGATACGGATGATGCTCTTCCTCGTGAGTGGACGCTGCCAGGGATGTTAGCATCATAGCAAACTGGAAAGAGAAAAAGAGACGTACGAAGACGATGATTTCGTCAATACGGTTAATGAACTCGGGAGGGAAGTGGCCTTGGATAGAACCCATGACGAGGTTGCGCGTCGCAGGGCGAACTGGACCGTCAGGCATGTCGTTGAGGAATGCGGCACCAAGATTGGAGGTCATCATGATCACGGCTATCGATATGAGTCAGTCACACAACGAAAGCGTAAAGAGACAGTGACGTACTGTTTCTGAAGTCCACAACACGGCCTTGGCCGTCAGTGAGGCGACCATCGTCGAGGACTTGCAGGAAAAGGGTGACGAATTCGCGACACGCCTTCTCAACTTCGTCGATGAGCACGATGCTGTATGGCTTGCGGCGAATGTACTCGGTGAGTTGACCTCCCTGGTCGTGTCCAACGTATCCTGGAGGAGCACCAATGAGGCGCGCAATCGAGTGCTTTTCGGAGTACTCTGAGGAGTCGATACGAATCATGGCATCGGGCGAGTCGAACATCAGAGTAGCCAACTTTAAATCCAAGTCAGTTCATCGTCCAGTCTGTAAGTAGCAATAAAGCTTACCGTTTTGGCCATCAAGGTCTTTCCGGTACCGGAAGGTCCCGCCATGAGGAAACTGGCGATAGGGCGTGAGGGATTGGAAAGACCACTGCGCGACAACCGGATGGCATTGGCGACAGCACGAACAGCCTCGCTCTGGCCGACGACACTCTCCGCGAGAACCTTCTCCATTCGGAGGAGCTTTTCACGTTCCGAGGACATGAGGCGAGTGACTGGGATAGAGGTCCAGCGGGCGACGATCTCAGCGATAGCCTCGGGCGTGACAGTGTCGTTTCCTCCACCTTCACCTGCGGCATCTTCCTCTGCCTTCTTGGCCTCGAGCTGGGATATGCGGGTCTGCAGCTCGGGGATGGCGTAGTATCGAAGGTCTGATGCAGTAGACAGATCGTATCTGCGAAGCAATTAGTATAGATGCAACCAAAGATCAAGTCAGCACACATACCTGCGCTCTGCATCCTCGGCTTTGGCCTTGAGCTCCTCCATCCTCTTTCGTGCTTGGTTGAGCGCATCGCCGCGCATTTTTTCGTTGTCGTAGGCTGCCTTCAGCGGTGCGAGTTGGTCTTCGACATCAGCGATGGCCTTCTTGGCGGTCTTCAGGCGGTCCTTGCTACCAGTGTCCTTCTCGCGCTCGAGAGCATGGATCTCAATCTCGAGTTCGAGCTTCTTGCGCTGCAACTTGTCGATTTCTTCAGGCTCGGTTTCCCGAGTTACACGAACACTGAAAGGTGTGTTAACATCAGAAAGCAGACTCGAAAGGAAATGGCGTACCTTGCACAAGCCTCGTCAACCAAGTCGATGGCGGCATCTGGTAGCCGTCGGGAAGTGAGGTAGCGATGTGCGAGTTGCGCCGCAGAAATGAGAGCAGGGTCGAGGATACGAACGTTGTGGTGGACTTCGTACTTGTCACGAATACCACGAAGGATAGAGATGGTTTCCGTGACCGAAGGCTCGTTGACGACAACCTGGGCGAATCGACGCTCGAGAGCAGCGTCGGTCTCAATGTATTTGCGGTACTCGGCGAGGGTTGTTGCACCAATGCAGCGCAACTTTCCACGGGCGAGGAGAGGCTTGAACAGGTTGGCAGCGTCCATGCCACCTCCCTCACCACCACGGCCAGCCATGAGGAGATGCATCTCGTCGATGAAGAGGATGACACCTGGACCTCCCTCCTCGGCTGCCTTCTCCACCTCGTCCAAGACGGATTTGATGCGCTCCTCGTACTCTCCCTTGTACTTGGCGCCAGCCATGAGGGCGCCCATGTCCAAGGAGAAAAGACGGCAGAATAGTGAGGCAGGAACATCGCGCTTGACGATGCGCTGTGCAAGACCTGGGAAATAAAAGTCAGATTTAGAAATAATGCCATAAAAGGAAACCTACCTTCAGCGATGGCGGTCTTGCCGACACCGGGCTCTCCGATGAGAACTGGGTTGTTCTTTGTGCGACGGCAGAGAATTCGGATTGCACGCCGGATTTCATTGTCGCGTCCAATGACGGGATCGAGTTTGCCTTCCTCCGCCAAGGAAGTCAAATCGACCGCGTACTTCTGGAGTGCATCAAATCCAGACTCGGCGTTCTTGGATTCGACGCGTCTGTTGCCCCGCGTTTGTTCAATCGCCGTCTTGAGGGTCGCTTCGGTGAGTCCAGCCTCCTTGAGGACCTGCTGGATCGTCGAATCTTTGATGAGTGCGAGCAAGAGATGGTCCTGCGCCATGTACGAGTCGCGCATCGTCTTCTGCATGCTCTGCGCATCGCGGAGGACCTTGAGCGTCGCAGAGGAGAAGGAAGTGTCGTCGGGCGGCGGGGATTGTGTCGGGATCCGGACGATTATCTTTTGGAGAGCGCGTTTTATGGCGACGGGGTCTCCGCCAGCTTTGTCGATAACCGTCTGAAACAAGGAGGCAGAGTTTTGGCCGCCCGACTGCTCATTGAGCATCGTGAATGCGATGTGTGCAGGATGTACTGTAGTTTATCTGAACAACCAACCAGCTGTGAAGCAAAAGTAAATCCATACCTTGTGCGTTTGCATAGTCCTTGGCGCTCTGCACGGCAGCGAGCAAGGTCTCGTTTGTCTTGTCGGTGAATTCAAAGTTGCTAGCCATGTTGAAGTAGTGTATGGCAGAGTTTGAAGTGGGTATAAGTGTATAAGTGACAGTTGATGATAGGCAGAAGGCTGAGAGACAGCTGCCCTTTTTATCGTAACCGTCGCCGACCTCGACGAGCGTCCAGAACAAACAGGAACTTGCCCCACCGTACTACATGACGTCAATATGTATATTCGAGAAAGCTCACGAAAGGGTCCGGCCCATTCAAACGTCACTGATCGGGAATTGCCGAGATGGCCCTTGGACCTTCAAGTGGCGTCGAGAATATTCTCGCAGTGTGTGGAAGAGAGTTGTCTTCTTGCAGCAAACTGCAGTTGTAAAGTACATTGTTTTTGCACGCTGCCCATGAAATACTTCTTCCCTTTCCTGTCTGCACACGCTGCCCATGTAACACTTCTCCCTCACTTAGTTCCTCGCTCCTAAAATTCGCCTCGAAAGCACTGATTATGGCGAGGGTATTTAAGCTGTGATAGATTACTCCAAAAGACTAGTATAAAATTGTCCGCCTCCATATATACGCGGAGATCTCAAATACACACTCCTTGATCATGTACGCTTCTTGCTCAACACACGCCCGACCCAGCCCCATTTGCCCTGCTGCCTTGGAGGTTCCGGTCGTGGGCTCTGCTCCAAGTCTTCCTGTTCATCTTCCTCTTGTTGTAGTAACGGCTGCTGCTCTTCCTCGTCTCCGTCCCTTGCTGCATCCCCTTCACTTACACTCCTCCGTGGCCTGTCCCTATCTGCCCACGGATCCATCGCCTCTGCCAACTCCCTCTCCCTCGGACTCATATTACTCACCCTCCTTCCTCTCCTCTCCATCGGCATAATTGAGAACCCAGGACTTGTCGCCGAGAGCCCAATCTGGAAGCCCGTTTCCGCCAACGTCGACACCTTGCTTCGCGGGAGCGGCGGGGTGAGCAAAACAGAACCACTGCGATGATGCCCATGCCCGTGTCCCGACGCACGTCGACGTTGTGTTGTACCAGGTGATGTGGGCGTGCGCGGCATTTCAATCGACTCGCCGTTCGATATAGTAGATTGGCGGGGCAACGATAAATCCAAACCCAGGCCTGCGGGACGTGCGGCAGGTTCAGAGTGAGAACCCCAATTATTGGTCGAGTCCCCGTGAAGAGATGAAGTGCTGTCGAGGTCAATCACCGCACTCTCGGTGTCCGACTCGTCGGAATCACTGCCTTCCCCTCCCTCTCCAGAATGTATACTGACGACCCAAACACCTGCCAGTAGGATCACAATTCCAAGAGAGACGAGGCCGAGATAGAGTGGGGGTATAAGCTCGAACTGGTCGAAATAAACCAGTCCATTGAGGATAGATGATAGATTGTAGAAGCAGAATGCAGCTAGCGAAGACTTCAGCAGGTAGGCTCTTGGCCACAAAAATCAACTCACATGGGCACACCAACGTCGGGTTGGCGAGAACCAATGCTTTATGCAGGTAGACGAGTTGAAGAAGGGCGAACACAATGAGGGCGAGGACCAACATCCAAGCCTGCCACCTCCAGAATTGGTTGTCTCCTCCCAACGTCAACACTAATAATTGGGTACCACTCTTCGCGAAGAGTAGACACATGCCAGACAGAATGCCTGAGAATGAGGCATAGGAGATGGCGATGATGAGACGCGAGCGATTGACTTGTTGAATGAATGGCTGCTCTTTGGACGTCTCGCGCACCTTGGGGTCAATGAGTGGGGTAGCTTCTGTAGCTATGGTCTCTGTGAGATCCGTCACACCAGTAGTGAGTATGGACGGATCCGCGGTAGTGGGTGGATAGGAAATAGAGGGTGGTCTCGTAGAAGGCGCTGAACTCGAAAGTCGGATCTTCTTTTGTAGCGCGTATTCCGCGATATGGGTCTATGAACGGCATCGTCAGAACGCCACACCAAATTGTATGGATCATTGCAACGCACTGCGGCTAGACAGATGACAACAAACACTCCCAGTAGTGAGAAGTAGATGACGAACGGGCCCCGATGAAATAGCGCGAGCAGGTCTTCCAGCGACCGCGTTGGCTCTGGGACGATTCCAAAGATGGCAATGAGCACCGCACCGCCTGCGATGAGCAAGGTGCCGAGAATCATCCATGGCGAGAACACGTCTCCTAGCAATATCCTGGCGAAGAATGCATTCCATAGTAGTGACACGGCTCCCAGCGGTGCCAGAATAACGACAGGCAAAGAAGCAATTTGGACGAAAGACCCGAGGATGTTGGACGAGATGAATATTGCGAACCCAATCAACCAGAGTCTGTTAGGGATAAGTCACGGCTTTGTTGGTATAGATAAGCACGCACGGTCGTCGCGTCTCAATCTTCTGCGCATCCTCCGGTAGTCGTTGGTTCTGCACATGGCTCTTGCGCTGAATGGTGAGACCGAGAGACTGGACGAACGACGCCAGTAGTCCAATCACAATTCCGGCAGGTATGGAGACACCGATTCCTCCGTCGCTTGCAGTCGAAAGAGTCGAGGCAGCACCGTATTCCAGCGCATGTCGCATCGCTGGTGAGTGTAAATAGTCAAACAAGAAATGACGCAGTGATCGTCGTTGCGGTCAAGCGGCCCTAGCACCGAATGTCGAAAGCAGGCGTAGCATTTGGATTTGCTCTTTAACTGGGCATCCATTATAACAAAATAATAAAGGCAACGCTAGTCGTCATGCTATCTCGTGTTATATTCATTCTACATCTTCACAACCTTGGAACCATCCTCGATTCCAACAAGGCTCTTCGCAACAACCTTGCCTGTTGAATCCTTGCGAGCCAATAGCTCGTCCCACCATCCGAACAAAAAGTCGCGCGCAATGAGCTTGAACCATGGCGTGAACGTGTTGGCTGTAGGCCAGATGTCAATTTCAATAGAATGGTACATCTGCAATGGGCACGCACCAGGATCCTCGAACATGGCCTGCAACTCGGCCTTGTCTACATACTTGTGGTCTCGGATCTCGTTCAGATTTGGCGTCACATCAACGTCCCCAGTGAAGAACAAAATGTAGTCCACTACAAATGCAGTCAGCGTAGGAAACATTGGAGCCTGGGCTCCTAGCTACCTTCATGCTCTCCCCATAGACCGTTTGACGGCGCCAGATAGTGTATTCTGGTAAGATACACAAAGTCGTCGACAGGTGTTTGGCTTTGGGGGATACCGAGCTCGTGGTCTAGTTTGCGGCTGGCAGCTACTCGGACGCCCAGCTGCTCCTTCTCGATCTTCTCCTGCTCAAAATCGTCCAAGGGATGCGAGCAGCAAGTGTTGGTCCACATATCAGGGAACGTAATCTTTTCTGCCGCACGTCGTTGTAGGAGAAGCTTGCCATCGGATGGGCGGAAAACAAAGGCGGAGAAGGCGCGGTGGAGGAGACCCTTGTTAATGTTCTCCATGAGATGGCCTAACAAGATCGTTGGATGAGATTCACGGTGAGGGCAAGGCGTACGCACAAGTCTTCTTGTCCATGGCACCAATGGCATTGTCCTGCTCGTCGACAAGGATGCATCGCTCGTCCATCAGCCTGGATTGTTCTGCATCGTACGATGACAGGTCGACGCTGGCGAGAGCCTCACGGGCAGCGAGAACGGCGCGGGAGACAGTCATGGTATGCTTGAAGTTGCGGGGGTAATGGAATGTGAAGCGAGCGTAGACCGCTCGATTTATAGCCAGCCGGAGCAGAGTGAATTATTCCGACCGTGAAGGAAGTCGACAAGTGGCACGATGTAGCTGATCGCATTCGCTTGATCATTCGCGGAACGGGCCATCATGATGAAGGACTTGGTAAGTATACTCTTGTCCAATTTCAAGTCTCATTTCCGCCAATTGTAATGGTTTATACAGCTCATGTACACGTACAACTTTACAGATGCGTTTCTTTCCGAAAAGGCTAGGCTTAACTTCAGACAGCAACCAACGAGATAACAAGAGGGGCATAAGGCTCGGGCTGCTTTAGACGAACAAGATCTTTTGTAGCGAGGACTGTTCCTGAATTCAGCACCGACCTCAACTCCTTGTTCTCGAGACACTCACCAAGACAGTTATAGAATGCAGCGGCAGCGACGCGCTTGTTGCTCTCCTTCGGCACTATCGTATCAAACGAAAGGCCTTCGGCAGCGTCGGGCAAGGTTTGCATTTGAATCTTTGCGTATCTTGAAGTACCAATTGCAATCAGCGCATTGATGTACATCACTCTGGGCACACTCACTCCAGAAAATTAAACGAGTTCTTCTCAAGTGTAACTGGGTTTACTTCCGACCTCTGCGAGATGTTGCCAATCGAACGTTCTTCTGGTCCATCCACTGTGCCAAATGAAATCAGTCCTCCAATCACCACCCAAATCGGAAAGGTCTTTACCATCGAACCGATAATCGTCCCCTGCTTGTGAGCCCCGCTCGAAGCCTGGAGATACGGGCACGCCCGCGCTTCCGATAGCACTTAACCCTGGAGAGCCATCTCTGCGACTGTTCAACGAACTTCTAGGCTTCAAAGCTACATCCGCCCGGTCAATGCTGATGTGATCTGGGAACCCCACACCGCTGGACGAGCTCAAGACACCTGCGTTGTCCCACGGATACATATTCCTGCTCCTTTGAGAGGGCTGCGACTCCAAATTCGCTTCAACCTCAAGTCCAAATTGCGCGCGACTTAGCGAAGACTGTCGAGAATGCGCGCGACGAGCTTGACCAGGTTCCTGTACAATCGTCAAACATGTACGACTCGTTGGGACTAGAAATGTATACCTCCGACGAGTGACGTTGCTCGTCCATGGCATATTGACCGGGCGCATCCATGAAGGGGTCATCTATACGATCTCAGTTCGACGGTGACTTGGTACAAGAAATTGAGCACCTTGCATTCCAACCATATCCATCCCCACGTCGAAATCCATGCCAAAGTTATTGTACGGCTCATCGACGTGTGCAAGTTCTTCCTCCCCATCGCGGTTCTTCTGTGTCTTACGGCGCTTCTGTGGGCGCGCAAGCTCCTCGTCATGAATATGCAGTGCGCCCGTCCTGGCCTCGACCTGAACTCTGAACGCCGCTTGCCAGAAATCTCCAAGCTGATCATTCTGGACTGTGAACACATATTCAGAAAGGACCGCAACGACGACGCAGATAGAACATACTGAAGTTAGGGACACTCCAAATCAACTCGTCAATCATACGTCCGTGCTCTTTCTCGAATCGTTTCGTCTCCATCTCTTCGCGAAGGGCCTTTTGCCCTTGGAGATATTGAGTGCGTGCCAACTTCATGGTGTCAATACCTGTACCAGAGTCAAAGAAGGTCAGGACATACCTTCAATTCCTCATCGGTGAGTTCGGTGCGGGCATCCAACAGCAACCTTGTTTTCTTGGACTTTTTTGGGTTCGTCGTTTTGCGGTTATGATCCCCTGTCACGTCCGCTAACGGAGACAGTGAAGCGTTTACTGCAGCTAAATCATCCTGCGACATTATCTCCTGGTTGAATGTAAGTGGGGGCGCTCCTGCGCCTGCTCGAGAGAACGGAATGGCATCCGCGTTCTCCTTGTCGTCTCCCGGAGCCTGTGCTGTGCTTAGCTCATGCGCAGAACAAAAGTTGGTTGGCTAACCTTGCGTTTTCTTGCAGTCCCCCCTGGGGTCGTGGGAGCACTGCTGGCCACGGGTGGAACATCGGCATCAGGCAGAGCTCCGAAATTGTAGTCCATGTCAATGTCCATCGGGGGAGGGTCGACGCCGAACTCCATGTCCTGACCCGGCCCAATTGGTGGACTGAAGACAGTGAATACACCAGCAACACTTGCGCAATGTCACTCACGTCGGCGGTACGCCCCATCCCATCTCGCGAGCAAGTTCGTCACCCAGATCACCGATACCCAGATCGACACCGTCGGCAAAGAAGGGGTCTACGAAGCCAACGTCGGCCTGGGACGAGGAAATGTCCGCCGCGCCCGGAGCTTGCGAGGAAAACGACACATCGAAAGAGTTATTGGACAAGAGGTGTTCGTAGCTTTCTTTCAATGTAACTGCCTCTGCGCGCGCATCTTCGTGGGGCTCAATCGTAGGCCTCTTCTTTTTCTTTTGCTGGCGCGCGTTTCCCTCCTCGTATTCTTCATCGTCCACATCCATGGCGCCTTCTTGGTCTAAAGCAAGTTAACTAGGACCAAGTGCGCAAGAAATCATACATACCGTGGTCAAAATTCAAGAACACTTCCCAATCCTTTAGAAACTATTAGTGTCGACAAGGAATGGTATACATCGTGATACTGACAGCGACAAACGCATCCATATCTCCGATTGTCCTGGGGTCCAATGTGACGGCGGCGGCGCTAGACGGACTCAGCATGAAACTACAGCAGTGGGAGTTTCGTACCGCACAGTGGGCTGAGCCATCTGGAGCTGAGCAGGTCCGGAGCCGTCGCCTGGAAACTCGAGAGTGACTTTCTTCAGAGACGCAACGCAGTTGGACACATCAGCGTAAAGGATTTCTTGCTTGACTATGGATATATGCGTTCAAACGACGAAGAGAGCGACTAGCGCACAGACTGCGATACCTTTGTACACTCTGTTCAGATATGATCAGCCCATTGTCGAGAACGAGTAAGCTGGTCACGCACCGCGCGACACCGACCATCAAGTTACTCGACAATCGTAGAGCAAGCGGCTCTGCTGGTTCGCTGATGAGGTCGCACAGTTGAGATATGTCTGCAGTCATAACCGACCGCTTGGGCAATTTTTTGAACACGGACTTGGAGCCCAGCGTCGCCGCCAGCCTAGGTATCATCAGTTGTGGAAGTGATATGCATAGTTTTCGATGATACCAGAGCAAACCGAAGCCATTGTCGCGTTTCGAAAGAAGCTCAGCAGAGAAAAACATTGTTGAGGCGTCTGATGTCGACGCGCGCTAGCAGAGGAAGGACGACGTGCTGCAGTGGTGATGGTCGACGAGAAAAACAGGCTCGACGAGGATCAGCGTTCAACAACGTCAGGTGTCCCCGAGAACCGAACAAAGAAGCGCCGCATTTGCAGCGCATCCTAGTTCGCGATCACGCCTGTCGCAACGCGTCAAATCCAAAAATGATGATTGCATTGAAGCGGCACTGTGAACATTATCTATAGGGCATATATTATATACAATAGTCGTGCAAATTCTAGATAAAAAGACGTGCATCAAAGTAAATAGTAGTTGAGTCCGTGGTCTCTGACCGGTCACCGTAGCAAATGCGTATAAATGTGAATGCAAGGTACAGCGCGCCTATTGCTTGCTCTTGCGACGGAACAGATCCATAACGCTCTTGGTGCGAATGCGGAACCACCAAGTAAGAGCGAACGTAGCAGCGATCTAACGACAGAGTCAGTCACACTTTCGGCTGTCTTTGGAGACGACGTACATTGAACGCGATGAAGACAACCATGAAGCCGACGTTGCGCCAGTGGTGCGAAGGTACGATGTTGAACATATTGAGCAACCAGTCATCAGCCTTCTCAACCGAGCAGAAGCTGCAATCGGCCGTCGCGTTGGGGTTGGTCAAGTAGCCGCCGCGCGCGCTAATGTACGGGTTCATGTAGTCGGAGCACGTCTGGCCCGAGGGAGGGGTGAGAGTGACAAGTTCCACTGGCGAGCACCGAATATCAGTTCCACCCAGAGCTGCAAACACAGATCAGAACACAGAAAGGTGGTCGCGACGACAACACAACATACCCTGACCGAGGACACCTTCAATGACATAGGTGTATGGCGAAATCCTGTACATCCACTTCCACCATCCAAGTTCACGGAAAGGTTGAACGACACCGTTGCTGGTGGCGATGTCAGCACATGACAAGCTTATGAAGATGCATTACTCACAAGGTAACGACGAAGCCAAAGAGCAGACCAAAGAGCAGAGCTGCAATTTCTGGTCCATTTGACATAGCCGCGATGGCCTGTGAAAAGATATTAGCAGCCGCCACAGAGCTAGGCAATCGAACCAGTGCTTACATGAGCCAGGGAGGTATAGTAGATGGGGAACAGGATGCCGATGTTCAAATAAGTGTATCCTGCACGACCAGTGTCGCGCGCAAAGCCCTGGAAGTTCCAGCAACAGAAGAACAGACTTGATCCCAAGATGTTCCAAGGGATCTCGGCTAGCAGCTGTGATACAAGAAGCGCCGTCCAGTTGTACATCCTACTGGGACGTTCACGGATCTCATAGACAGACCGCATCTTCAAGAAAGGAATCTGGATCTGATTCGACAGAGGGGCGGAGATGATGAGGGCCATGAAGAGCGACTGCATAAGGGTAAGAAGGTGTACCAAAGAGAAGAAGTGTGTACGCACGAAGAGCTTGTCTTGCATCGCAGCCTGGGTAATATTGCGTGAACGCCAGAACGAGAATCCAAGGAACAGGCCCGAAACAATGTTCAAGAATATCTTGGCCATGATGTAGTCTGGATCACGGTTGTGCACGCTGAAGTCACGCATGAGGAGCTGGTAGACTTGGTATCCCCAGCCAGACGCGTATTCCGAATGGAGTTCGGCCTTGACAGGGGGACGGGCGCGGCCTTCAGCGTGAATCTCGTCGATCTGGCGTTGCACACTGCTATATTCTTCTGAAGCCTTCCAGATGCTGTGCCAGTTCTCCTTGACAGACGCGGTTGCACCAGCTCCGATGGTCTCGAGCATATACTCAGCCCTGTCAACTAATTAGGCGCGAACAGTTAGCTCAAAAAAAGATAGACGCACGGGTTCTCATCCGCCTCACAGTGGCGACCACCGTTGCGCTCGAAGTAGTCCAAAAGAGTCGTAGAGTGGTTGCCGAGGTCACCGAAGTAGACTGTCTCTCCACCCTTGCGCAGTAACAGCAGGCGGTCGAACATTTGGAATAGTTCGGCGGACGGCTGGTGAATGGTACACAAGATAGCCTGGCCGTTGGTTGCAAGGTCGCGAAGGAAAAGCATGATCGCCCAAGCGCTCTGCGAGTCCAATCCTGTGAAAGCACTTAGACGAGTGCGTACGAGCGAGCCAAAATGTGCACGTACCACTGGTGGGTTCGTCAAGGAACAAGAGGAGCTTAGGCTATACCATCTCTTTAGTCTCGAATTGAGAGTGAAATTCGATCAACGCACCTTGGCAGCGAGCTCGACACCGATTGTGGTACGCTTCTTCGCCTCGACCGACAGTGTCCCAACGACAGCGTCAGCAAACTGTTCCAGGCCGCACATCTTGAGACATTGCTCGACACTGATAGAGATGAGCTGGCGGGAAGGATAGCGCGGCCGCTGTACTCACTAGGCAACTTTCTCGGAATCCGAGACGGACGATGGCTGGCGGAGTCGAGCAGAGAATAGCAGAGCCTCCCGCACGGTGCATTCAGGGACATGAGTATCTTGTTGCTGGCCTGGAGAAACACAGTCAGGATACCAGCTCTCACTCATGAACAAGCAAACAACGTACAGTAGCCCGTTTGCGCCTGGAAGTCGCGAGGAAGTGCTTGTCCGTTCACGAAGCGATCTCCCGTCACTACACCAGTGTCTGTACGCTCGGCCAGGACATTGAGCAGTGTAGTCTTTCCAGCACCACTTTCGCCCATCAGAGCCGTGAGCTTGCCGGGCGCGACGTAACCAGAAACTTCGTTAAGGAGCTTGCGAGGGCCGTCGGCTGTGGGAACAACGTAGGACAACTTCTGCCATGAGAAGACATCGGTTTGAGCGGGAGTCTCCTTCATAGCCTCGCCATATTCAGCGGCATCCTTCTCGCTGTCGCCAGCAGTCTTCTGCGAGCCACGTTCGATGTCTTCCTCTGGCACGGGAGCAACGAGGTCTGACTTGGAGCCGTTCTTGAACAAAACCACAGCGGCAGACGCAGACGCGCGAGTGTTGATTTCAGTGAAAGCGAAGAGAGCGATGGTGTACGCAATGCCATATGCAACGACAATTCCATAGTTCTACAATCCAATTAGGCCGTCTCCGGGAAGAGAAAAAATGGTTACGTACCCTCCAGAGGTTGCTGTAGTGGTAGTTGAAAGAAAGGCCGACGAATGTGTCTCCGTTGACGCGCATATTGCCTGGCTGAGCACCGACAACTGGGCACACCTGGTTCTCGAGACTGGCATTTTCGTACCCAGGTCCGGTGGGTACGAGACTGCCGCACTGGCCGTTGACGGTGTGGAACTCGTTGACCATGGCACCCTCGAAACTCCAGCGAAGCGGCTATATTGCAGATGAGAGATGTACCCAGGCAGCGAAAGAGCGCACTTACGTTGAGGTAGGACAACCACCGAAGGGCACCAATCATGGAGGGGATAGGGAGCGAATAACCAGTGTAGACCGAATAGACGAGGACGGAGATACCAGCAACAGTTTGTGCGCCTGCCTCGTCCTTGAAAGCAGCTGCCACCGCGCGGAACCAACTCTTCATAACCAACGAGGTTGTGAACATGAAGAGGAAGAAAATGCTGGGGAAGGTCAACAAAAATCAGGTTATGTAGGCCGAAGTCACTCACAAGAATTGGCTGGCGGATTGTTGGAGCTGGGCCATCTCGTAGATGAGAATGGCGAAGACAGTGGCGGATGCAAACGCGACTGGGATATCAACGATTGTCAGAGCGAGCTGGTCGATGTATGGCCTGTAGAGGCCCCATTGCGATTGTCGAAGGACGATTGGGCGCTGAGCATAAAGACTGGGAATTTCCGACATGGCGATCAAAGCAGAGAAGAAGATAGCGCTGCAACACATTGAGAAGGCAATTCGCGGCGAGTTTGAGAAGTGCTTACAAGAAGAGGACACCGCCGCGAGAGAAGTATGTGTTCGTCGTCGTGTTCATCTTGAGGTATACCGAACCAGTAATGACACCTTGGAACGCAAAGGAGCTTTACAAACGTAAATGCATGAGCAGAGAAAAGATGAACTTGAACGCACAAGATGTTCAGAATTGTACCAAGCATATTGCCTCGGAGCATCTGGATGCGTCGAAGCATAACTGCACGAGTCTGCATGGGAACTGAAGTAATCCGGGGCGATGCCTTGCGAGTGTGTTTCGCATACTCAGCCTGGGCGCTCTCCTTGAAGGCGAGCGCGCGTTCTGGCTTTCCGACGCGTTCGGTCTTGAAGGCAGCAATCTCCTTCTTGTTGGTAATCGCCAAGTCGGACTCCATGAAGTACTTGGCGAACTCGTCCGCGCTGCGAGGGATGTTGACGGTGCGGGGAATGCGGCCACTGGGATCCGTAACAGCGACAAGGAAGTCGGCCGTTGTCTGACGATTGGCAGGTTCGTAGCCCATGTTGATGAAGTAGTCGCGGGCCTGGTTGGCGGGACCATAGTAGGCCATCTTGCCCTCGTAGAGTACACAGACCTACGGCTGTCAGAAAGATTGCACTAAAAAACTGAAGTGCGCATACCTTGTCGAAATGCTTGTACAACGACTCGCCGGCTTGGTAAAGTGATACAATCGTAGTCATCTTGGCGATGTCCGTAGCGATGCGCAACGCTTGAACAAACTCGAGGGCGGTCGACGCATCCAAACCACGAGTAGAGCTAGCCAATGATGAGCGCTACGGAAGCAAATGCGGCAAAATACATACTTGTCCCATGTCGCAAGGCAAGCCCTGGTGGCAAGGACCTCGACGATAGATACACGCTTTTTCTGACCTCCAGAGACTCCCCGAATGGAGGCATCACCGACAAGGGTGTGGCGAACACCCTGGAGACCAAAGATAGTAAGGAGCAAGTCTGTGACCGCTGCGACGTATTGGTCGCGGGTATACCCCAGGCGAAGAGTAGGAGCCCTGAGACGCGCAGCGAATTCAATCGTTTGTTGTACAGTAAGCGTCGCAAAGTGAAGGTCATCCTCGGGACAGTGGATCAGGGAGCCCTTGTTGTTGAGGACATCTTGCGGAGACAGCGAGTCGTACCAAACGTCGCCTGAAAACGAGTGGTATTCACCCCGCTGGTTGGAAAGAGTCTTCAGCAAAGTTGTGCAACCTGAGCCTGGACGACCAAGAACCACTAAGGTAAAATTGAGACCGACGAGCAAATGGGCAAGAAGCGGCTAAACGCACGCAACATTTCTCCAGGATTGACAACTCCTTCGAACCCTGTAAGGATGTTCTTTGTCTTGGGCCCCTTGGACGCTTGAATGCCTTTTGCTATCGCGAAGGGGTTAAACATGGAAGACATGGATGCTTGGTAGGTCGCGCCGCCTCCTTCACCAACGACGCCGAGGTTTTCAAACGCAACACCAAGTTCTCTGGACTTGATGTTTGCTTCGGTCCGTCTGTGATATGTGTTCAAAGAAATTCTCGGATATCGAAGGGGGGGGCTACGCACTGTTGAGAGACCTGTTCGAGCACCTTCCTAAAGTCCACTGTGTTGTCGAGAGTGGCTGTACTGCTCATCGACGCTGTTTCCGCCCGCTCCACGTCTGCTCCTTGTTGTGAAAACCGGCTGAGGCTCCTCCTGAGGCCATTGTCGCCTTCTGGATTGAAGTGATTGATGTCGACCTGTTGACCCTCCTTCATGATGGCTGGAAAGTGGGAGAGTGGGTGCCTCAAACCCTATCAACGACCTCTAAGCTTTATATTCGATCGTCGGACGGAGATCGTTTTCAGATGATGACGCTAGCGGAGGGCGGAGGTCGCCTGGCTGTCTTCCGCGGTAGAGAAATGAGGTAAGCATGCTTACGATTTCCAGCCGCTCGGCACAAGTTGCGTGGTTTTCATTGTCAAGGATTGGTCAGGGCACCTACCTTTTTGGTACAGTTGTTCTGTTCTCGGATATTACCCCGAGGCTTATTCTAAAGAAGCTTGGTCGTCACAAGTTCACTTCTGTGGGTCCATGTATCAATGCAAGAATTAAAATGCAAGGCACTACATACTGACCTTGGTACCTTCCAAGTTCCAAGTACGTTGATCTACTCGCATCTGAGTTCTAAAGAATCGTATCACTGGCTGACTATGGCATAGCGATGAGCATCTGGTATTGCATTCAACAACAGGCCGTGTAGCCGCTCATTCAGGCGCAAAATAATGTACCAAGATGACGTTATCTCATGAAAGGCTGACCAAAGACATCCGTCCGTGGGCCGTGATACGAACTCGACGGCAGGTGCACGCCCCTTCATCGTGTCGAGGACGCGTCCTCAGATCTTCAGAAGCCTGTGCATCGCACGACACGGATTCCCTTAGATAGCCAAAATGATTATTGCATATATTGACTGTAGGCACACATCTGTACACTTACCTTGATACACGGGGTTGGCTTACGCGGTCATCCAGTTCTTACCCTCAAGCCCTATCAACCTAGTGAAGAGTTCGTCCCTGTTCGGGATAAATCTAAACGTCTCGTCGTACTCCTTCCCTTCGTTCGACATCAGTTTCAATGTCAGCCCCTTCACCAGTGAGTTCTTCCGCACGCCCTGCAACCAGCTAAGTGGGATGGATATCGTCGGTCTTGACCCCATAATCGGTGTGAAAAACAACATGGTGGGCGATAGTGTGAGCAACCCAGGAGCGCTCGAGTGCTGACACGGATACGCTGTAACGCAAATATATGGGCGTCAAAAAGCAGGTCAAACACCAACACGTACTATAAGCCTCTCGAGGTGGCACTGGGGGCTGCGCGAATGCCACAACAGGTGCAGGAATAAGCGGACTCTTCGGAGGTGAGTCAGGTCGTCCCTGGTGAAATCGATGAGTGTCTTCGCACAGGCGTTGCGCAAGACAGGCGTATCCGACTTACAGCACCTCGTTTAATGAGACGTTTTCCTTCGCCTGCCCAAGCCTTCCCTACCGCCGCCCGCTCATTCCATTTTCTCCAATCGATGCCCTTTTTCTCGACACTCTCAAAGCCAGGTATATTTGGAGAGCCTGGGACGGCGAGGGTATCACTGCTCATGCTGCCGCGCGACTTGTGTTTTCCAGCTGGTCGAACCTCCTGTCCAGTAGCTATACGGTTGGAAACGACCTCCATTGCGTACTCGGAATCGGTGGGAACCCATCCACCAATCGCCAGAACGCTGTTCGCTAGGTTAGTCTGTGCTTTTCAGCGGCAAACTTTCAGCTCACCGAGCGCGCTCTTCCCTACTCATAGAGCTAATAACTGGCGTGACGTGCCAGAACAGGAAGCCGGGCACAAATATCACCAACTTGATGAGGTATTGCGCAGGGAGGAGGAGAGTCAGCACCAAGAGAATACTGAGAAGCTAAGGTTGGCACGTCAGAAGACGACGTTCCACAGGACGTGAAGACCAACAGTAGCAAAGACTTTGGAAGCAGCAGGTCGCCGCCATATAAAAAGGCTGGGATGCGGTGAGTTGTATGGCCAGGCAAACAAGAAGAAACACGGACTTCTTGACTTTTTCATGCCAGTCTGCGATACCTTCCAGTAATCTGAGGCCTATCCGCTTCAGATCTCTCTCCTCCTGCGTCTCAGCGTCCTCGTCAATATGTACCGCGTCATCCCGTGCGTCTTCCACCGAGCACCGCTGGCCTGAATGCTTTCTGACCTTGATTTTCTTGGACTTGTTGTAGACACGGAACAGTCGCCACATTTCCTTGACGCCCAGAGAGGAGGATGCGGTGAGCTTTGAGGAGACGACGTCGCCAAAGTAGTTTGCCCGTTTGACCTCATGCCGCCTCGATTTGAGCTCGTTCAAGCTAGGGTAGGGAAAGACTCTGCGCCGCAATAGGGAATAGAGCACGCGTCCCACAAGAGCTGGAATAAGAAGGTCAAACAGCCAAAGTAACCAGAAGAGCTAGGGATGTTGGTTAATTTCCTATCCCTAGTCGAAGCTAACCAACTGACGCCACAATAAACCATGCTCCTTGAAGGGTCCTCCCAAGTCGCAAGTTTGAGCAATTTAAGCGCAGTTGCGATGTAAAATGGTTCGATGAAGAGATAGAGCCGTTGAATGGTTATTCTGAGGCGTCCGAAGGAGAATGGAGCAGGAGGAGCAGCTGGAGGCGGCAAGTATGGTAGTACATATTGCTTTAGTAAATGGTGTAAGTGCTGGATCACTGACGGACGTAAACCATACCTCTGCAATCCTGTGAGAAAAGCAAACAGGGTGGTCCCGTGAACGCCAATCCCTTTCTTCAGTCTGATCGTCGAGATTGGCTGAACTTGCACTTCCGCCGCTAACGTTGTACGGGGCCGGGGAGGAAGCGCGAACCTCTGTGACCGTTGAGGAGAATATGTGGAGGATACGCTCAATTTCCTCGTTGTCATACATTTCTGGATTGAACGATTCAGCAAATGCCACGGCGTCTTAAGTATTGCCCACCTCGTAACTGCTCATAAGATAGTTCAGAGTCCTCGTCTTCAGCCTCATCTTCAGAGTCTTCGTCTATGATGGGCACTTCTGAGCCCGGGAGAGACACAAACGACCCATTTGTCGCAGTCCGTTCGAGGTCAGGCGCAGACATGGACATGGCGGAGAAAAGCAAGTCGCAAATTCAACGCAAATCCATTTAAAGCTCGGCTAACCTGCGGCAGACGCTCACCGAACCGGGTCTGTAGCAGCACTGCACGGTGACATCACTGTTGCCAGTATCGCTATCAACCGAGCTCAGAGCTGCATGCTCTGTAAGCAAACGGCATGAGCGGTGTTCTGTTGTACAGCTTCAATCTTGGTTTAACGTGGTTTAATCCGTATTTACCAGTGCACTTTCAGCAACACCTGACGCGGCACCATTCGGCCATCAGATCGGCAGTATACCTTCGTGAACGATTCCCACGCGAGCTCATGTTCACAACTGACCACGATGCCTGGTATGCCACTCGTAGAGTAACGCAATATTCAGCTCACACTGTTTCTTCCAGACACCAGAATGGAGGACTCGGATGAAGAAGTGATGGCGATGCTTCGCTCTGGCAGAATACCCACGGCTTCAGAAAGAGAACCCATCCAGGATCAACTACAGGATCTCGAAGTCAGGTTCCTACAGCTGCAACGAAAGCTGGAACTCCGCAAAGCAGTCTTGGCCCCAATTCGCCGGCTTCCACCAGAAATCATGCTCAACATATTCGCCATGCTGCCAGGCGAGGTGTCCGCCGATGCTTCTCGCGCCGTTGTTGGTCGAGTCAGCCGACGCTGGAGGGACCTTTCACGTTCGTCACCAAGTGTTTGGTCTCATATGACAATTGACACGACCGGATCCCGTCCCCCCAACATCGTCTTCTTTGGCCAAACTCTGCTGCTCTCCAGACAAGCACCGCTCAATATAACAGTCATATGCCCTCACCGAGATACAGACCAACTCAAAAGACCGTTGGCTTCACTTCGCAAAAAGGTTTTCGACATCCTCAAAGTCCATGCTCCCAGGTTCCGCTCTTTACAGCTCATCAATCCGGACGCAGTATCCATCGAGCGTGTCGCCAAGTATAGGCTGGTCAATTTACAAAGCCTGACACTAGTTTCCACCTCTATCCCAGAAAACAGGAACAACAAGTTCAACATTACCACTCATCAACCTCTTCGATATCTCCACCTCGACGGCTCAACAGTCCCTATCCCCGCAATCACTCTCAATATTCAGTGGGAAAGCCTCTCTACTCTGACCATCTCCTTCGATGGCTCTGCAAGATGCTATGAAACGCTTTCACAAGCGGAAAATCTTGAAAATCTCACAATACAACACATCGGTCGTGCAGGTCGCCGCGCGATATCTGGGCCTCCGGTCCTCTTCTCGCGCCTGGGCTCACTGAGTCTGTCGGATTGTGCACTTTCGGCGCTTCCGGACGGCCTTCGGTTCCCAGGACTAGTCACTCTCTTTCTCGAACACGACCCCATGGACTGCCGTGGCAAGCATGACCCCGCTCGACTTGAAATGCTGCTTAGCGCCTGGCAATGCAATATTACCGCATTCCACTACACTGGCCTCAACTCTGTCAGGGACTTTGAGCGGTTGTTTACTCAGGCTGGACAGACTCTGCAAACGTTGTCCGTTGCCGTAGAGTTGCCTCTGGGTTTCGAAGACGAGCACTGGATAGGCCTTGAGTGGCTCTTCCGGGAATTGAACCTGTATGGCAGGAATCCCAACACGCCCATCTTTCTTTCACAGCTGCGGTCCTTCACTCTTGCATGCCACACAGAAGTGCATTCGGATGTCTTCTTCTCCGAAGGGACCGATTTGAGTGATGCCCTCGTCTCGCGCCAGCACAATCCGGCGACGAAGTTGCAGGCCTTCCATCTTACGGTAAACGCGTTCCGGGTGGAGGACGCGTCTGTTTCCAAGGCAGTGACGTCCCCGCTGGCGGCGGCGCTCAGAGATTTGACGGACAATGGGATGAGGGCAAGCTGGATGTACTTTGGAAAGGATATTTTACGTATGACTGGGGCCCTTGCGTCGTTGTTGGCGTAGGGGTTTCCCTTGAATGTAGCTGTGGATCTTACGACTGTATCACTTTTCATGGATGGTGTCGACTACTTAGTAGGGCAATGTTAATGACTATTTAAACGATGACGCATTCGACTCTGTTGTGAATTGTCTCCATAGGTCAACAAGTTTGATTTCGAAGGGCCCCGCAGTGTTCCATCCGATTCTGTACGATGGCCCAAAGTACAGTCCAGCTGGACCTACAGACCTAACTTGTGATACTTCCAGTTCGTTCTGGAGAAGCCAGACCAGGCAATATGTCACTTTGTCCTCCGAGGCACCGTTCCGACGCTAATGCTCTCGATGGCTATAGAGGATGGAGGCAAGGAAGACATTCTTTTGCATGCGTCTGGCGTGCGGTCGCTTGTTCTATTCAGCGTCGGGATGGCATCTCATGTAAACTGACCTTCACTGTGCAAACACCTACACACCAAGTGAACCAATTTCAAAACCAATGGCACAACCACAGGTACGATAGGTGGTCCCGTGCCAGGGTGTGCTGACCTCGTAAATGTCCCGAGCAGTATATAGGTGCAAGGCCACCGTCCTTATCCGTGAACGTCCATGCCCTCCCCGCCATGAGCTCTCAGACGAACACCAGTGACATCCACCAACCGAGTCCGACGACCACATCGACGACAACGAGTGTTATGGAAGATGCAGCACACAGTCCAATGATCTTCGCCTTTCTGTGCATTGGGCTCGTGGCTGTGGGAACGATGGCTATCGTGGCTTGGAAGCGCTATCGTCGAGGGGCATGGAGCCCGTGGGCACATGTGCTAGACGGGGAGGGTTCATTGGTCGCGGAGGAGGAGATGCGGAGGCGTAAACCACATCTATGGGAGTTCTGGGTTGACTCGGCGCGGCGACACCATCACAAGGAGGGCCGACATCTGGAATACGAACACGCAAAGGTGAGAACCATATTTCGATAAACAAAACGAAGATGCTGAGATTATTCCAGCCTGTGTATGCAACGCCATACCAAGTTTGGCACGGTCACGAGAAACATGGAACGTCTCCCCCTCCCGAAGACAAGAAGATGGCTGGAGAAGTTCAGGCCGCATTCTTACTAGCGATGCCCGGCCAGAATCGAAGCAGTGAGAAGGCAGAAGAGGAGAGACTGGAGTACTGCCTAGGCATTTGTACAGAGAGAGTGAACCAGCCGAGATGATTCTTCCTTCAAATTCACCATGCATGTACACTTTCAAAAGCACAGCTCCTTCCGCTGTAGATCTGTGGATGATGTGTGGTTGCAGCCTTCGGCAAGGTTACGGCCCGTCGTTCCGAATTCCGTCAGCAAGGGCTGTCAGCACGGCCGCAATGCTTGCTTGTTTATTAACGTACCTGGGGTCAATCCGTTTCTCCCTCATACCATCACCATCTCTACCCCCTTCTCTCGCATGCTACATTTCCTACGATGTCTAGCTGGATGATCAAACCCAAGAAATACACCTTCACCGATGCTCAGAAGCAGATGTATGCCTCGGAAAAGCTACCCAACTTTCGTTGGATTGCTAAACGGGTTGCTTCCGCGTCGCCGTATGTGCTCACAGAGAAGGATTACGCGTCGAAAGAAGATGTCGCTGCACTCTCAGAAATAGGTGTGTGCATTCGTCGTCAGTGTTGGGTACACTGTGCTATAACAACGTCCCTAGGGTATTATGCAGAAATTGCTTCCAACAATGACATCCCCGTCTCGTTCATCTTCGACAACATCGAGCAGCTCGTGAAGCCCACCTTTCCCCTGGAGGGCTATGAGCAGCTGCGCGGCTCAGTCTGGGTTGCCGAGTACTTCGGCAGCGTTTCGCATCTGCATGGATATGTTGCCTATCGTCCGCAGTCCAAACAACTCGTTGTAGCGACCTCTGGCACGACAAACCTCACTCAAGCACTTCAAGATGTGCGCACTTATCATCACCGACACAAATCTGGCGAAGGCATCGTCCACCGCGGTTTCTGGGCACTTTACAAGGGTATTCGCGAACTTGCATGGGCAGGCATAGCCAAAGGTTTCAAGGAGCATCCAGAGGCCACCGAGCTGGTTATTACAGGGCACAGCATGGGTGGCGCCGTCTCAAACCTCCTCGCCCTCGATGCGTTCACCGGCAAGATATCTATCCCGGACCACTGCAACCTGAAGCTTGTCATTTACGGTGCACCTCGTGTAGGGGATGAGCGGTTCGTACAATACTGGCGCCGTCAACGAGACGAATGTCGGAAGCACCGCCAGTTCGCGGAGTACAGCGTTAAGGCTTACAATGATGGTGTACCGTCGCTACCGATGCGGACTCTGGGATTCCGACACTTTGCTGAACGACCATATTATCTCCTGCATGGCCAGCTGTACTCCGTACCCGCGTCTGAGTGCGAATTCGCACTGTTTCGTGCCGACCCTCCACCTTCACCGGACAAGCCAGTCGACTTTCCTCGAGGTGGACACAACTATTACAACGGTCGCGACATGGAACAGGTTGCGCGGCGGCTGATATGGCTGGACAAAGCGATGGGGGGGAAGACCGACTGGGTGGAAAAATACCGCAAATATGCATCTCGTCGTCTTGTGCCCAGCATTGCGCAGGTCAAGGAGGGCTTGCCACCCAGCTCGTCCAGAACAATGCAGCACCTACAGGAGGGCCTCCCAAAGGACTCGAACGAAGAGCCTAGGGCTTTGTCGTCGTCTACCTCGGACTCAGCACTGGCTGCAGCCACATCGTCGAACCCAAATCCTTCAACACCTCTGGTCGCACGAGCGCTGAGCCTGCCGCCTATCGAGATCGTCAGTGAAGATGTTTCGTTGGCTTCCAGCGCGGCGACCTCCTTGACAATGCCTTCAATGTGCTCGACTTCCACTGCATCTACTTCTGTTACTGTCCCCGACGCCCCATCAGACACATCCAAACCAACTGTAGTAACTTAGCCCAGATATCTCTTATATTGCTGTTGTATCACCATCATGCCAACGCCCGGGAATTATTTATTTATTTATTGGCGTACACAGGTAGCTAACAAACTAATTCAAATATGGATAATTTTTCGCATAACACCAAGACAAGGAAGTCCGTTATGGCACAGGACATGGAGGTTGGAATGTGAGGACACTTTGTGAATGGACCGTTGGTTCAGCCTTTGTGAAGACTACAGCTACTGGAACGACTCTTGAATCGAAGGCCGCGCACGCTTCACGTCTTAGATTCCTTTAACTACAATGGATGCAGCGGCGAGCGAGCGACTGTTGGATTGAATGACGGCCTTGAGCTCGTCTATGATGCTGTAATTCGATACACTAGATCGTTTTCCTATGTTGCCAATACGGGCGGGCCTCTCATCAGGCTGACTGACACCTTCTTCATCTTGGACCCCTTGTCGGAGGATGGGACAGCATATCCATGTACGGCAGCGATAATCCTCTTTCTGTGGTTGCCGCTGGCTGGCGCTGCAACGACTTGTTGAATAGCTTGGTTCTCCACACTATGCACCTCGATGGTGTCGTTCGGAAGCAAGGATGTGATGTATGGATAATCATAGTCTGAAAATCAGAACAAGTCTTTGGTTCATCATGTAAGACTCACTCAGCGAAAGCGGATGCTGTGTCCATTCGAGAGTGCCACGAACAGGGTCACCATTTGAGTTGATGAACAAGCCAAGAGTGCTCACTCCGGTGAACGACAGGATAAGGAACTCTCCGTGCTCAATGGCAGTGATGGACGGGGTGACGATGAACGGGGGAGGATCGAACGCCTGCGAAACCGGTATAATATCCATAGCAGACGCAGTCTCAAGGTCAATAATTTGATAGTTGACCTTGTTCGCGATGCAAAGCGTGAATCCAGAGCGCCGGGCGAGAGTTGCGCCATCAGGCAGAGGGATTTCCTACAGCGCATGAACTTGATGCATCCGGGATTTAGGAATTAAGTGTATACCTTCATAAACAACAAGCGGTCTCCTCGAAGAGAGTAGAGTGCGATAGTGCCTCGCTTTATCGCGCAGAATTGAACGGGCTCGATAGGCATGCCTTGAGTAGGCGCTGGTCGAAGCAGATGTAACTGGTCTACAGCCATGCAAACAATATGGCGAATGGGTTTGATATTCACGGGGTCGAGGTTTGGAAGTGTGAGTATGTGGATTTGATTGTCTGGAGACAGAATTAGCAATGTTGTCCAGGATGTAATGGCTACGCACCGCACAGGACCAAAGCGCGCTGTAAACTCGAAACCAGGACAATGTCTTCGACTGGCTTCCCTCCAGGAAGAGTTTGTCGGGATAAGATTGTGTATGATTCGGACTTTGGAGTTTGAGGGTCCACGGTGCAAGGAAATAGGCGCAATGTGTGCGCACCTCTGGCACAAGCGCAAACCGCGCAAGCTCGCCTTGGGAGAACCCAACGTACAACTCGTTACCTATTATGATGTTAGTCATTTGATTGGCTGTATTTCATGCCACACACCGAATGCTTGAGCAACCCGTACACTCTGATCCGAAATGCCTTGTCAATGGTGAATTCATTGCATCCATGCGCGGTCGTGAGAAGTACCAATATTGGCTTCAGACAATATCGTTTGGACAGAGTATGGGGGGACATCAATTGGTCGTTGTGGTGCTGAGATGGACATTGTGTCGGACGAGAAATAGGTGAGTGCGGATGTAGGTGTTGGAAGGAGACACAAGAGCCGTTATTGCAGTCGGACGATCGGCGAGGCCCCTGATGGCGCATCATAATGATAACCATTCGCGCCGAACATGTCCTCGATATTGTCGGGCACTTTCTGTCAATGAAATGAGCATAATTAGCAATTCTGACAGTGGTAGCGCGCAGTAATTCTACGATCATGTGACTGGTTCTGCTCTTCTCATGTCGGAATCCGGACCGATTGACCTGTTAAACCCAACCATCATGCTCGCTATTGCTGTGACTGACGCGCTCGCCGTAGTCGAGCCCGCAACAGTCAAGAAGGCCCCAGAATCTGTCCCCACCACCGTTGGCAACATCAGCGCAGTTGCCAGTTCTGTATGGACACCCAACGACCACGCGCTTTACCTTTGCTCGGCAGAGGGCATTCGACGATGGACCTCAGCAGCAGATACTCTTGCAGACGTTGTTACTGGCCGAGGAATATCAAATGTGACAACGCAGGATGCGGAAACCATCATTTATAGTTCGGCTGAGAGCATTCATGTATTCGACCTTCCCTCCTCCACGGTCACTCAAACGTTTTCGGCGCACAAATCCCCAGTCACATCACTGTCCGTTTCCAATGACGGGTCCTTGCTTTCATCAACATCCTCGGATGCGATACACGTCCACAACATTGCCCATGGCTCGCACACCGTTTTGCGAGGATTTCCCATACGCGGGGGTTGTCTCTCTGCATTTAGCAAACATGCGCGAACCAGACTCCTCGTCGCTTCTGGAAGCCAGTTGGCTGCCTACGACACCACACGGCCCTCAAGTCCGCTCAGAACCATCACCGTTGGGAGCCCAATAACGGGGGATATCGTTGCTATCGCATGCAGTCCGTTCAGCAAGACATTGGTCGCAGCAGGTACTACGATGGGGTACGTGGGGCTAGTGGATTTGGAGAAGGAAAAAGGGTGCGTGCCATTCGAGAATCCAGTCCAATATCTGAGCAGAGTTCCCATCTAGCCTCTTCCGCACTGTTGCTCTCAACGTCTCCCTCACTACGCTTTCCTTTTCACCGGAAGGAGCTGCTCTTTATGCCGGAACGGAGACTGGGAAAGTTTTGATTGTAGACCTGCGCGCGCTGGACAAAGCGCCAAAAAGCATTACCATTAGCCAATCCGGGAAGAGGGTGGAAAGCATCAGCGTCCTGGTATGACCCTTTTTCAAAAACCTCTAACCCCAAGACTAATGTTCGTAGCCAAAGAACAAGGCTCCAGGAATGAGTACGGCGACGTCGAAATCATCCACCACTACCGAAAACCATGCTTCGTCGTCGTCCAAAGGGGCGGATTCTCCCTCGCCTATCACCGTGCGGGCCAGGGTGACCTCTCTATCACGAAGGGAAACGCATGCGAGAAAGACGTCTCTTTCCATGTCCAACCCCAAGAAGGCTATGCCGCCCGTACCAAGCAAACCACTATCGCCTCTCAGCAATAGTACAAGCAATGTTCCCTGTGAGTCAAATTAGCTCGTTTCGAACATTGATTTATTTACTTGTCTGTCTAGTCTCTCCTAGCCGAAATACTCCTACCAAGAGGCCCACTGCATCTACTCCGCTGAAACGGGGTAGTATAGGCAACTCGACTCTGCGCGCCTCGCTGAGCCGACCTGAGAATATCGACGTTTTGGACGCGGCCAAATCTCCATCACTGACTGCCCGTGTCCGTAAATCCTCCATCTTGAAGCCATCAACGCCGCCCACTGAACGCCGGCGAACGATATCTGCGACGCCGCCGCGTGTGGCTTCTACGAGTCCACCCAAAGTCGAAGAGGCCGCTCGTCCCCCACGACTGAGAACGATGTCGACGATGACCGGCCGCGGCAGCAAGCCTGAGCCATTGCCCATGCCACGGCGAACACGGGCGATATCGTCAGTTTCCCGGGTCGGTCCACCGAGCCCTCAACATCATCTGACTGCCCGCGTTCCAAAATCGTCCGCGCCCCCGACGGTGTACAACCGGGAAACAGAAACGCCTTCGCCGATGCCGCCAATGCCTCCTATTCCAGGAAATATGTCGGCCATGCTGAGTAGCGAGCCGCTGCCAAGTCGGTTGAGCACGCCGTCGCCTGAATTGGATGGGCCGATACCTGACATTCGGGAGCCTGTGACGCCGCTGCAGAGGCGTGGAAAGAGCATGTCTGTCCTGGGATTGGGCACACCTGAGGTTGAGCGATGGATTGCCAAAGGAGATGCAAAGGCAAAGACTGTTGAATTTGTGGATTTAGGTGATTCAGAAGACGACGAAGATGAGACGAAACAGAAAGATGAGCAGGAGAAGATGCCGATGCCTATCGTCGCAGACCCTGTCCAGACCGACGACGACGAACCGCTGAACGCAGACCTGCAGCGCGCGCGCGAACGCAAGGAGGAGTTGAAGAGGGAAGTCAGTATGGAAATCCAGGTGTCCCCTGCTCGGCGCCCACAGATGACGAGCATGCCCACGCCGGTGAAGAGCCCACTGCGCCATGCCGGCCAGGCGCAAGAATTTTTAAAGGGTGTCATTGGCGACGCTATGTTCGAGTACCAGCGCGAGACAAAAGCACAGATGATGGCGATGCATCTAGAGATGATGGGTTTGAAGCGCGGGTGGCGGAAAGAGTTGCAGGACGTAATGGAGCAGTACGTCGGTGACCTTAAAGATTTGAGGGAGGAAAATAAGAGGCTGCGAGAGGAGAACGAGAGACTGAGGAGGGGGTATTGAGGCCTCTTGGTGTGACCGCTTCCATAGATTGGTCGGCTGGACCGTGAGTAAGTACTCTGTTGATGTGTTTATGCTCTGTACGCGTGTAAGATATTGGTAAATTAGGATACCAGCCACACTCATTTTTACCACACTATGTACCCACGACTTAAATTACGGAATTTACTGCTGACGACTTACAGTGCATTTGACAACAGTGAACTTTCGGCCGACGGTATGTGTGGGCCGCTTCATGCGCGAATCGAGTTCATGCATCATGCATCATGGACTATCGTTCTGCCTGGCTTACGCATTTGAGTGAAAGCATCGTGCTCAATTAAGGTCATCTCATGACAGACTGTCGGAATATCTTGGCCAATAAGTACAGTATAATAAGAAAGAAAGGTTCCCAACAGATTTAATTCAATTCGTCTTGTTAGATAGAATCTACACATCTGCCGTTGGAGGTGCTATCAAGAAAAGTCAGCCAAGTTTAACGCCAGAGAACAAGTAACTCACCACAGCAGGCATTCTCGTGCACACTGCATTGCTTGTCCGGCGGGCACATAATAAGGCAGGGACAATCGCTCACAGGCGGCTGGACAGCCGTCAGCATTCCCATAGGCTTAAACAGATGAACAGACGAACCTTGATCACCTCATTCGAGTACAAAGGCTTCGAATATTCGGGTTGGATAGTGCTGGAGTGAATGCCGTGCTGATGCAGGGTTCGCCGGATGGTGGCGGCGACGGGCATAAAGTCGTGCTCGCGGGAGGTCAAGACATGCACAGACGCAATAATCTTTGTCTCTGAGAGTTGCCAGACATGCAACTCGTGCAAAGAGATGACACCGTCAACGTCGAGGATGGCATCGCGCACAGAGTCTAGAGATACAGTGGGTGGGACGGCTTGAAGCAAGATGAAGGCTGTGCTGCGAACTAGAATGACATGAGAAATCATCTACATTTTGAGAAACGGAGGCTTACCAAGCGGCAATGCTGATGAGAAGATAATGATAGTGATAATGAGACTGATAGCGGGGTCGAAGTAGTATTTGTAGCGCCACTCTGTCAGCCAAATCACTAGGCCGGCTGCAATGACGCCGACATTCCCGAGGGCATCGCCAATGACATGAAGAATCAGAGCCTGCATGTTCATGGACCCATGCGAATGCCCATGTCCACCATGTCCATGACTGTGGCCGTTTGCAATTGAGGGGATGTCGTGGGCATGTTCCAGGAGCGGGGATTGTTCATCATGATCATGGTCGGGCGCAAGATTCAGCGTCACAGACCCTTCCTCGACTTGCGCGGAACCGGACTGTGGTGTCCGAACAGCTTCGCCGTCTAGCGAGTTACGGTGACGGCTGACGCTCTGTCTGTGGGGTGATGGGGAGCGGGCGGCCATTTCCTGTGCTTTCTGAACCATAGATGCTCTGGTTGCAGCGGGATGCCCATAAGAATATGATGCTACAGGCGACGGGGAGCGCGAACGAGAGCGGTTGATGGTGATCTTCTGTGTAGGAGTGCGTTGTCCGTCGGAAAGAGCAGCCGCTGATTCTCCGTGACTGTGAGCTTCCTCGCCGTGGGACCCATGTGAATGCGAATGACCGTGTTCTGGTCGTCTGAGTGAGCAACTGGAGATGTCCATGGCGTCATTCACTACTCACCATGGAAGAGCAGGAGACCGACAAAGTTCGATGCGAGTCCCAGTGAGCCGACGATAACAACGAGTTTGGCATTCGATATCTCTGAAACCATTATCAGACTCACAGCGTGGGTCGTGGGCGGGAAACCGACGTGGTACGCTGAAGAAACGCTCGATCGCCTCTAAGGATATTGAGAAACAGAGGGCGAGGAGGAATACACCGTTGACGAGGGCAGCCAATATCTCTGCACGGTGCCATCCATAAGAGTATCGTGAGTCGATGTCCGTTTGCGCCGAGAGCTAGGGAGTGTCGTGAGCAAGGGACCTGGGAGGCAAAGGGTCGCAGCCGGTCACGTACCTTGATCGCGTAGAGGCCGACTATCAGGCTCAAGACATCGCTACAGACTTGTTCAGAATCCCGCTTCCTAATCACAATTGCGCGAGGCATACTTCAGCATATGAAAGCTGTCCGCTACTAGGGCTAAAGAGCCGACAGCGTAACCTAGAGAGCGAAGTCAGCTTCGTAATGTCCCAAAATTGTAGAAAACGCACCAGCGATGAGCTCGACAAAAAAGAAGGCAACATCGATGATTAGCAATATTGTAATGCGCGCCGAGCGCGAGAGAGCCATGATGGGCGTTTGAGCAAGAAGGTGTTTATAGCGTGCCGATCATATTGTCGGATCAGGCGTCCGATCTCTCGCTTACATCACTTACGTCGATTTTTTCTGTCCTTCATCGTCGTCGAGCCCAACGAAGACCACTCTTTTTGCCTCCAAAATGTCTGGAATATCTATGGCAGAGGCCATTGCGGCCTCTCTTCCTGCACAGTCCGCTGCACCGACCATAGCGGCACCCGTTCATGAGGCGATCCCAACATCCATGACTAAATACATCGACGTTGAGGCCGACATACCGCTCACCGGGGTACAATTAGACGGGATGGTACGCATGAAACGGCACTATCTATGCCATCGCGTTCATAGAATAACAGATCGTGCTTAGGTTGTGTCCAAAATATTGAAGCATGCACGCGAAGCTCCTGCATCCTCTGCCCACGGCCTGCTTCTCGGATTAGATCTGAATGGAACCCTTGAAATCTCAAACTCATTTGCGTTGCCCCAATACTCTGGAGACGATGATGACAAGACCTCCAAAATGTCTGGTGTGTAGATTCGAATGATCTGATGAGGTTCAACTTACATTCATCCAGCGCGCTACCAAGCGTCCATGCTCCGGTCATTACGGGAGGTCCAGGCAGATGACAGCGTCGTTGGATTCTACCAGGCCACCACCCTGGGTGCATTCTTTAGCCAAAGTTTGGTCGAGACACAAGCCATTCACCAAGACAAGCTCAGACATGGTGGTGTTGTAGTTATTCATGGTCAGACCGAACCACTATGTACCGGCTGGATGGACTAACCGTGTTCCAGATATCACGAGTACGGCGCGAGGAAATGCGTCTTTCCGGGCCTTCCGTTTGACGTCGGCGTTTATGGACGCGTATAAGCGGAAAAACTTCAACTCTGCAAGGTGATTGTTAGCGCCCTTTGACTTGGACGCATCCTAATGGTATAACTAGCCTTGCTGCACACAAACTGACTTTCACATCCATCCTGGAGGAGGTTCCTCTCACTATTCGCACAAACCCTCTTCTTTCATCGTTCCTCGGTAGCCTCGCCCAAAGTACACCATCTGGAGTGAGCCCCGCCGCGGTCTCGAGCGAGTCTGCCCTCCCGCCGTCATTCTCTGCCCTCCAACTTGGCTCTGCAGGCCTGACAAGGAATCTTGAGCAGATCGCGGAATCTATCGACCACTACCGTGTTGAAGAGGGCAATCTGGCGTACCTGTCCCGACAGATCGCGCGCGAACGGGCGAAGGCTGACAATTATGTGGCCAAAAGGAAGGAGGAAAATGCGGCGCGCGCAGCACAGGGCCTGCCCCTTCTGCCAGAGGAGGATGTGAACCGGATGTTCAAGATTCCTGCCGAACCCAGTCGACTGGAGAGCATTCTCTTGCTTGGACAAGTCGATGCGTACGCCAAGAGTTTGTCTGGGGCTGCAAGCGGGGGATTGGTCAAGATGTACGCTGCACGGACGGGTGGAAATGCGTAAGTTCTTGTTGTTGATGTTGTTGTACAGTTTCCATGTATGTATGCGTTGTAAAATGAGTGTCCCTGGCTCGAACTACGTATGCGAGTGCCCGCAACGCCCCTGGCGATGAAGAAGCGCCAAAAGTGGGCTGTGCACGCTGCGGACGGATCGACCGAAAATAATGGATTCAAGAAGAGAGGAGGTGAGACCAGGGTCCAAACGGTCGAATCAGATCTAAAATATCGCACTCGGCCGTATATAAAGCGACAGCCTCCGACCTTGTTCTCGGCCTCATTTTTCCCTCGTTGCACTCTCGCCATCTCACACGCGTATAAAAGGCATCTTCACTCATTTTTACCACCTCATCCACCTACCGGCCAACAATCATGCTCTTCCGCACCATCCTGCTCACTCTCGCGCTCACCTCGGCGTCACTGGCATCCCCGCACCAAGAAAATGGTCACCTTGTTCCCAGACATCGTGCTGCCCGTGAAAACGTCGTCCGCAATGAGTCTGCCCCACTCCCTGGCGCTCTCCGCCGTCGTGCAATGCGCATGAACCGCCGCGCCGACACTTGTGGACGCACAAACCGGTACACGAGCGCGAGCACAAGCAGCTCAGCCGCCGCCGCGTCCACTGAAGCATCTTTCCAAGCGGCCCAGTACGTCCCCGAGACAAATTCACTCGTCTCGTCCTCTTCTTCCACGGAGCAGGCATACACCCCAGTGCCTGAGCCGACTACTACGAGCTCTTCGGATCCTGAACCTACCACTAGCTCCTCGTCCTCGGACACCCCTGCCTACACGCCAGAGACAACCGCACAGGCAGCCCCAACCACTTCGACCGAAGCCGCTGCCCCTGCAACCACGTCGGAGTCGAGCAGCAGCAGCTCGTCGTCCACCTCGGGCACTTACACCGGAGAGAGTGCGTGATTTACTCAATATTGCCAACATTATCGTCTGATTGACCGCCCAGTCACCTTCTACGCTACTGGTCTAGGCTCGTGCGGTATCACCAATGTAGACACCGACTACATTACCGCCGTGTCTCACGAGCTCTTCGACTCATACCCGTGAGTTATCCATAGTTCCTCTTGGTTGTCTAGCTCAACAGTAAATCAGTGGTTACGACGGTGTGAACCCGAACGCCAACCCGCTTTGCGGCAAGAAGATCAATCTTTCGCGTACGCATCCAGCTATTCGCGCGATTCTTTCACAAACAACTAACGCTGCTTTCCAGTCGGCGGAAAGACTGTCACCGTCACGGCCACCGACCGTTGCACCGGTTGCGCCTTCTACGACCTCGACCTCTCGCCTTCGGCATTCGACCAGCTTGCCTCCCAAGACCAAGGCCGTGTGGCGGGCGCCACTTGGTCGTGGGCTTAATTGCCCCGCGCACCCTTTTTTCTGTCCTCAACTAATTTGTTCCTTAACGATCACTCGCTCGATGCGTGTACTTACTGTGCAGTCGCCTGGTAGCCACTGCCTCCTCATAGAGTGCCTTTGCTTTCCGTTATTTGTCGGGTTATTGCGCCATATTTTGGCTGATTGTTGGACTATCGTTATTCTTACAGGACTTTATTCAAAACGTATTGTACTGTAGCTGGATCCTTGCCGGTCAAATATCCAATGTGAACAACGATATATTTTTATTCCCTTCCTGTCCGCAGTCAAAGCATTATTGCTGTTTGCAAAATAGTTGGCGAGATCGGGGCGCGATCAAAAAATCGTGATTTCGAGCTCGATCTTCCGCGAGCGATAGCGCTGCGAG
>KN880453.1:0-194835 GCA_000934385.1 Cylindrobasidium torrendii FP15055 ss-10
AGTCACAGGGAGATATATAAATGCCCAGTACTCACTCTATGACCGTAAATGCCATTCAGGATCATGTAGCGTAACCCAGAGGCCAGCAAGCGAAATTTGATGTGTGGCGCAATGTGGCGTATGTCAGATGCAAAATCCGGACAAGGCGCCGCAGGCAAGAAAAAATTTCGAAAATCCGGACAAGACTTCGCGCCTCAGGTCGACCAAAAATCCGGACAAGGTTTGGGCGAAGCCTCAAAATTGCCGGAGACCTTGACCGGCATAATCAGGGGTCCTGGCTCTCCTCTTGTACTACGCTTCGGAGTATTTCAGCGAGATCGTCCATGGGCTCCCCAACGAGTTCTTCGAAAATATGCCTCTCTGTGCTTTGCCGGAGAGTGGCACTATCCTCCGCTCGGTTATCATGCTCTGCGCTCCCGCCGAAATCGAGGCACAAAATTTGCTGCCCGCTCTCTATGATGGCACGAAGCTTCAGAACGCGCTCGACAAGTACAAGATGGAAAAACCAAGTCGTCGACTCACCGAATTATTCGAGGCGTATAGCAAGAGCTTGGTGGAGACGGAGCCGCTTCGCGCGTTCTCTATTGCGGATGCGTTCAATACCGACGACGTTCTCCTCGAAGCAGCACGCCACCTACTGAAATCCCCCGTATTGTCCTGGCCTTTATCTATTCCGGAGCTCGGGATCGCAAGTGCTACTCGATACCACCAACTGGTCAGATATTTCCAGAGGAGTACTGTGGCAGCTACCGCTGTTTTAGGTGATTGGGCGGCTGAAGACGACGCCTATTCAGGCGGTTGTAGCATCCAAGGGTGTTCAGCGCCGACCAACATTACCGCGCCCATTCTTATTCTTCAGCTCAAAGGTGTAAATAAGAAGAGTTACATCCACTCCAGATACCCAGCGAACCATGTCACGAAGGGGGAACTGAACGAGATCCTTGCTCGAGCCCCAGGAGGCGATATATTCGAATCAGCGAAGAAGGTTTTGATGGATGCTTCTGAGTGCGTTTGTAATGGATCGCTGAGGTCTCGGGAGATTTTTGTGGACGAGTGCGTGAAAGATTTTGCTTTCCAAGTTGGAGAGGCACTTTCTACAGTGAGTAACGGTTTCTCGTTAGTCACACTACCGTGCTGAAAATAATTCAATAGGTTTCCTTCCATGAATCATGAGATGGTCAGGGATTGACATGCAGTACTCGTCTATTACGCAGTAGCGGTATGCGTGGCTGACTGGCAATATATAATGACCCAAATTCGGGCCATGCAGACCACCTTTTGTTTGAGACGCACAAACTACTTTTTCAGTCAGAGCAGATATGTAAGCAGGCTAGTGGTAAGCCAGCCCCCGCAGCCGGGCTACCAAAGCATTTCGTGTGATCTTTACTACATACATACTCTTCTTGACTGTAAAACTTGTAAACGTCTGAGGCTAAAGGCCTGAACTCTGCTGTATGCGCCCGGTGCGGCGCACGCTCTAGGGCGCGTTACCAATAAGAACACCGTATCCAGGGTTGAACGTTGACCGCATGAGCAGGAGTCAAACCGTGGTCAGAGAAAGGGATTATGAGCTAATAGCAGGCCTGCGGCATGGGAGTTTCTAGAGGAAATTGGGGCGCAGCGACAAGCGGTAGCGCTAGCCTGAGGTCCCGCAGGAAAGCCCATAGGATGTGGACATGTATATTAAAAGGGAGTAAGTCCATATTTTCTAGAAACATGTAGCCGCTATATTGATATCGTACTTACAGTCTTACAATGTTGCATGGCACATGCTACTGACCGATCGCGCTCACGTGTTCTCGGACGCTTTCATCAGCACGCTGAGTCTGAAGGTCTGACTTGGACCCCCTTGTTGCTTATCGCCATGATTCGCAAAGCGGCGGACGCAGACATTGGCGTCGATGTCCCTACCATTACCCGCGATGGATTCAACTATGATGGCCAGGGATTCTTTGTCCATTATGAAGACCACCGCGTCGAGCGCTGTGAATCCAATACGCTCTACCAGCTGCTCACGCACGTCCAACCGCCACCCTTGATGACGAAAGCTGGGGTCCCAGCTAAACGCCAACCTGCGCCTTTCCAAGACCAGCCTGGGTGGTACTACTGCGCACAGCTTAACCTGTATGGTTTGAAGCCTCTCAAGACCAAGGACGCGGCGAAGAAAGCACTTCTTACTGCATTTCATACCAACCCATTGCGGAAGCTCGAAGTTCCAGCAAAGATTCTCAAGGTCGAAGCCGATATCAAAGCCGAGTACGATGCCCTAGCCAACAAGCTCACTGGTAACGGTAAAGCCACCAAGAAAGCGAAGAAAGAGGCCACTCCTCAAGCAGCGGCGGCACCGAAGCCAAAGGCAGCCGCGAAAAAGGCAGCTGCGCAAGTACCAGCAACCACCGTGCCCACTGCGGCGGTTATGCCTCCCAAGCCTCCAGCCCCGGCACGGCCTAAGCAAGCTTCACCGAAGAAAACTCAGCCAAATCCTACTCCAGCGCCAGCCGCCGTCGATCCTGAGCCAGAGATAAAACTTGGGACACGCACTAAGCAGACCGCGCGCAAGACAGGCGCAGCTGCGCTCCTCAATCCCAATCGTCCTTCCACCAGACAGCTCATCAAGAACTTGCTTGCGCTGCCGCAAGCAGAATATACCAGGATCCTCGTCAAGCTCGTCGACACCTCGCCAACGGCAGAAGGCATCCTTAACGAGTTCGTCGACGCCTCTGTCGCGAAAGCGCAGAAGAAGGCAGAAGCAGAGAAAAAGAAGGAGGAACGGCAGCTCAAAGCACTCAAAGGGGGATTCGTGAGTCAATCTTGTCTATCATCATCGCAGTGGGGTGGTGTTATTGACGGAGCTTCCCAGGCTACTCTTGAGTTTCTTGGTCGCTTCACCTGCAGCGTACCCAAGGTTCTGGAGCAATGGGGATCCAGCTACGGTGACTCGTATAGCATGGTTCTCGCAACGTCCCAGTCCGGCCACCTATGGGCAAAGTTCGACTTTGGGCTGTATACAGGCATCATAAGGTCTAACGGTGCCGTACCCAAATCGCTAGCACGTATGCCTATCGCTTTTACATGGCATGGGCGTGAATCAGGCGAAGGGCAGATTTCCTTGGGAGAGACGAGCGGAACATTGACGTTCCAGAACGCAGGCCTTAGCTCGTTCAAGGGTACTATTCACACAGACCTGGGGAAGTTTGATTTTACTGGGACGGCAAAGCCGGGGCCGGCGCTGGACGCAGCGCAGGAGGTGCGTACATGGAAATATACGTATCGACGTACAAACCAGGACGCCTGGGATAAGGAGTGCACCGGGAGATGGGGCTCGTGGACTGGGGATCCCGAGCCAGACAGGCCGGAAGAGTCTGATACTGATGCAGGAGGGAATGACTCGGGCTCGGACAACTCAGACGACGATGTTATGGATTGGGAGCCCGACCGTGCTTGGTAGGCCGTGATAAGCCAGGTATTCAACTATATATCAAGAGCGAACATCCGCTTGTGCTACATTTAACGTATGATTTTTCGACTACTTATGAGCTATCCACGAATGCCCACAACATGCTACTTAATTGCTCAAATAAATGCTGAGGTCGGATAAGACAACCCTCTCGACTGATGTCTTTTTTGCTCATCTTGGGATGGGATTACATAATACCTCTTCTGTCGAACAATGCATCGATCACTGATCAAGGTCTTCCCACGCTGCATCCACATCCCTAGCAAACTATGGCAACAGGACCTTGAGAAATATCCCTGAAAGTCCTGCTGTTGGATTGGTGGGGTGCTTCACATGCACAGCAGAACTTGAACAGCGTCTTCATCGACGGCGCCCCGAGTCTCCTCCCAGCACTACTAAGCAAATATGATACACATGTCAAGAAGTTCAGCAGACAGACTAAGTGGTCAAACAATGGTTCTCAAGGAGCGCTATTAAAGTGACAATAATCAACATCATTGAAGGTACAACATTCAACTACTATCCTGTAGATTACTTTTGACCAAAAGCTGTTATGACATATCCACATCGTCATCCTCCCCCTCGCTACCTACGTCTTCCCATCCATCGCCATCGTCTTCGTCCTCTGGCACATAGTGGATGCCTAGAGCCTCAAGTTGTTTGATGAGTTCTCGTGCATGGTCGAGTAACGGCACATCCGGGTGTTCTTCTTGAACATGGAGCTGAAAGCACCGTTAGCTCGTGTATGCACAAGGCCAAAAGTCTCATCATACCCTTTGGCACTTCTCCAAGTGTGACCGTGCATCGCTGGCCAGCTCCTCCCAAGCCAAATCGTCAATCTTCTCTCCCGTTTCTTTGGCCTTCTCGGCCATAAGGAAGCAGCACCAGCCTTCGAGGTACCACGCCTCGACTTCTTGATCGTCTGTTGACAGGATTCCCTGTAGAACGAGTAGTGCGGGAGAGTAAAGCTCCAGTTCGAGGAAGAGGCGGACGAGAGATAGGCGTGTGGGGATGGGCGGTACGCGGAGGTCGTCTTCAGATAGCAAAGTTAGAGCAATTCCTGCGAGTGGGGTAGAAATCATACCGATATCTAAGTCTTTCCACGATATCCATGATTCTTCTAAACATTTGCGCGCGTCGTCAGGTCGCTGCTGGGAGAGTCGTACGTTTGCCAATGACTGCAGTGCTTCGGAGTTTCCGGGGGAAATTTGCAAAGCCTGTTCGAGCAAACGTTCGCAGTTGACATCTGCATCTTCTTCAAAGCTGCGAAACACCATTACTTGATGGGCATTTAGTGGATAACAAAACCTACCAGAGGTCATAGGCTGGATCCATCCATATCTCAACTGATCCAACGTATGCACGGACAATGTTTTCCCTGACCTCGTCCTCTGCGTTCTCTGCGGTATCAGCCTGAGCTTTGACCTTGCCCTTCAGCTGGGTTATCAGGATGTCAATCGCAGCCTGATAGTGCTGCAGTGCTTGTCTAGGGTCATCATCGCTTAGTTGCGCAAGATAGAGATGTGCAGAAGGTGGAGGGTTGGGACCAGATGCTATGGAGAGGAAAGTCTGGTGGTAGATAAAGCGGCTGAGTATACACTCCATAGGCCGAGTACGCACCTGTTTAGCGGAATCCAACTCTCCAATTTCTACAAGTATGACGCCTAGCATCTCCTGTGCCTCTGTATTTGTTGGATCGCGTTCCAGGATGCGGGCGGTGAATTTGTGTGCAAGGGCATAGTCGCATTGTACAATGAGAGTTTGCGCTTTCTCCAAGAGGGCGGATATGGGTGGTGCATCGTGGTCCGGCTCAGGTGGTGCTGGTGCATATTTGGCCGCGCGGGCAAGTCTCTTGGCCTTGGTCCGACCCATGGTTTATGGTGAGAGTCGAAATTTATGCTGAATGCGATCGAATGATGGATTGATGGCATTTGCCGCATGGTCAATTGACTCCGCAGTGCCAACCACCATGTCCTTGTTCGAGTATACCCGGCCAAACAAGCAGCAACAAGACCCACTGTTTCTGGAACGTCTGGAAGCTTTCATGGAGAGATCTCTCGTCGAACTTCAGACATTCGCTGCTCGAGAGCAAATGCCTTTGGATGAGGTCAACTTCTGAGCCAGTGCATACGGAGAGTTGCCATCTAAATTCCTGTGTTGTGCAGGCGCGCCTGTTCGCGGCCGAGTGGCATTCGAGATATCTATTCCAACCGGCTGGAAATACAGAGAGCACTGCGCGTGGCAATGCGTCGGACGCTGAGCGCCAATCTCATGGTATGTGCTGCGCCTCAATTCGGAGGAGGCCAGTTGATACAGACCTCTCAGTCCACAATACTCTCTCTAATGTCTCTCGAATACTCGAGGTACTGCACTCAATGTCGGGTGTAGACTCATTCGTGCTTGCTGTGGACCCTCACGATGCAAATATGCACGGCTTCCTAGGTGGCTCCATTCTAGGACGTGAGTTCTGGCGTGGGTTACGAGGTGGTGGAGACGCTGGGGCCAAGGCGTTCAAAAATGCCTCCCAAAAGGCTCTGGCACCATCAGGTTCGAACAACCAGAGAGCTAATGCACAGAGTATTAAATCCGAGTTGTACGAGAAGATGCGGACGGCGTTGAGGTAAAGGACATCTGGAATGCTTGAGGTGTCAAGCGCGTTTACATTCATGCAGAACTGCAAGTGGGAATCGCGTAGCCGAGATGAAATGGACGCATCCAGACAAGCTTGCAGAGGCTTATGGCGTCTCGCTAGTTGGCTGGCCTTCGTCGGTCCCTTACAACAATCCATCCGTGTTGAAAACGAATCAAAGAAGGGAGCTTGTACAGCTTCTGGACAGCGGAGGGCTGAGGTTTGAGAAGGCGTTTTCCACTTTGGTAGATGAGGAGCCCCAAGCAGGACCATCTGAGCACCATCAGACTGACGATCTTTCCTGGGCTCTCCAATTCGACGACGCTGGAGTGAGCGCTTCCCTACACGGCGTAATTCTATTCACTAAGCGGAGGACTAGGCTCCGGCTGGAGGGTCCTCACCCGGGGACACCTCCTTACGAATGCGCTGGCGCAGTGCAAGCGCGAGTGATGTGGATGCAGGACCTCGAAAGCGCTCAAAGGTTGTTGAGAACACCGATACGTAGCATAAGCATATTTTAATTCAGCAGACAATTACAAGACGCTATTATGTAACTAGTGTCTAGCTTCCGCGTTACCTTGACGTCACGCGGCGAGATCTGCCTTTGCGTCTGACCACCATGTTCTCTTCCATTTTCTCGTGAGTTTCTGCCAACTGGCGCGATTACGCGCAATCTTACGCAGAACAGCACCGCGCCGCCTGTAGACCCCAAGGCATCCAACTTCCATCCATTGACGGAGAATGTGAAAGATGGCGTGTACTATGGCCCGCTGACGCCTAAAGACACGGAGTGGTTGTGCACTACGTCGGGCTTCACCGCAGAAACGCAGACATTCTACGTGAACACGGATGATAACAAGTCGATTATGTGCCAAGTCATTCACTCGTCTGTCGGGTGCGTCTGTGGTTCCACCCAAAAGTTGCCCTTATTCATGCCAGTATTGCAGCCTCTGGTACCCCCAAATCCAGTTCAACGCCAAGGTTTACGACTCTGCTGACAAGAGTAAAGTCTGGAAGACAATTAATCTGTCCAACTTCGTCGTCGCACCATCTGGCCTCGACAAGCGGTCGTGCAAGAGTGATCAAGGCTCGATTACCCACAAAGAAACTGGAGACCCCGCCTACCCGGAATCGTACACCATCGATGCCAATCTTGATGTCGACCTGCAGCTGCACATTGAATTCAAGCGTCCCGCTGCCATTCCAGGCTGGAAAGCTGGCGCCGGTGAGAAGGGCGGCTACTCCTATTTCGGTGCAGACGTCCAGAACCCTGACGGCTACGTGATCCACCGCATCTTCCCCCGTCTCGAGACAACTGGTCACTATGTCTCCAAGGGTGCTATGAAGACGTTCAGCGGAGCCGGTTTCTTCGTACACGCCATTCAAGGCATGCGACCCAACCTCGTGGCATCTTCATGGAACTTTGCCAACTTCCAGAGCAAGGACGGCACATCCGCTGTGCAAATGGAGTTCACAACCACAAGTGACTATGGAAAGCACGGCGCTGGATCCGGCCACGTCAAAGTGATTGTTGGTTCCCTCGTTCATGACGGGAAGCTTGTGTGTGTGACCGCGCAAACACATTATCCTGGTGAATCGTCCGAAGGAGATGTGCGGTGCAGCGCAACGCATTCAAAGACGTTCAAAGATGCCGACACAAGCTACAACGCTCCGCAGGAGGTCATCCATGAATTTGCTGGACCCTCTCTCCTCCCCGACGCGCCTGGAACGGCTTCGGCGAAACTTGTTGTCGACTTGGGGGCGGATGCCACCAAGGGACTGATTGAGAAGGTCGACTTCCTGGCTGAAGTTCCATACGTTATCAAGATGGCTGTGAACTATGTTGCGGGTACCAAGCCCTTCATTTACCAGGTATGTTGATTGCCAGTGCTAGTTAGTGGAAAGCTGACCAGTAAAACCTCAGTGGTACAACCCATCAACCAAGCTGTCTCTTACGCTTCCTGGAGCTTCCCCAATCGAAGTAGAAGGAAGCTTTTACAATGAGGCTTCGTTCCTCTCCGTTTGATTTGTATTGAAACTGTGCTGCACGACTTTAACGAACCAATACGCTACGAATAACTACTGCACATTGTAATCGTATAGCCAACTGGAAGATTGACTCTGATATGCAACCTCTCTGCGTTTCTATAAATTTTCGATAAATTCCAATTTTGGCGGATATCTATCGAAGTGTCACGCTCTAAGTGCGGATTGTGATGTCACACTGTTTCAACACACCTCTGCCTTCGATCTGCGACGATGCACAATGCTCCCTTCACTTGCGCGTAGACCGCTTCCTGCCTTCGGGCTATCCGTATTTCAACATGCAGCCAAGAGACGTACGCTTGCGACTCTGCGAGCACCGCGCCCACTGCCCATTCCAACAAATTCCCAACTCGCTCGCGTAGCCAGCCATCGACCAACCGTACAAGCTTTAGGTCATTTATCGGGCGTCCAACTATTCCATGCAACACGGCGCTCAGAGGGCCTCCCCTTCTATTTCTTGGCCACGGTGTTCAAGGTAGTCCAGCATAATCTTCGATGTACTTGGGACTGAGCGTGCTCGTTTACGAGTCCAACAGGCATCAACTGCACTGGAAATTGCACGCACAGCCGGCAGAATCGTACTTACCTTCGTCCCACTTATCCTGTTCAAAAACCACAAGACGCGGAGGGTATTGAAGCACTTTGAGCTCGACGGCGATGCCGCCGAGGACAAGAAGAATATGCTCCTCAAACGCATACGAAATCGGACACTCTTGTTTCATATTTTGCTCCTCATTCCAACGACGCTGTTTTGGGCCACAATCATTGCCAGTATGGAGCGCACACCGCTGACGGGCAGGTGCGTAAGCCCATAATACGCACGTCCAAATCATTGACGTGGTCTAGATGGCGACTAATTATTCTATCCCCCGAGGAAGAGGATGACATTGCTGCTCAGCTTGCTGGCCCCGGATGGTACCAGGCCGTCGGAGAGATTCTTGCGCAAGAAGGCCCAGTGCGCTACATACCGCCGAGCGACTGGCGATACGAATGGGTTCGCACAACGCTTCGCAAACTCGAGACCACTATTCCCATCCTTATTCGCGAGCGGGAACTATGTCCTGACTGGGCAGATGCTGGCCCAGACAGTGTGCCCCTCCCACCACCAGCAGACCACCCATTACGACCAAGGCCAAGAGCATCGGAATACTTGCGTAGAATGTGCGAGGCGATGTGCGAGCGCACTGTTCCAGTGATCCCACGTTCTGTACCAGGGCCACCTTACTCTCTCCTTGTGGTCGATAAACCAGACTCGTCGAACGCTTTTTCGTATGGTTTCGGACCCAATGGTGGGGGCGGCATAGTCGTCTATTCGGGCTTCATCGACGAAATCCTTGCACGGTCTCCGTGCTCAGCGGAAACTAGCCCAGATCCACCGCAGTCTTGGTGGTCGCATTTGTTAGGCGGCTCTTCTCATCGTGGGCCACATCCTGTGCCATCTCCACAACAGGATACCGAGCTTGCAATTCTTTTGGCGCACGAGCTATCCCATCTCGTTCTGACTCATCATCTGGAAACGTTATCTTCCGGAACCGTGATTATTCCTGGAACTCTATCCATTTTGTCGGACGTCTTGCGCGTGTTTTTGTTCCCAGTGACGATGCTGTTTGGGCCGTTCGTGAACGATGCGCTTGCGCAACTGGGGCGCGTAGGGAGCGGGGAGCTTGTCAAAGTCGGGGACTACTGCACAAGTATGAAGCAGGAAATTGAAGCGGATGTTGTATCCGCAAGGTATGTTGCAAGCTCCGAGATGGCTTGCATACTGAATGGCTGAACAGGTTACTGGCGCATGCTGGCTATGACGCTCGTGCGGCGGTAAATTTCTGGGAGGTGCAGGCCGCCCAGCCGACTCAGTGCGCGCATGCGGACTCGATAGACGGGGCACAGAATACGGAGACTCTGGCACGGCGGATCATGGGGACAGGACACCCGGTAAACCAGGTGCGCGTAGAACGCTTGAAGAGTGAGCTTGTCCGATGGGAAACGGAGCGGCGCGCGACGCTCGAGAGGCGAAAACATGGCGTGCAGGAGAGCAGTATTTTGCTTGCTGCTGCATGATCTCTCCTGGGTTAGGCTTGCTCTCCGCTAGTTGCTGCTGTATTGTTATCCACTCGTTACGCACTCAAGCTTGTACTACCGTATTTTATTATTCCTACTTGCGACTCAAGTACATTCACTCATCACTACTGTAGTGCACACTCGCTACCCATCTCATCTTTTCTATCTTAACTGGAATATTTGATTCATGGTATATAGCATTGAGCAGTCCTTAGAAGTCGCCTGTGGGACTGTCTGGCGCTTGTGCCACTCGTGTTCGGACTTTGCCGGAAGGCATACGCGTAGCGGTTCGGCAAGATAGGTCAGAGGCGGACGCGCGTCGAGCGACGCGGAGACATAAGGAGAGTTTTTTGAATTTCAATGGCACCTGCGGAGTTCCTCGTATCGGGCTCGGACGGGGGAGGGATGTCCATTTGGCAGTTGCAGTCTACTTATTGCATGGATCAGGCATGGACCGATGGTCTTCGAGCGATTAATGAAGCGTGCAGTATTATGTTCTAACACATAGATGTGCTCTCTCGTGTTGTATGTAGTCCCTTCTACCGTGAGCGATCTCACCATCAATAGGTTTCTTATCAACGAAAATGGGTGTCCTCGAACTTGAACTCAGTGTTGAGCCCATCGGCGAAGATCCTTCAAGATCACTTGAAGTCTCATCGAGAGGTATCCCAGAGCAAGGTCAAGCGAAACTGTACTGCAGCATTCGAATGTGCATGTGAAGACTCAAGTCGAACCTGGTTGAACCCACTGCAGGATCCATTACATTGACAATCGTCGATGTTGCATCGGCCCGACATCCGATCACGGTGGCTGAAACTGGATGCTTTAGCTTTGCATCTTGTCAATTCCTTCCACACACTATGGAATCTCGACTGAGGGCAATGAAAGAAGACCTGGCCGCACCAATTTCCTCACGGAGGTCATCGTTCATGGCATGGGAAGCAAAGAAGAATACCGTGCTTGTCTCGCATGGCAGGCCACCATGGTATGGCGAGGATGGACAGCGTCTCACCGATGCCTTCGTCATTGGGATCGCTGGTGCGCGCCCTATCGTTGCTCTGCATCCAGAGCTAACGTTAAACAGGTGGATCTGGCAGTGGAAAGGTCTGATACAACCATTCCCTCGACGTCGACGCGTGCTGTAACGCCTCCAAGACACATGTTGCTCGACAAATTGTGAGCGCCTTGGGCAATATCCCAAGTATTGTCGTTCTCTCGCAGGTGCGTCCTCCCGGACCGGCGAGGCCGCTTCTGAACGATCCAAAGGATAGCTTCTACAAACGCCATACGCCTGAAGAAATTGAGCTGGCATTCGCGAGCCTGTTCGATTTTGATCATCCAGACTCTATTGATATGCCATTATTCGCGCAGTGCTTGTCCGACCTGAAGCAATGCAAACAGACCAATGTTCCAGTGTATTCGTTCGCCGAACATCAACGACTGGACGAAACAAAATATTTGTACGGTGCGTCCGTTATCATAGGTGAGCATCTGGTAAACCTTTATCTTGCACAAGCCTCAACGGATTTAGCGGAAGGCATCATGGCTCTGCAAGACCCGGCGCTACGATCTTTATACGACCTGAAAGTATGCAACTCGCAGTCGCACAATTCTCGCAGTTACTTACAGTGTTCACAGATATTCGTACAGTGCGACTCCGATCTCATGCTAGCCCGTCGACTATCCCGAGATGTGAAGGAACGCGGCCGCGATGTTGAAGGCATCCTCGGTCAATACCTTCGCTATGTCAAGCCATCCTACGACAACTTTGTCCATCCAACTTCTGCGCATGCCGACATTGTCAGTGAACACATACACCAATGCCTCTCTCGCTCCTCACTTCTCTTAGATTGTTCCTGGTATGAATAACACAGTGGCTATCGAACTTATCACCACCCATGTCAAGCGACAGATGGAGGGTCGTGCTCACCACTTCCGGCAAAAACTCGCTACACCCCGCATCCATCTCCCCGCCGTCGCAGCCAAGTTTGAAGACTTCAAGCTTGATGTTCTCAAAATGACGCCGCAGCTACAGGGTATTTTCACCATCATTCGTGATGCGAACACCAGTAAACAGGACTTCATATTCTTCGTGGACCGGCTCTCAACGATACTCGTCGAACACGCTATGGCCCACTTACCTTACGAACCTGCAACTGTCATGACACCGATTGGTACCCTTGCTCATGGAAGTGCGGTAGACGCCAAAAACGTATGCGGTGTCTTGATTCAGCGCTCGTGAGTGTCATCACTTCCCAGCAGCAAGGCACTAACATAGAAAATGTAGTGGTGGAGCGCTGGAGCGTGGATTCCGTCGTGTTCTGAACGATGTTCCCGTTGGCAGTCTGCTTGTTCAGTCAGATTCGTCGAGTGGTGAACCGCTGATGCTTCAAGTCAAACTGCCAACGTATGTGAGGAACAGAAACACGGCAAAAGACACTTTTGTGTTCCTTCTAGATGCTCAGGTTGGTTTAAAGGACATAAGTTAGTATTTCTTCCTGACCTGGTCTGCAGATTGGAACGGGCGCAGCTGCTTTTATGGCCATTCGCATTCTCCTCGACCATGGTGTGCCTCAAGATCATATTATCTTTGTATGCTTCCTGGTCGCACGGGACGGCGGCGTCCTCGTCATTCGACGAGCCTTTCCCGGTGTCAAAATCGTCTGCGCTGCCGTGGATGACAACATGGAAGAAGGCTGGCTAGACGATCCAAACAGCGAGGCTCTTGGGAGGAAGTTCTGGTTAATGCAGCCAGGGATGGGCCAAATTGGTATGATCTCCGGCGCGCTTTTCTTCAAATTTGCTCACCTGTTTGTGCTCAGGTGACCGTTACTATCTCTGATATTCATTGTATTTCAACGACTGCGGGGTAGTATTGAATGTCACATGTCACCGTGAAGCCCTTGCGTGTGTGTTGCATGATTCTTGCTGGCCGGCGGACCGATACGCGTGTGTCGGTGTGCGAACCAACGCCAGCTAAAATAATCCGTCAGCGACTGAGTATGGCTCTTAGCTTTACCTCTGCATGTGCGATCACGGTCATCCTTTGTCCGACCGCACTTGTCAGTTCCGAAAACAATAGCCCGTCAATTCGCAGGTGGGTAATTCGACTTCACGAGGATGTTCGTTGCGTACAGCTCAGAGCTGACTATCATGAGCTATGCATTGACCTACAACACGCATAATACTGTCGTCTAGAAGACCTGCCATTGTTATACTGTCGCGGGAACATTGAACATTGGCAGGACGATTTCGGAAATGCTTCTTTCACTACTCCCGCTCGTAGAACATGCAAGGAATTTCCGTACAAACCACGAACCTGGTCATCCTGGCGCCTGGGGCCATCTTCGGACTTTTACTCGCTCGAAGTCGCATCCTCCCGGGCCGGCAGGTGCCCGCGATACTTATATGACCAGGAGTCGCTCGCATAGCAGGTGCAACTTCAGCTCTGCCATGCTTGTCGCTGCCGTCATTCTGCAAGGTCTCGTTGCGTCAGTCGTTGGGAAAACTGCTTTCGTCTTGATTGGAGACAGTACAACTGCCAATGGGTAAGTACTTGCTCTTACATGCTATCGAGTATTGCTTTGACTGGTGAATGCAGGACGTCAGTGAACAGTGGTGGCTGGGGGAATGGATTTTGTGGCTCGGAGGTTAATGGAACGGCCTCTGCTCTTGAGGAAGGGACACCGTGCATCAACACAGCCCATAATGGTGCTTCTACGGGATCATTTGTTGATGATGGATTCTGGGATATTTCCAGTGAGCATGCATGACCTTTTAACTTGCATGCATATGCTAAAGCCATTCTTTTCAGTTGCGCAAATTAACGCCCAACTTGCGGATGGGCTTACGACATACGCGACAATTCAATTCGGCCACAATGACCAGAAAGTCGGGGATGCGGCACTCATGGGGGACCATCTTGTCACTATGGTTGAAGAGATAGTTAGCCTGGGCGCTATACCCATTCTTGTTACGCCTCTCACCCGCAGGAGCTTTGGGAGCGACGGCACTATCTCGGACACATTGCAAGACTTTGCAGACGCTACCGTTGGTGTCGCCAACCAGGAAAGCGTCCATGTCATCGACTTGCATGCAACCTCGATTAAGTACTGCGAAGCAATTGGAGAAGAAGCCTGCCATCGTCTTAACAAGTCGCCCGATGACAATACACGTACGTTGCTGTAAGCTCGTTTTCTATTTTTCTCATCGTCGTTTGGTGTAGACCTCAACAATGATGGATCTGTTGTATTCGGGAGGTATGTGAGAGCTGTACACTGTGGTCGTTTCGTTAACCACATTGAATAGGATGGTAGCAGACCTCATTCTGGAGTCGTTCCCTGATGCTGGTCTTCCCATCGTAGCCAACGAGGCATTGAGCTATAATATTTCGCACGGTATACCTTCGTATTAGCTGTACTAGCTAGGCCGCAGCTTGAACAAGCCGCTTCGAACGTCTATCTTTCGTGACATGACATTTGAGATACTTTGTAGAACAGGGTATGAAAGCTTGCTCATTGAATGAAGCACTCAGATTTTAAGCATTTGGTACATACGCCAATGTGACTTGTGTTTCACGCATACGAATCCCCTACTTGTGAATGGCCACCTTTTTCCAGTATGCGACTTGATACTCGACAGAGATCTCGGGCTTCGGAAGGAGGAAAATAGATCGTCCACTGTGATAGAGCGAGCCCGGTCCACCAATAAGTTCGGCGTTGAAGAGCATTGGGGCTGCAGGATATCAAGTTTATGCATACATAGCAAACTGGGTCAAAGCGCCATACCTTCTGGGACAACCTCAATCAATGAACGAGCACTCGTCATAACCAAGGCCGGCTTGGGAATTTGAGAGAGTGGCATCCTTGGGTTTGTAGGAATGACTTTTGTTATCAGCAGGATCCCGACGATGCGCCAAGCTTCCATCGTCTTCCTGACATCCTGAACTCCCTCGTAGTTGGCGATATCGACGAGGGCTTCCTCCCATGTCACTGGGGTATACTTGTCTTGTGGAATGCGATCTTCGATGACGGTCCGCGCGAGGACAGAGTATTTCATGTCATCCTGGTTGTCTATCGGACGGACATTCAAGAAGAGGGATGCGACAGCCGTTCTTGTACCAAGGTATGGGCTCGCTAAGAATCAAGGAGGCGAGTTCTGCATCAAGCTTGTTGATGTAGCTAGTATCCATGATGAGATTGGCCTGCAGTAAGGACTTGCGTGATGATGGACAAAGGACAACAATGCCATATTATTCTCGGTGATTGCCATTTGATGAGTGATGCGCAATAGCACTGTCTATGTTTTGTGTGTATTGCTCATGTATTGCCAAGGTGGATAGATGCCCAGCATTTCATCTTATCACACTATTTGTAGTTTCTGTAGCCCAAGCATACGCATTACTGGCACCACCAAACAGCTTGACCAAAATTGTTAAACCAGTGGCACAATCGGCGGCCAATCTAACTAGTCGGCGATATTCAATATTGACAAGGGCTTCCTCCCATGTCACTGGAGTATATTCTGCCTGTGTAACTTGCTCTTCGATGGTGGTCCGGGCAATGATAGAGTACTTTAACTCGTTTTGGCTGGCTCTTGTCGGGTCGCATTCAACAAGCCATTCTTGTACCATGGTATGGGCTCGTTGACGATTGCAGAGGCGAGCTCCGGGGTCAGTATGAGGTCCCGGTTATTCGTGAAATCGGAGTGAAGTAAGGACCTGCAACAGGGATGGTGAGCACAAGGTGGACAGTGGACAACAATGCCCACGATCTGACTCTGAGCTATTTGGTGAGTGATGGGTGCCAGCACATTGCTGGTACGCGTAGGCGCACGTCGCCTAGGAAAAGCGGCATTGGGATTCCCGGATAAGCCGCCGTTCGAAAGTGGCACCGCCGCAACGCCTCTTTCCCCAAAGACGCGATCGTCCGCGGAAGCAATCCAGATTAGGATTCAGTCGAAAGACGAGCATGTGCTCTGCGTTTGTCGGTGCTTGCGTGTGTGAGCATTGTCTGTTTGTTCGTTCGAATTCGTCAGTTGCCGAGTTTGATTTATTTATTTGTCCACTGCAGCGCAACCCGCAGCGCAGCTGGGCCAAAATACAGGAATGGAGCATCGAAGCTGTTTTGTCACGTCACGGCTAAAAGTAGCACAAACCAGGCGTCCGTTTAGTAGGCCGTCGATCTTGGGTCGGATAGCTTCTGGCTTGCCCTCTTTCCTTCATCTTCTTTCTCTCTCTCTCAATCAGTCACTGGTGGCTGTCATGCACACCGCCCAACCGCCATTCTCTACCGACCAATCCGAACCTGTTATATTTCCAGCCCCAACGTTCAAGGCATCCGAGTCCTCCACCCATCTCTTCGACAATGGCCCCAACGACTCCCGCGCACTTCCGCTGTATTCCGTCAAACTTGAGCCTAGGCGACCGTCTCTGATGCAGAGAACGTTCAAGGGATGGAGAATCGTCCTCTTTCGCTGTGCGTGTCACCTTGCCGTCCGCGTCGTCTCACCGTCCGACATGCCTGCTAACCGCAGTTCGCAGGGCTGAACATTCTTATTCTTCTCATCCCAATAGCCGTAAGCAGTCGCTGTCGTTCATTTCCAGAGTCCCTCACGCATTCACAGTGGATTCTCGACCAAGCCTTGGAGAAAGCCGAAATTTGGGTGTTCGCTTGTTCGTCCTATTGTATCGAAATATTGGTCGATGTTGACATTATTGACGCAGTCTCCTTGCTTGGGCTCATTCCTCTCATGTCCCTCCATGAAATAATTACTATCGAACTTGTCGCTCGCTGGGGAGGTTCCAAGAGTGGCCTTATTAGTGCCACTATGGTTAGTTCTTCATCATTCACAGCGTTCCCATTTCACTGACTTCGCCATCAGTCCAACATGTATGTGCAGACCGAGATCCGCAATGCGCGGGAGTCTGATGTATTCTAGGGTTGAAATTGTTGTATCTGCTGTCGCGCTTCGCAAGTGCGAGCTGAGGGTGGTGCAAACCACGCGTAAGTCAATTCACACGAATGCATGTATCCCGCTCATCAATCCTAGTGATTGGGTCAATGCTCAGCCGCGTCTGTGGGTATGCCATTGACCGATGTGGATGAATGCTTACACTCTACAGTACTCGTTTTGGGCCTATGCTTCTTTGTCGGGGGCGTCCGATTCACAGAACAGAACTATGATCCTAGTGGGTGAAGTTGCACTTTTCAGTGTTTGATACTGATAGAATCTCAGCCGCCAACTCCATGAATCTTTCACTCCTTGGCCTCGCGGTTGGGGCGCTGCTCATCCCCGAAGTCTACCATTTTTCGTTGAGCTACACAGAAGATGTCAGACTACCAGCATCCCAGAAGCAGTCCATCCTTCAGATGTCCCACAGTGTGAGCCACTTGTGCACTTTGATGAATAGTCTCATTAACTACGGCATAGGTCTCGCTCGTCCTCATGTTTAGTGCGTTATCTACCACACTAGTTTTGCCGCTTTGTTGATTCCATACCAGCGTACATCGCATACTTGGCATTTCAATTGTGGTCCCACAGACATCTATACCATGGTGAGATTTACGTAAACCAGTCTTTCCCCTCTGACTCCTAGCGCAGACAAACCGTCCCCCAGCAGTAAGCACCGCCAGTCAGTGCTTATGGCTCCTTTGAAACTTTGGAGAACCAACTCTACCGACAAACGCTCTTCGCCGAAACCGAATGCATCGTCGTACAGCTTCACGAGCCCTGATTTAGGTTTCACCTCTTCAGAAACCCACCGACACGAAGCCAGCCCTCCCTATGCTGTGCGTCTCGTTGACGGTTTTCAAAGCATTCCGCTGGAGCGCGGGAAGAATATGAGCGGCTCGACGCTAAGTGGGTCACCAGAGATCATCCACGAAGAACACTACCGCCAGTCCGAGGTCATGCATCCACACAGCAAAGAGCCACGCCTCAGCGTCTTCCTCACACTACTCCTTCTCGCCGTTGTCACTGTGGTACGTAGTTGTATCGGAGAAAAAACCGTGCAGACATTGACACTTTGGACTATAGGCCGTCACATTCACCGCCGACTGGCTTGTTGAAACGATGGACACGGTGTCTGCGACGATTAGCAAGGAATGGGTTGGCCTCATTCTACTTCCCGCAGTAGGATCGCTGGCAGGTGAGTATATGTTCGTATTTTCTTAGCGAAGATGTGCTGACCCATGAAGAATGCGCAACTGCTTTCAATACTTCGTACAAGGACAAATTGACTTTTTCGATCTCCGTAGCCGTTGGATCAACAATTGTAAGCCTTTTCTCCTCGCCATGATAACTTTTCAAATGCTGAGACGCTCTGTTTTCTATAGCAAACTGCTCTGTTCGTCATGCCGTGCGTCCTCACACAAACGCACATACATCAGCAAGCCCGTCCTTTGTCTAGAAAAGGGGCCATCATCCTGAGGAACTCGGATTCTCGGAGAGGTTCCAGATGTGCGGGAGTATCCAGGATACATCTATTCGGCGGTGGGAGACATCAGGAGACGACCGGGGGTGTATGGAGACTTGGAGATGCCATGGGGGGCAATGATGTTTTATACAAGTTGAGAAAGAGGAAAGGAACGAGCGTATCATAGCAAGGGAGTGGCTGAGTGCGAGCGGGTTGATGGCATTATACTCGACTTTGATGACATCATTCATTTAAGGAAGGAGGCAGTTCTGTGCTATTCGGCTTGCAACTGACATCATCGGATCGGCCAAGCTTGCTCTTGCCCACCATGACCCCTCCGCCGTTCGCTCGACAGTCCGTGCATCCACCCGCACAAGCACATGAGGACAACTCAGTGCATGTATCGCGGAGAGTATCGCACGCTGCGGCGTACCGGTACGTTCGTTTCCGTGTCCATATTCCACGCATGCTCACATGGGCATAGTGTGTTGTGTCCTAGCGTTTGGTGGCATCTGGCGCCTTGTTGGATGGAATATTGCGAACAGTATTGAACCCGAATGGTGCGCCGCAGCGTACTGCACAGTTTCTGACATGATCTTCCATTGACCTGCTGCAGCAACACATTTGCACACAACTCGCTTGTGGCAGACAAGACGGCACACTCCAGGCAGCATCACGCGCATGTTCCGCATGATCGTTGGGGCGAGAGCATCAGTAGCCGCCAGCGAGTATAGGAGCACCAACACATGCGTCTACCACACGCCATGGGCGACAAGCTGTACAAAGGGAGAAGGGTCGGTGAGTGTTACCATTTGCCTTCAATGGCAGCCCGTAGCAGTTACCAATGTGTTTTCTGCAGGAGTATCGAGGAACTTGTGGCCTACAAGATAAACGTACAGACTCCACAAAGTAACCCAGTACACGAAGGGCCAGGATTTGCTCTTCGCCCAGGGAAAGCGCCGCTACGACCGTTAGCAAAGCGGACACGGTGGACAGACCACGCCAGTCTTCCACAAGAAGGTGCGTTGTCCATATCGCACAGGGGCATAGCTCATTCTGCGTCCAGGCCAAGACCATGAAGAAGGTTGTACTACGACTCGAATGCACATTGTGCAAGTACATAATGCAGCTCGTCCTCAAGCGCTACAAGCACTTTGAGCTCGATAGTGAGAAGAAGACCAAGGGCGCCGCTCTTACTTTCGTGCGTCCACCCCAGTGTATTGCTTCCTCTTGCTAATTGCTCCGATGGTAGGCGGCTACTACGCTATGCTGTTGTATATTGCCTTCCACTATGACCCATCCCATGCAGCGTACACTATAAATTCCAATCTCGAGGAACCTGCTGCATGTGCTTGTGAGGATGCTTTCATGAGCTAATCTATCACGGCGCCGTGTCGGACCTTGAGCTTCCAACGCACAGGTGTAACAAAAGTGCATTGCCATATTGACTGCCGTCCGATGTAAGTAATACAGTAGTAAATGAATATTATTTCTTTTGGCGCTTTGCCGGAGGAGCCTCAGCCGAATCCAAATTTTGAGCTATGTGTCGAGGAAGAAGGTGGCGAAATAGAAGAAAATCACGGAAGCGTAGATATGGATTGAGATATGCGGTAGGCGCGCTGTCAAGAGAGGTGTGAGGCTTCCAAGACCTCGGAATACGCGATCCAAATTCAGGAATGAGATGACATGTTCGTATGATTCGTGATACAGGAATGACTGTAGCGGCACGGTATGGTTGGTGGTTGAATTTTTTGGATAGCCAAGACAGTTGATACATTTCGAGGTCTGGAACGGGTTTCTTGAGAGGCTTGAATAGGGAAACATAGGCAAGCGGTTCAGGATACGATCCAAGGGACTGAGGGAGCTCGAAAATGACCTGAACACGGGCTACCTGTATATCTACAGAAGATGAGATTCAAACAGGATATGCGGATAATAACACACACCTGCAACAGAGGAATGTCCCGCCATCCGCAATTGTGCATCCGAACGGATAAGGACGGTGTCAAACCTCTCTGCGACTTCACCTCGGTATCCAGTCTTTGTAGCCCTGGCAGGAACCTGTTTTGAGGCATGCACGACATCGGTTGTGGGGTCTGTAGAGTGCTGTCGAAGTGCAGGGAGGTGTACAACAAGTTGATTGTGTACTTCGATGCTGTCGTCTTCGGTGAGCGCTGATTGAACCGGCCGACCCTCTTGTCGTAGGAACTCCTCGGTGAAGTGGAGAAGCCAGGGTGCATGGAAATCCTCCTCGACAGAACGCACAGTGAGGCCAGAGTAGTGAGGTCGTTTGGGTGTGGTGACAGTAGAGGAAGAGTCCAAGCAATGGTTGATGGCATCATCGGCCTTGGACTCATCCATGTGGTCGATCATCTCATCGTCTTTTTCATCCTCCTCCTCATCAGCGTCGCTAGTGGCCTCTTCCTCCTCGCTTCCCCCGGGCCCTGCCATCCAGTTCAAGTACTTTCGAAATCGTAGGACTGCTGTGCGCCTCTCCAACCACTTGACCATCTGCGGCACATAATCGCGTTTGTTTGATGCACGGTATCCAAGTTTTGCGTAGTCAATATGCAGGCGCTCGGTGGCCTCGCTGTTGTATCCATCCGCGGTTCCTCGAGCACGTATGTGGTCAATATAGTGCTTGATATTGTGGATCTTATTGATGTTGAAGTGAGCCCGCTGCCCCAGGCTAATGAAGATGTCTTTATGCTCGTGAAATTGACACCAAGCGCGGTCCATGCGCTCAAGCGTTTCGGTGGTATGCTCCTCGAACTGTGCATAGAAAATAAAGTCTAATGCACCTTTTGCAGTCCGGATGACACGCGCGTCTACGGCTCCCGCCAGGATCCCCAAGAATGTCTTCTCCATGGCCTTGAACTCCTTGCCGGTCCATTGCTGCGTCGCCGATATTCCCTTCTTGAAGTGCCGCAGGGATGAATGTAATGGGAGGGCGCGATAACGGTCGTCCAGCTCGCGTTCACGTTCGGCTTTGCTCGACTGGTCGCCCAGGCAGGCGCATGTGCACCACTTCACGAGGTGGTCATGGAAAACACCCTTATGTAGCTGGTGGTGGATATCGGGTGTGAGAGCGCGGTAGATGTTGCAGTGGGGGAAATGAGTCCAGAAAGGCGTAATTGGGTTGAGATGCAGTGCGGTAAGCATAGCTCCGTCTCCTTGCGCTTTTTGATTCAACGCCTCTAAAACCTCTTCAGGTGTACGCCAGACTGACGGTGTGGGCTCCGATCCGCGTTGCTTGGGGTCGACTTTGCAGTTCGGACATGAGTTCTGTTTGTGACAGCCAACCAGCGCCTGCTCCGGGTAGTCTGCAATGTACGCAGCAAGGACGAGGAAGAGCTTGCGGACCTTTCCATCGCTGCACACCATGTCAACCCCCGCCTTTCCTGCTTCAACCAGCGGCGCCAAGATAATGCTCATCGCATCATGGAACAGTCGATTTATTTCCATTCCGCGGCGACTCTCGCTGAAGCACTCAAGCTTCGTCACCGGTAGATACCCAATGAGGACGGTCGCATGCGATGAGGACTTCCGGCGGATGTCCTTGTCAATATTCCCAATCGTCAAGTACACCGGCCAGGCAGCCTTGTCGCCACTCAAGACAGTGAGCTTTGTCTCGTCCGAGGATATAATGAGCGGACAGAGTGTAGCACCACTTGGTAATGTTCCCTTTGCTATTTTGAGTAACAGTGACTTATGCAAGTTGGCTAGCGTGATTCACCTGTAGCTCCCACCACCACTCGCCTGTATTCATCTCGCTGAAGGATCGGCACGTCCGCGTCTTGTCTCGATAGACCTTCTGTGCACTCCATTTGATGTGACCTTCGAATGTTGGGTCGCCAACTAGCTCGCGTACAACCTCAACAGGATCTCGATGCCAAACCTCGACCACTTCGTCCAAAGTACGTGTTTCGCCCTCGCCTATAACATCACCGTGTACAGTCAGAGGTGTATATTTCCAGCCGGCTCCCTTGGGCAACTGGTCGATGATATTGAGCAGGGAGCGCTTGCCTCCGTATGGCAGCCCAAGGCCCTTGACCTGTGTTATGGTGAGGCGCATCCTGTCAGTATGTTACGGAACACTGACCTTTTCCAATTTCAGAAAGGAGTCAATGTCCGCTTGGCTCACACCAGACTTGATGAGCCATTCTACCATCGAAAACTCGCCAAGGTCGGTCCATGGTCCATGGTCTGGGAGATGGGCTGCCTGGAATTGCTCTCGAAGACGTTCAAAGGGTGTCTTCTGTTTATCGGCAAGTATTTCGGGCTGGTTTCGGTGCTCGATATAGTGGTTGGAATGCTTATTTGATGTACAGGCCTCTTCGTCTTCGATTTCCTCAATAGTCGTTGCGTATGATCGTTTGCGTTTGGTATTTGACGTGTCGGAGGATGCGCTGGTTCCTTCATTTATTGGGATGAATGGTTCGTCGAAGAGGCTGGGTTCGAAATATGTGGATGTATCGGGCGTATCACTGTTAGGCAAAAGGTGCGTCTGCTGGAGGCTGCGAAATTCTGCTTTCGCGGCTTCGAGGCAGGCGCGCTGGCGTGAAAGATGATTGTCGAGTGCGCTACGAGCAGGGAATCTTGAGCCACAGTGTTTGCACCTGGCCTGAGCTTTTGTCGATGACTTTGTCATGGTAGTTGTATTAGAGGTACGGAGCTTCATGCCCTGCGCAACGACAGAGTCAACCAGATGCTGTGGCGTCATTGTAATTTATCGCATAGTAACACCTCGCGGCAGCACGGCAGGATACCACTCTTTCCTTACAACTACAACCACCATGCCAGAGACATCAAAGAGAGCTGGCGCAAGCGCCCGCGGCCCCGCGAAGCGCAAGTCCAACGAGGAACATCCCCCGGCCGCTCCTCAATCATCGAAATCTGCTAGTCGTGCGCATCAATGTAAGTCTCCGGCTCTTCGTGGACTTGTCTCCTTATGCCTTATTCAGCGTCACCTCGTCCCCAGCGCACAATTGTAACCTCAAAAGAGAAAGAACACCTTGACAAGGAATGCCGAGGTAAAGTCCGCCAGTTTACTTGTGCCCAAAAGCGGCGGCAGCCGTATGATCCTATTCACCACTGGCAGATCTTGCGCAGAAACTGAAGGTATTGCAAAAGAAGAGCAACCGTCTGGGAAAGCAGCCTGCTACAACTGCAGGTGCGTTACAATATCAGTCTTCTGTCAGGCTTCTACTCACGTCGTTAGCGCTTTCGGACAATGACAACATTGGCCATGGCAGTAACAGCGAGCGGTCCGATGTAGAAAGCGAAGACTCTGAGGAAGAAGCCCCACCCTTGCTCACATCCAATGTGCGTCCTTTGTATTGTCTGGTGCACCATAAACTAATTACAATATTTCGAAGTCGGAGAAGCTCCAAACAGTGTCGATTGAGCAAGACCCTAACGAAATGGATCCCAAGTTCCTGGCGCGACATGCAAACCGTCAGCAGAGACGTGCGAAAGCGGCCAAAGAGTCCACGGACCCCAAGAGCTCCAAGCGGGATGAGTCGCAGAGCAGCGACGAAACACCAGTTTCCATGGTAAATAATGGTGTGTCATCCGTCTTTCTTGCCTGTCCGCGCCTCTGACCTGCATCTCACGGATGGCTTAACTGTACCACGCCTGCCCAAACTCAATGTCGGTCATATCAATGGTCGCGCAAGCAAACCAAATATGAGCGACTATGGCTCGCCCGATGCTGAAATCATACGCGCCGCTTCACACCGCTTCGAGGCTCATATTGCCGCCCAGGATCCTTATCCGACAGCTGCATGTGCCGCCGTCTGGGCTGAAGATGCCTTTATGCGTGCATGCCAGGACAAGATGGAGTCTATTGTGTTTACACCGGGCATTCAGCGTTTAGTATGTATTTCTAAATTCTTCATTTTTTCGCAGCTCATAATCTCCAGATCATGAGCAAGCATTCACACATGAGGAACGAGATCCTGAGCGCTGGGCGGGATATTGTCCCTGCATTCTATGGCTTCCGCCAGGACAGCTCAAAGGACTCGCGCATGACAAACCGTGCTCTAGTCAAGACACTACTTTCCAACAACGCGTATGCCTACAAGGTACGCTTCTTCTTGCTTGCAGCGGCGGGACTGACCCACCCTGTAGGACCATAACTTGCGAAGCGGCTTCATGGAAAGTGATGTGTTTCCGGCCATGCTCAGGCTTTGGGCGTTCAAGGAATCGTACCAGGCCGGCGTGATCCACAGAGACATATTTGAGTTAGTGTCGGTTGCGTCGTTCGCATTCTACAAGTTCCTGGTACGTCTCGACTCTCCGCTCTGGTGCCTTTGATGGAATACGATGTAGGTGGAATATTGTCTCATTGAGTGGAAGAGCGGTGAATTCAAGCATGGCCCGGAGTTGCGTACAAAGAAGTACCATGGCATCTACAAACGACATTTGGTTGATGTCGAAATGTGGGCCAAGTTGGATGACACGGCCACGACTATCATTCGCCGGAACTTCTACAAGGCTGCTCGGTATTGTCCTCTTTGTTTCCCATCTTTCGACTGTAGCTCACGACAAGCTGAAGAAGGGCTGCCATCAAGAAGCCCAAGAATGCAGATACCTCCATTGGCAAGAGTGACTTCGATGCCATGAAGGCCGAACTGCAGTTGGCGCCTCCAGCCGCATTGCCCTCTGATGACGAGACTGATAGCGAGGACGACGAGAGCAACATTGAAATGAATGAGCCAGACTCGCCGCTGCCAAGAAAGGTCAAACCGCCACGCAAGGCCATGCACAAGTCACCGTTGCCGGAATCGCCAGCCATGGATCGTCCGCACACACCTCCCTCTGCCGATGTTAACTCCCCTGTATATGGGCTCCTGCGCGCGAGAGATGAGCGTGGTGAAGGACAACTAGATGTAAATGAACGGCGGGTCTACATTGAATCGGGCGGCGCAGACGATGAGGGTACCGTTTATGTGAATGAGGACGGTAGACGGCTTGACCTTGCTGAAGACATGTATATTAAATCTGATTTCGCATAATACAATAGACCATGTTTTGGCTATCCCTTTGCCGTGTGTAATGTGCAGATTATTTACTATCTAGCTATTATCACGAACCAGCTCTCAGAAGCTCTGGACACGCTCGGAGACAAAGACTCTTGAGAGACATCAGAACTCTCGATGGCTCTCAGAGCTTCCTGGAGGTCAGGCAGGCATCTCCAGAGGTCTCTGAAAAAGGTGACTTGTCTCTCAGGTGTCCCAGTGTCCCAGAGTCTCTACAGACTTGGAAGACATCTCACCGGTTTGCTGATGTATCGAAGATACTCAACAACTACAGGTTCATGGTCACCGTTGCATGGATATTAGGAAAGCCCCTCGGGCTCCTGTTCGATCCTTTCGAGGCGATTGTAAGCCGCTCTCCCCACTCCCCGGTATAAATTTGACCATCGATAGGTTCTTTACATATCAGTTCAAGTGATGAAGAACGTGATTAGTGACGGCAAGTCTAACTGGCTAGAAGGTTTCATTCTCATCAGTGCGTATAAATACCTCTGAGAGCGACGGCGTCCCGGATTTAACTAACTTTAGGCCTCTACGTTATCGTCGGCGTATCGTTCTGGTTCTATCCGGGCTCTTCCTTCGGGAGCATGATGGAAGAATGCCAGCCCGACTTCCCCATCAATTGAGGGACAGATTACTTTATGAACACACTCGAGCGGAATACTTGCTATAATACGGACTCGAGCTTCATCCTTATGCAGTCGGACATCCTAGAGATAGACACAGCACTTTAGACGGCTGCATACCCGCTTTACTTACTCTCGAGTTACTGGTATCCACCACTTAACTATTGTATATATGGTTCTTGGCGAGCTGCGCTGGCCCTGTATCACCTACTATTTAGTACTTCATATTGTCAAACTTGTCTGCCCAAGTGACGTTCACATTTTGGAAGACTTTGGCTACAACCTGTTCATTGGATGATATCCATTTTGGTCATGTGTTCGTGCAATGAGACCCAATGAGGAACGTTTACGTGATTGATCAGTGATGGGGCATTGTTCTCTAGCATTAGCGCCAGATTAGTGTGTATCAAAGCTCACGACGCTTTATGTCGATGCCTAAGTGCTAATTACTCATTTCTGTGTCATTGACACGGGACTCTCTTCCCTAGATCGCACAGGAAGACTCTCAAGAAAATCGTTGTATTGGCAGGAACGAAAGACTGGAGAGTACTGGATGGCCTGGAGTATTTGATTTGAAACTGACGAAGCACTAGAAAGAGTTAGGGCATATCCGCAAAGAGCATCGCAAGTACGCACCTCGTCGCCGGGAGCCAGATATCATCCACCAAACATGCTACTAATGCCGACGATATGTTCATCGATACGTCCATCATCGCAAAACCGCGGCAACGACGTGCGCGCAAGATTCAATGCAGAAGGAGAGGTATCGAAACACCGTCCATGGCGTAGCGCTTGGTGGGTCTAACATGCACCGACCCTTACTAGCCCTGACAAGAGCTAGCCCACCATGCCCCGAAAACAGATGGCGAGGACGAAACTCGCAAAGCACTGACGGAGGGCTATGTTTGAATGATGGGCTTCGAACGCTGGGTGGATTTCAGGCTTACCGGCATCACTGGTCACAACAGACCTGACGGCAGGCCATCATATGGGGCATGCGTCGACTGCGATATGCTATCAACAACGGGTGTGAGAGATGCAGAGCTCAAGCAACATACCAATCGACGGGACCTGGGGATTCGAGTCCAAGGGAGGCTGGATGGCAATCAAGTCATTTTGATGCGCTGACTTTAGGGCAGGTTTTCACGTGGTGTTCGCGCGCGTCTGATGGCATCACAGCGATCATGACGCGACTGTTCGCGACAATGGCGCGTGTCGCGATCGGGTGCTTTCCCTACATACCTCCATCATGGCAGATTCGCTTCCGTCTCCAGTTGACCGTGCGTGGCGAATATGCGTGTATGAAAGCAGGATCTTACCGATTTGCATAGCGTCCCTAAGCAGGGAACTGATATCCAACGAGTCAGAGCCTCGCCTTACGCATACTCTCCACGAGCTACATAGTTCTGTTCTGAGCTTGGCCGCCAGCGAGCAATACATCTTTTCTGGAAGTCAGAATCAAGACATCTCCGTGCGCATGCATCTTCTCGTATGCGTCGAGCTAGCACTAAGCAAAGCTCTGCTAGGTATGGAGCAAGAAGTCCTTCAAGTTGAAACATACTCTGTGTGGGCACACAGGTAGCGTGTTGGCACTCGAATATGCAGCCGATAGAGAATGGCTGTTCAGCTCGTCGGGTCAAACCCAATCTCTCATGCTTCTCCCTCTGTCCTAATATCTTTGTAGGCGATAGCACGGTGCGAGTATGGTCCACAACTTCGCTCAAGCCATTGTATGTCATCGACCCGTACCTTGAGACCGGTGCAGGCGACCTATTCTCTCTCGCATGGTCGAAGAGATTACAGACACTCTATATTGGCTGCCAAAACACGTCTCTCCAATGGCTCGACTTCAAGAAAGCACAGGGAACAGGACCACTGTCTCGAGCTGATTCTACTATCAAGAAGGCGCACAAATTCTTTGATAGTTATCCCGTATATGAACGGAAGGCTGCAGATTTACTCCACAGCAACACCCCAGGGAGCGGCACGGGGACGCCAGTGACTGGGTCAGAGGTCCCTCGCCTCGCCATTCCAGTGGACAATATGCTCGAGTCCGCGCACTACGGCTACATCTATTCTCTCTCCATTACAGAGGACTGCGACTCCGGCGTAGTTCATCTCAGCTCGGGAAGCGGTGATGAATCAATCAAATCCTGGACGTGTACGCCTGACGGACCTGTTTTCGACCACGAGTGTGAATGCCATTTCGGCGCTGTCCTTGCGATTGTCTCGCAGGGAAATACCGTGTACGCCGCGTGCCAGGACGGGGTTGTCAAAATATTCGACATCGAAACGAAGTCAATAGTGAGGACGATTATTGTGCAAGAGGGCGTCGACATTCTTTCCCTGTCAAAACTCAAAACCGACCTGTATGTTTGTCTGGCAAATGGCAAGATACTGCGATACTCTGAATCATTCGACTGTACTGCATCGTGGGAGGCGCACGATGGCATCGTCCTTTCCTCCGTCATAACTGCGAGCGGGCCAGGCTATATTTTGCTCACTGGAGGGAACGACGATAACATCAAGGTAAGCTGACCAGCGACTTGGATGTATATGTACGCTCATGTATCTGCGACCCACAGATGTGGGAGGTCAGATTGCCAAGGACACGGACGAGATCTTTGAATGTTCAAAACTTCAATGACAGCCTGAAGCCTCTGACCCGTGCTGCGAGCGAAGAAGAGACCCTCCCCGAGTTCCAGGATGGTATACACGTCACTTGTCATATCTGCACTCTGCTGACAGTGTTTAGATACGTTGGAATATGCACTATCCAAATTCATCTCTTTCCCAAGTGTTAGTTCTAGTCCATCCAATCGGGAAGATTGTCGCCAGGCGGCTATCTGGCTGAAGAAGTGTCTCGGCCAGCTTGGAGCAAACGCTTCTCTAGTACGAGTTTTTCTCAGTCTATCTGCTTGGTCTCACGCCGACTAGCTAGCCACTGGTGACAGTGTGAGCCCACTCGTCCTCGGTACTTTCACCGGAGTGCAGAGCCCTCAGGCTAGCCGAAAACCTCGAATACTGTTCTATGGGTTAGCGTGGCCGCACGACTGCTTTGTACTACGTTTTCTGACCTAATCGGACAGGCACTACGATGTGATGGCTGCAGCTCCGGAAAACTGGGATTCAGACCCGTTTGTACTCACAGGCCGCAATGGCTATTTCTACGGCCGTGGCGTTACAGACGACAAAGGCCCTGTTCTAGCAACAGCTTTCGGCGCGGCAAATTTGTTGCTCAAGCGTCAGCTCGGCGTGGATGTAGTCTTTCTCATCGAGGGTGAGGAGGAAACAGGTAGCCATGGCTTTGCGGACGCTGTAAAGGCGCACAAGGTGATGAAATCGGGTGGCAGTAGAAGAGGGGGCTGACCATTCGCAGGACGCAATTGGCCAAATCGACGCGATTCTTGTGAGGTAACGCTGCAAAAACCTGTACCAACGGATAATGCTGAGAACGCTTGCTAGCAACTCGAACTGGATCACCGACTCGCACCCTTGCTTGACGTACGGCCTTCGGGGTGTAGTCCACTGCGACCTCGAGGTATATAGGCGCTGGTGCGGTTGAGATTCAGCTAATGATTTCAAGATAACCGGTGGATTCCCAGACCTTCATTCAGGTGTCGATGGAGGTGGTATCGCTGAGCCAATGGAAGACATGCAAGTGGAACAGTGTGTCTCTCAGCATGTTATTGACATCTTGTTCAGGATTCAACTACTCTCTACCCTTAGCGACAGGAAGAAACGCGTCCAAATACCAGCGTTCTGTGAGCCCATCACGCCGTTGGTTGTATAGAAGACTAAGCAGTCGCCAAAGACGACAGCGTTCGACCTCTACTTCCAGACGAAGAAGAGATATCGCAGCGCCTGTCTGAAGTGACGGGAAAGGACAAGTCGTGGTTGTCGGCGCGATGGAGAGAACCGTCACTAACTGTGCACTCGATTGAGGGTTCCGGTGCCAGTGAGAAGTCTCTTTCCCCTTCATCGCAGTGTTTCCTAAGGTACATGCAGACTCGACCGTCATTCCTGGGACAGTCAAGGCTTCGGTTTCTGTCCGTATAGTCCCAGACCAGGATCTGGAAACAATTTCGCACGCTCTCCAGACACATTTGACGGACTCGTTCAAAGCACTCGAGTCGCCGAACCGCTTCACTGCGAGTTCCCGTTTATACCATTCAGTGTAGGAATCTTCGCTTATCGCAAGTACAGGTGGAGACGGTCAAAGCGACGGACTGGTGGCTGGGTCAACTCGATGGCAAATGGTTCCAGGCATTGGCGCATGCGATTCAGGAGGAATGGGGCTTTGACCCGCTGTATATTCGCGAAGGAGGAGTGCGTGAACGACGTTGTGCCGACGATGGAACCTTGTCTGACCCTCGACAGTCCATCCCCTCCATCCCTTACCTCGAGAAGGAACTTGGATGCCATGCTCTACATTTGCCGATGGGTCAAAGCACGGTACGACTCTTGCTCTTCTGTTTCTTTGCTAGGTTGTTGAGATGCGATTTCAGGATCGTGCGCATTTGCCGAATGAGCGGATATCACTCGCGAACTTGAAGAGAGGGAAGTCCGTTATTGAGCGTTTCTTGTTGAACGTGGCGAAGAGCGATATTTCGCTTTCTTGAACGAGGATGGGTTGAGGCTGTAATAATGATGCATAGTAGTGGTAGTGCTTTTTTTGCGACAAGAGGCAGCGAATTGTTTGTATGGTCCCGTCCTAATATATAGTGCACCTATAATCAGATGTGGTAGTTCATGGGGTTGTAACTTACTGTGCGCAGTACGAGGACGTGAGGCTCGGCCGTATTTTCTGCTTTGATATGATTCAATACTCTTCTATGACCTGGGACTAAGGATGAGGTTGAGTTATTTTCACTGGTTGACATTTGCACCGCAAATAAGTGTCCATAAATATCTAGTTATACATTTGATGGTAAGTTAGTTGTGTGGTAGAATACGGCACAGGTGGCACAGGGCGCCAATATTGGTGGATGCTCTTATGCAGTCCTCACTCCTTCTTCTCTTCCTCTTTTGGCTCTTGCTTGTGGCTGATGGAGACAAACCCTGGGCTTTGGGGGCCACCCTTCTGCCTGGAGATCTTGAGGGGTCCATTATCATTAGGGACAACCTCACGCCCGTCGGTGAGCGCATGCCGCTCACTACTAATCTGCTCGAGCTCATGGGTCAAGAAACCATGGCCACCTACGGGGCCGTAGTACGACGTTCCCGCAAGGGAGCCGATGATACTGCAAAGCAAGACAATCAGCGAACGACCACGGCTGGCATTGATGAAAAACACACCAAGTGCCAGCGATCAACGACAGGTAGAAGCGGTACTGGCCATACCACTTTGGCGCCCACCCGTTAGACGTCGCGCGCGCATCGGCGTACCAAAGCAGCGTGAAACCCATCCATTGGGCTGCGAGTGCCATCATCGGTTGTGCGGCAAGAGTTGGTATGGCTAAGATTGCAGGTGCAGCGCCCAGAGCGATGCGCGGTAGACCCTTTTGGCCTCCGTAACGAGCGTATTCGAAGCCCCAGTGGACGGCACCCAGGGAGGACAGCATGGCAGCGCCATACATCACTTGGAAGTTGAGCGCCTGGTCAAGGTAGGTGATGGCAAGGCCGGGGTCGATGGTCGAAGCACCTGTGGCAACAAGTCCTGCTTGGTGTGCAAGGTATACGGTTGTTGCAGATGCGCCGATGTACGGCAATCCGCCTGCGAGACCTACAGCCATGGCGGATTTGGGAACGGCGGATAGGTTGTCTTTGGTGATGTCGACCTATCCAAGGAGAATGAAAAACGATTTCGCAAATCTAGTTTTGTCTACATACAAAGTTGTCCTTTGTCCCTTCTCCCGCAGAATGGTCGGCCAGGTTGGCGCCAGCTATTGTCTTGGCAGCATCGCTCGCCAAATTTCCTGTCTCTTCCTTGACGTTGAGAGCTGCCTGGTTCAGAGATTGGCTGCCAGGCCTGTTTGAGGTCGAGTTTGCCACGGTGCGGATGAGAAGTTGAGAAGGCGCAGAAAACCGCGCGGAACGCATGGCCGAGGGTAGAATGGAACGTCTGAGCAAAGGGAGGGACATAGTGGTGATGGTAGTGGAAGAAATGGTATGTTGGAAAATAGCAGGCACTTGGCTATATACCGGCTGCGAGGTGGTGCGCCAATGGTGCGTATTGATGATGAAGCTCGAAGCACCAATGAAGTCAGCCGTGACCTACTTAGTGCTCTTACCCACCGTCGTTGCGGCGCTCCCGATGCCAATTCCCTGTTGGAGATACAACTATCATGGAGTCAACTTTTTCGACAAGGAACTCTGAACTTCGGAAGACTGGAGTGAACTCTCAAGATCAGTAAATGTTGCATGCTTAATTCCATGATGGATAGTGAACAAGCTTCAATGTGAACAATTGCAGAGCTATCGTGGCTTATTGGCCTAGGCCACGCACGGACAGGTGAAAGTCGCGGTCGAGGCTCGGAGTCGGCGTCGCGGGAATGAATAAAATGTACTGTGACGCGTGACCATCACCCGCACCTCCGATCCATCATGTTCAGCGTCGTCTCCCGCCCCGCTGCGCGAGCTGTCCTCAAGGCCGCCCGCCCTGCTGCCGCTGCGCGCGCCTTCACCGCCTCAGCCCTCGTCAAGTCTGACCACGGCCCGAAACCCCCTACACTCCTTGGTCCCGGTATCAAGGCCGGTGAAGTCCCGTCCGCCTATGACCAAACAACTGGTCTTGAGCGTCTCCAGCTCCTCGGAGAAATAGAGGGCATCAACGTCTTCGACCAGGAGCCGCTGGATTCGAGCCGTGTTGGAACCAAGGCTGACCCCATTGTCATTACTTCCCTGGTGCGTCCGATCCGCTTAGAAGCAAAGTTCTTTATTAATTAGTACAGTCCGACAACCGTATTGTTGGATGCACTGGCTCCCCCGCCGACTCTCACGATGTGGAATGGTTCGTTGTCAACCACAACAAGCAGCGCCGTTGCCACGAGTGCGGTTCCGGTGCGTACTCGTCCGTCCTTCATTTCTTCCAAAGCCAACGATGTCTTTTAGTGTATGTCGTTGAGAACCTCAACGCAGACAGTGAGCATGCCCACCACTAAATAGTCTCCTCAAATGTCATCTCTATTGCATTGCTCGGAATCAACCGGCGGGACCCGATTTTGTGTCTAGACGCAGCCCACGGCCATTGTTGTTTCGCACTACCCAAGAGATGCTACAATTTGATCTCCCAATTTCCACCAATCACGAGCAATCCATTCAAAATATTCCCCTTCCTTGTCAAGTTGAGTCTAATTGATATTGGGCCCTCACTTTTTGCAATCACATCCGCAAAATGCTCGAACCCAAGTATGCTTGATCCCTTGGTCTATGCTCTAATAATCAATACAAGTTACTGGTTGTAGTCCATGTTCTCCGTTACGGGTATGCCCCAATAATCCCACATAACTGGTGCATGCATGTCCTCTACGCCATCGTCCTTGATGTGTATCTCTCCATCCACCTGCGAGACGGCGTGCGTCTGGAAGGTCGTTCAGTCTATTGAATCACACGGTCTATGTATAAATCACTTACAATGCCCAGCGAAATCTTGATTGCGGGGGCTCCAGGCTTGTATTCCTCAAGCTCTTCCCCTTCACCCTTGATGAGCTTGAGGATATTGTGCGACGCCGTGATTGACTGCCAGTATGCCGTATGGCCAGCTTGGATAGCGTCAAATGCGTCGGCACAGTCTCCAGCCACAAAGATGTGCGGGTAGACTGTCTCTGGCTCGTCTGATATTTCGGTAGCAAGGCTGACTTTGTCCAAGGCAGCTGTTGCAGCGTCCACGGTACCATTCTCGACTTCGATTGGGCGGCGACGGGTCGTCAGTTGCATTGTACGCTTGACGCGGGCGAGAGCGTTGTCGGGGTTGACGACTCGAGGGTCTATCTCTCGAAGGAGCTCAGTGTTTGGTCGTTGGCCTGTGCAAAGGAGCTGTGGAATCACTGTCGGTCTCGATATTTCCCTTCGAGACTGAGGACGTACGATGAGGTCTGCAGCAATCTCGCGCCCCGACAGCGTTCGCACGACGCGCTGGCCCTTCTCATTGCGCTTCGGGGGATCTTGTTTCGCGGAATCGAGGTCCAACCGTTCTCCGAGGATGCTGGTGATACCACCTTTGTCCATCGACTTCAGGACTAATGAACATTAGCTGTCTGCTAGGCGGAACCTGAAGCAATCACCGACTTTCGTAGTGCATCTCCGGACGGTACCTAGGGAGCAGCTGCTTGCGCGAGTGGAGGAGCGTCACTGACTTGGTGGGGTACAAGCTGTTGATATCCGTAGCCAGCTCTGAAAACAACTTTATTCCATGGTCATAACTGTGAAGAGCTGGAGAACTTACGGACACCAAGGGCACCGCCTCCTACGACGAGGATGCTTCCAGCGTCTTTGTAGGCCTTCTGCCTCTTGCGAATTTCGTCCATCGCGTCAGGTTTCTCGCCATCGTATTTGGGGCGCGCCCAGAGGTTGAGCGGGTCCGGAAGGTGTGCGCCGAGGCTGTAGATGGCATACTCGTAGTCGATAGTCGGAGAGTCGAACCCTAGCGTGGGGAACGAACGGTCGAGGGTTACGCTCTTGGTTGTCATGCTTGAAACTGAGGCGTGGAGGAGAACATGGGGGTGTGTTGTCTCTGTGGGGATGCGGAAGACATTGCGGTTGGGAACAACTAGGAGATGATGAGAATGGGTTGTGGGGATGAACATGATGACGGACATGCTTTCCCTTCGTGTCCAGGGTACACGGATACTCGAGGGAGGACATAGGCATCTGCGATGAGCCTCAGTTAAGCCAAGGTTATGAGCAACGGAGCGCGTACGGTTTATGTGACTATAGGATAGCTAGGTTAGATCAACAACACTGGCAACACTGAGCACGCACGTATTGCGGTCAATCGCGATGACTCTCCACCCCGCAGGGACTGCATTGGCCAAGATCTTTGCACTTTCCGTGCCTTTGCAATCGTTAGAGCCAGCAATGATATTGTCGATGCAGCGTCCATACCACCATATGCAACGCCAAGGACCAGGATGTTCTTGAGAGCCGGAGTCATCTTCAATTCGAAGAGTTTAAGCACCTCCGAGAATGGCTTTTTATCAGTTCCGAGATGAAACACTCCTTATCTGATAGCCCATGTGGCGGAATTGTGGCATGACAGGCAAACGGCGTCGGCTGTTGGCCCGGCTAGAATTTCAACTTGCAGTTGCAACGCTGACATGAACACCGCTTAGACGGAGTCTCCCACATCCAAGTGTACATGAGTATTCACCTATTTACCCCAAAGCTGCGTATTATAACCCTTAGAGCGCCTCAATAACAGAACGCACGAACGCCTCAGGAGCCTCAATATGTCCCTGGGCAGGAAATCAGACGACTTTCCCTCCTAGACACGACTAAAGGGTACTCACAAAGTGGTTGCTACCGGGGAGGTCGACGAAATCGATACTCCGCAAGGTCCTTCCCTGCGCTTTCGCCTCCTCGTACAAACGATGCGACTCGAAGTAACCCCAAGCCAAAAACCAGGCCGATTTTTCGCACCCCATTATGGTGACTTCAACATGTGGTAGTACCAGCGACTCCCCGACACCAAAAAGCGCGCAATCCGCCTGAGCCTTGAGCATCGGCTGGATTGGTGGGTACGGGATGCAGCCCAGGTCGGCATTGTTCATCAGGGCGTTATATTCCGAGTATCGTGCCTCTTCTGCCTCGCTGAGCTTGGCGAGGGTGGGATTGACGATGTCACGGCTTCCTGCAAGACCGCTGGACTTCTTCGAGGCGAAATCGGGGTGGTCGAAATGTGCGCTAAGGAACAGGTTGATGTTGCGCCCATACTCAAGAACACTATTGAAGGAGGTGTCGCTGAAGGGATCGTATAAACCCCATTTCTCGACGGGCGGTGTGGGCAACCCAAATGCAGTGAGTGGAGCATCTGGTATTTCATGAGGACGCTATCCCAGTCAAGGTGAGTCTCTTACCATAGATGATGATTCGGGAAAGATACGGCTCGAGCTTGGAAAGTTGTTCTATGGGCACGGCCTTTGGCTGGCCAAGAAGCGCAAGCACAGTGGACGTTCCCATGGACCAGCTCATCACGATGAGGCTACCAGGCGCCAGCGGTCCCGCATTGTCTATCAACCAGCAGAGGAAGTTTGCCACATCACGGGCCAACACATGTAGGACGTCTGGATTGCCAGACGCCATGTCTGCGATGTCCTTCTCCGAGTGCCGTGAAGTCCTGCCATAATGCCTACGCTGGACATTGATTACACGGACACCTTTCTCGCGGAATGATGGACCTGTTGGCTCAAAGGACTCTATTGTGCGATTTAGTACGAATAGAGTATCAAAGTCAATCTGAGCTAACCCCCGTTGAATATGGTGCCATGAAAGATGACCAGGGTCTTGCGGCCTCCAGTATCTACGCCAGTATCGGTGAATGCATATTGAGTGCCTTCTGCGTCGATGGTTGCGATGTTCGTCGTGGCGGTCATTGTCCAAGTTTCGACGGGCGCTTATCGAGTGGACGGCATTCGGCCCGCTGCAGTCTGACAGTTTGCAGATACAGCGGACATTGACTTGTTTTGTGGTGGTATGAGGTGGGCACGTGAACTAGCCTTAAAGGAGATGGCGAGTACTGGGATAGTGATGGTCTCGGAAGAGCCATGCCGCCAAATGAAGCGATCACGTGGATGAAGCACGTTGTAAAATAAATTATATTCAAAACTATTATAAATTGATTGTGCATGCGCATGCCCTGAAAGCCATGAGCTTTTGGCGTCAAAGAATACCCACAAGAGCATTTCAATTTCAGTTGTGACATCTCACAGATTTACTCACTGGTTACACACCAAAACGAGTTGGCCGATCGCGCCTGTTTGAAGCAAAATAGCCTTTTAGTGCGTCTCCAGCCACTTGAATCTGACTCAAATATTTAGATTTGGATAGATAATTTCTCCGCTCTTTCTGAGCCACCCAAACATCTTCACGAAGCCCATAATTAGCCCGTTAAAACTCACTATGTGTCCATTTGAATGTTGAATTGTATACAATCACTTTGGGACGCTATCGCCTCGAAATTCCAATGAAAAATATTCGATAATGATGTGGATCTGCAATAAATTAGTGTACTGACTCCCTGTAGTCCTGAAGGCGCCAAAGTCTGATCAAACCGATTATCACTTTCGTTGCTTTTTACCTGAGCAGAGATCCAGCCGCCGCCCTTGCACCTACCGAAAGACAAAGTCCAATACTTTTCGATTTTTATCAACATTATGCATGCTGCACTTCGACCCTGTTCATCGCACATTATGTGCCTTAGCGCTATTCACATATTCAGCTCGTCACAATCAACTCAGTCTCTGCCCAAGCAATGGTCTGACTCTGATAGCAGTTATGGGCTTTAAAGCACTCACATGGGAAGCACTAGCTAACGCCAATACTCTATGCTAAATTGACTTGGTCTAAATGAGGTTGTTCAGGTTTGTCGCGAATTGATGGCCCTGGATGTGTTGATCGAGCAAGTGCACTTCGGACTTCCAGCTCAGTTGAACTCACTTTGGATCTGGGATGGCCAAACTACGTCGGGAGTACGAGGGCCAGAATGTCTCCTCCGCTCGGACGCTCAGGATATTTGCCTCGGGAACACTTTTCTTAACCCATACCCTCGAGCTTCCCAGTCAACCGGCCGCATCGACAGTCGTACGCGCACATTCGGTCGAAAAGACGCGCGGTGGATCCGCGAGTGTGCTCCTGACAATGCTGGCACAATTCCCGGGAGTCGAAGCCGCGCTGGTCGCACCGCTTGGAGGCAACGACGAAGGAAATATGATCATCAACGAGCTGGAGGGAGAGGGAGTCAGTACACGATACTGCAAGGTGTGGAAGGGTCTGGGAGTTCCAAGTGCATGGGTCATGCATGCTGGTGCGTGAAAATAAAGGCTTATAGCGAATCCATCTGACGGCTCCCTAGCTGATAATGATTCGCGGACTGTTGTGAACCACAATCCTTTACCGGATATAACCCACGAAGAGTTCGTAACGATTCTTGGACCCCTGCTCGCACCAGAGAACTACATCTTGCCACCGACAGAGTCGCTCTCAGTAGCAAGTGCCCCGCCTTCTCCGCGACCATCCACCCAAAGCAATCGCATCGCGACAAGTCCCGCACCATTTGATTGGATACATTTTGAAGGGCGCTCAGTCAAGAGCACCAGGGACAATATGTCCGGACTCCATGGAATGGCGAAGGAGCGCAAATGGCGAAGTCACTGCGTTTTCAGTGTAGACGTTGGCAGGCGGGGAAGACAGGGCGTTGAAGCCGTACGTCTCTACGCCTACTTGTTGCTTCCTCATAACCAATTTTCTGTTACAGCTCATCCCCCATTGCGATGTCATTTTTGTGAACAAGCATTACGCTCAGGCCAATTCCCCTCATTACGCGACAACACCTCGAGCTTTCTTACTCTCTCTTACTTCGATTGCTCCTCCACATGCCCTTCTAGTGGCTTACTGGGGTGCCGAGGGTGCTGCAGTCCTTTCCTTACCGACAAAGGAGTACTTCCAATCATCAGGATGGGTAGAAGACCGTGCAGGCTCGCGTGTAGAATCCCATACTCGTATGCCTCGAGCACGCCAGCGCGACGCCAATGTGGACAGTATGGCCACAGAAATGTCCGCAGAAATCAGGTCCGTGCGAAGCGGGAGCGACTTTTGGGCTGATGGCAGAAGCCGCACCCCTTCGTCTGCGGCGTGGACGGCTGGGACTCCCAGCATCACCGCGGGCACAATGTTGTCGACTTCACCTCCGATGTCGCGTGCGCCTTCAAAAACTCGGACACGGTCACGTTCGCGATATCGCGCGCAGTCGGAGGACGGCTTCCCCGACGAAACCGAGTCGACGAGGACAGAGGTACCAGACACAGATGATGGGGTCGTCGACGAGATCGGTGCCCAGGACGCGTTTGTTGCTGGGATGATTTATGCTCTTTCGCGGCAGATTTTGCCTGGTGCACCGTTTACGCCCTCAGCGGCTGGTGAGCCTACCACAGATGGCGACCTAGGGGCAGGGCGCTGGCGGTTGGATGAATGCTTACGGTGCGTCCCATTACACATTCACTGGCTGGGTGCAGTCCTCATTGAAGACCCCCTCCCAGGTTTGCCACCGAGCTTGCCGGGCGCAAGGCACGTAGACAACACTGGAGTGGATTGGCGGCAGAAATGCTCCGCGCTGGGTGGTCTGTCGACTCGTAACGGCCGAGCTGGTCGTCCCTATGCTCTTCTCAAGAGCAAGATGGTAATGGAATACCCAATGATACCCATAGGGCCGTACGCGGACGTATACCATATAATACATATAACATACACCTATATTTTCAGTGTCACTGTTTATAGCATGTGTCCTTCGAGGCTTGCACACGCGATGGCCGAGTATTAGTTGCGATGATCGTCGGAGACAGTAGTATATTGTGACCGTTGTTTGCCTGCTTGCAAACCACGACGATGGTATAGCGACCAACATCAGAATCGGCACCCCGTGTATGATGTTTGGTTTTGGATCGCTTAGACCTGACTTAGGCACTCCTTGGGCGGGCGTATAGCAGCCTCTGAAATCCTCCAAAGCTTTGTGCTTTCACAAGCTCCTTTTCGCTGTGTCCTTTTAGCCCGTAGTACTGATGAGCTTTGTATTTCAAAGTCATTCCCAAGCGTCGTGTGCTGTTCTGTAAAGAACTCCTTCCAGCAGCCTTCCCAGGCTGCTTCGCAACCAGGCCCGTCTTTCATTATCTGGCTCCACCACCCGGCCCGCACTCCTGGCCACGCATGTGTGTTGCCTGCATGTGTCGGTCGCTCTGTGTCGATGGCCCAGTATCTTGGGTCACAGTCCAAGTATAAAACCCTGCACCCTTCCCTTTTCTTTTTCCCCACCACCGCTCTTTCAGTTTCGATTTTTCCCAGTGTCGTTGACGGCCGTTCGTTGACTCCACCTTCTTTTCGTTTCCCCTTCTTCAACGACCAGGCGTCGTTTTTACTGCCAACTTTCTCCAGCCTTTCTTCGCACACCCAAATTTCGGAAAATATCCTTCTGGAAAGCGTTCACATTCAACACTTGATAATTCTTCGTCACTATGTTCTCCAAGATTTCGATTACTTATGTTGCGCTCGCTATGCTCGCCTCGAGCGACCTGGTTATGGGCAGGATGCGGTGGATGGAGAGGGACGACAAGGCTATCTTGCTTCACCCTCGTCGCTTTGGTCAGGAACACCCGGCGGTCATTGAGAAGCTCAGCGCCGCGTGTGATGGTGCTGTGTGTGGTAACCTCGCGGGAGCCGCTATCACTCCTCTCCTCGCGGCACAGGGCGAATGTACCCAACAGGACATGGCCGACAAGATCATTGGTACGTTCCTTTGCTCATTTGGTCTCAATGCTACCATTTACTAACTTCTCGGGTAGATGCAGCACAGCAGTTCGACGATGCCACGAAGCAGACCATGATTGACCTTGCGATTGAATATCGTCAGGCGGAGAAAAACACCCCTCCCGTGCGTTGCAAGCACCCTCATCGATACCGGACTGGCACTCATGGCTCCATAGGATTTCTCCGTGCAGCCAAACACCAACCGCAATTCGGTCTTCTGTCAGAAGGCACCCAAGAACGCGGAGTTGAACGGCCTCGTACAGGCCCAAGACCCTGCCAACGATCCCAACGTCTTCTTCGACCCCGCAACCAAGGCTTCAGTCAAGCTTGGTGACCAGCCCAACACACAGCCTTTCGGCGGCGCGTGCGTCCTATGTTTGATAGCCGTTGCCTTGTGATGCTCACACTAGTGTAGAGCTAGCGCAGATTCGGGCTCCTCCGCGAGCGCCAGCGCTTCGGCCAGCGACTCTGCTGCCAGCGCAAGCGCTAGCGATTCGGCAAGCGCCTCCGCCGCTACCTCTAGCGCATCGGCGAGTGCATCGGATGCTGCCTCTGAGCCGTGCACGGTACGTTACCTTCACTACAGCCTTCTTAGGCATGTGCTGATGAACTATAGGCTGTGGTTACGGTCACTGTCACTGGTGATGCTGCCGCTGCCACCACTTCTGCCACCAGCTCTGCTGCCTCGGCCTCTGCTTCTGCATCAACTGGCACTGGCTCAGGTGGAGATTTCGGTAGCTGCTCGACTCCGTCAATTGATTTCGGCCTTGGATTCGACAACCGCAAGGAGACATCCTTCCAGCCCACTGACAAGACTTCTTACGACCACGGTTCCGCGCAGGCTATCGGCATCATCGCTCAATTCATCTGCGACACTCTTACCAACAAGTGTGGTGCCGACCAAGCCGCTAAGGATACTTGCAAGACCGCCCAGGCAGCTGTGACCGGCGCGACTGCGAAGACTGGTGGCCAGGCCGACCTTTTCAATGCTGCATTCGGCCTTAAGACCAACTTTGCTTCTGTCCAAGCCGTTGATGACCAGGGCCGCGCTGTCGGTGGTGCTGCTTCGACCACTGCTGCTGCTGCCATTGCCACGGATTCTGCTGCTGCCACCTCCGCCGCCTCAAGCGCTAGCGCCAGCGCGACCGGTTCCGCCTCGGGCTCTGGTGGAGACTTTGGAAGCTGCTCGACCCCCTCGATTGATTTCGGTCTTGGATTCGACAACCGCAAGGAGACATCCTTCCAGCCGACTGACAAGACCTCGTACGACCACGGTTCCGCTCAAGCCATTGGCATCATTGCTCAGTTCATTTGCGACACTTTGACCAACAAGTGCGGTGCCGACCAAGCAGCCAAGGATACTTGCAAGACTGCTCAGGCCGCTGTCAATGGCGCAACCGCGAAGACGGGTGGCCAGGCTGATCTCTTCAACGCTGCTTTCGGCATCAAGACAGACTTCGCATCCGTCCAGGCTGTTGATGACCAGGGCAGGGCCGTCGGTGCTGCCTCAGGAGCTGCCTCAGGTGCCGCCTCCGCCACCGCTTCCGCCGGCGCTGCCTCTGCTTCCTCTTCCGCTACTGCCTCCAGTTCAGGAGGTATTGGCGACTTCGGTAGCTGCTCGACCCCGTCCATCGACTTTGGTCTCGGATTCGACAACCGCAAGGAGACATCCTTCCAGCCTACCGACAAGACGTCGTACGACCACGGTTCCGCACAAGCCATCGGCATTATCGCTCAGTTCATCTGCGATACCCTGACTAACAAGTGCGGTGCCGACCAGACCGCGAAGGATACCTGCAAGACTGCACAAGCAGCTGTGACTGGCGCGACGGCGAAGACAGGCGGCCAAGCCGATCTGTTCAACGCCGCGTTTGGTTTGAAGACCAACTTCGCGTCCGTCCAGGCTATCGACGACCAGGGCCGCGCCGTCGGTGCTTAAAGGTTTCTCTCCTCTCTGTGTTCACGTCTATACCCCATGATACCAGGATTTTTGAGCGTTAGTATATAGTTATCGATGTAGCTTTAGCGACGAGAACGTTATGTGTTGAATAAATGTGGTCATTCTTACTTCGTGCGTGGTCCGGATGTGTGCTTTTCGGCGGGGCTTGTCGTGCAGTATACTTGCGGATGTTGGCTTGCGCGTCGACTGCCTGTTAATGTGCGGGTATTATGAACTAACAAGGCTTGCTTTGTCTTGACATGCCTTGTCTCGACAGTTTTATGGATACCGGGTGTTCAGGCAAGTGTGTCGCCAATGCTGTGTCTGAACGCACATGAACTGGGTCAAGCAATATTACATACGCAGTGTGCCATAAAAGGACTAATGGCGGTGGTTTACGATCTTATTGTTGATCGCGTTCATTTCGAAAACTTGAATTTCTACTCAACGTACGAGACAGAACTCGTAGTAAGGGCACAAGCAGAAATGTCTCATGCCGATGCAGCGCAATGCAGGGTGCTGCAAACTAGCCAGGGAATCACATCGCGTTTCGAGCGCAAATGGCCGGGACGCCGTTATCTTCCATCTAACCTTTGTCTGCGGAAGGCCAGTTTCAACAACTTTGGTAGGGCGATGCGCGATAGTATCTTCGACTAGCGGGTGATGTCGATGTCGATGAGGTCTCAAACTTGCATGACCTACTACTAGGGCCTTATTGATCAACAACTGGACGGAGCCATCGCTGTGAATTGGAGCTTACCTATTCGACGGCTTCCTCGGAGGTCCCGCTTGGTCTCGTTTGCCTGTATTCTGCCCTGTGCGTGGTTCACTCACCTCGAACTATGAGGCAATTCGAGTCTCGAAGCCGCGGTTGGATGATGTCGTCCAGCAAACTTAGGGCCACTTTGAATGGACTGAAGCCTGTCCCAGAGTGGAAACTTGCTATCGGTCCATCTACTCGTGGAGAACGGGAAACTTGGCGCAAGATTGTGTCTGGCACGTTCCGTGGGGTGCGCTGAAATACGAACCGGGATGCAAGAAGAGAAATCGGTCGCGAACGACTGGGTGTGGCAGCTGCCGACGACGTCTAGCCCCTCGCCTCATGTCATTGTGGGAGCCCCGGAGACTTTCCTTTTCGAACAAAGTGGCACGGAATGCGGACGAGTATTTGCATCACTGCATGTGGCCTCGCTGCTAACACGAGGCGTCGGGAATATTTACGTACTCCCTCATATTTAATGCTGTCCATCAAGTCCCCCCATCATATGTCTGCCAGCGCACGGTCTTGAAACGAACACGCATACGGACAAACAACCTTATAAGATCCGCAGCTTTTCCTTTTCCCCGCTTGCGAGCTCTCCGTTGACTCCGACATCCTCGACCATCTGGCATCCTATTTTTCTTCAATTTCTTGCGCGTACGACAGGACGGTTATCAGCCCCGCTATCTATCCGAGTCAATTTGGTCTATGATAGGCCACATAAACACCGCAATGCCCAATCCACCCAGGTCGTCGACGTCGAGGTCCACCGCACGAGCACAGAATACAGGGCCACCCCAGTTGACACCGACAACGAACTCTCCAACACACGTCGTCGTGCCCCGTGCGCCATCTGACCGCAACTCTGAGGCCGGTCCATCGTCGTCCGGCACCGTGCGCTTGCTATCGCGTTCTGATCCCGCCTCACCGCCCCCGCGAGGCGAATTTTCATTCTCCGAGGAAGACTCGCTGCCCATCACCGCTGAAGAATCGAGCAATATGGACGACCTCTGGGGGATGCTGCGACAGCAAAAGGGAGTCAAGATGTCCAAAGAACAAGTCAAAGTCAAGTCGCTTGAGCAACACTCCCGGACCGCGGGCCAGATCGATTCACAGCATGCTTTCCAAGCATCGCACCGCGATACTGCGCAAGACCGTCAGACCCAGCGCGAGCCATCCCAGCGTTCACACCGCGAACGACAACGCGATCAGAACGAGGAAGCTACAGTTGTCCAATCTCCCGCAGCGTCACCTACCCAGCAGCCCACAAAGTCACTCAAACGGGTCCGTTCTCTGTGTGTATTTCCGCCTTGATATCCAAGCCTATTTCCACTCACATTCCGTAGTACAAGCTTCAGAGAATCCGATGATGGGCGCACCCTTATTGTCTTCTTCGACGTCACCAACGTTCTTCGAGAGAACGTCCATGTCAGCTTCAAGCCTCCTCGCGTGATAATCTCCTGGTTCATACAAACCATCACAGAAACAGAGGATGAGGAAGGTAGGATTATCATTGAGCGTTTGCAGAAGGACTATCAACGTACACTCCCGCTTCCCCGCGAAACAAAGGTACGCAGACGCTCAGTCATTTCATCTATACATCCCTCTGATCCTTTTCTGCAGTATGAGGAAATCCGCGGTGCATTCAATGGCCACCATCTCGTCCTTCGCGTTCCAAACTACCGCGCATACCGCGTCGACAGAGTCTGGGACGACCGCGAGGACGACGCATACCAATTCGTTGACGAGTAAAGAAGAAGAAACATGACAGTGAAACGACGAACATGATCATACCACTTGCCATTTCATTCTCCGTGCTGGCTTATGTGCCTCATAGAATGGAGTAGGGCAAGCTCAGGCGCGCAGAGGGACACATGCATCTCGGTGTCGCCGACGCTATCGATGGGACTGGGGATTTTGCGTACAATAGCAACACAATGTATACTAATAATGGCTATAGCACTCCGGTTTGCGGGACATACCCAGAGCTACATATGGATTATTAGCTTAGCTAGCACGCGAATTCACGCACGCCTCCCAAGATCCGTACACGCATCGATATCTTGTCCATCGCAAACTCTGGCCAGCCGACACGCAGACCGCGTCCTAGATTTTCGCTGATAGTATCGCTCATCAATGGACCACCACCACCTTGCTTTGTTCAAGTCCACTACTCCGAATGCTTGACTAGGAAGCCCAGTGACTAGCGACTCATTGTGTGGCTGATGTTTACTGTAGCCAAGGTGCACGAACATATTGCCATTATGCAGACCCCTTGTTATTATGCCTCAAAAGCAATTTTTCCTTCAGCTATAGACTTCGGCAGCTTGTTAGTGTGGTCAAATACATCCCCTCATTGGATTTGTAGATGTTATAGCATCGATTAGCCATGTCTACCGCTGCAGAAGGAAATTTCCACTTTCGATACGTAATTACTCACATATTATCGCATATCCGCAAGAACCAGCATCCCTTGTGCAAAAAAGCGACACCTCATTACCGCCTGACCTTCTGAGAGGGCGAACCCGAACCCAGTCCATCGTCATCCACTTTGCGCTTCGTGCCAAATCCAAAGGCAACCTTCGTGCGCTCGCTTGCACCCGGAGTCCCATCCCGCGAAGTACTCGCCGCCTCCATCGTCGACCCCACTCGTGAAAAGCCTGCCCTCGGCGCTGGCGAGCCAGAAAGCGGTGTAAGCGCAGAAGCCGGCAACGCCGTCAACACCTCGTCGCCCGCCCCAGTAGTGCCCCCATTCTTCTTCGCCTTCTTGTTCTTCGCCTTCTCAGTCTTGCCTTTTGATAATGGCTGTGTATCCAAGAACTCGGCCATTTGTGGTACAGCGCTGCCAAAGGAGTGAGCTGGATTCTCGTTCACAGACGGAGATGCTACATACCCTTTGTTACCAACAGACAGAACGAAGTGCGCTTGACCCGCCTTCTCCTGGCGTTGCATGAAAGCAGCATTCATACTCAGTGGTGTGTCCCCACTGATCATCGCCTCTTTCTTCTTTTCTTCAGCAATCTTTTTCAGCCTCTTCTCCGTCTTCATCTTGCCTGAGCCCTTTCCATGGAACTTGTGCGATAGAGCTTTCCAAGCCTCCTTCGGCGTCAAGGCACGCCCATGCTCGTCGTAGTACACGATGTTCACATCCGGTTTGTAGTTCTTGAACGATTCCAAATTTTCGCGCGCCTCTGCCTGCTCGCGCATCCTGTTCTCGTATTCGCGCGTCGCTTGGTCCCGATTCCCACCACGCGACGTGGCTTTCTCAAGCTCCCTACGAGCTACACGCAACCGTTGGTCCGCCAACCACGCATCCCGCTGCTTCTGTATCGCCTCGCGCTCCTTTCCATCATTGGCTGGCGCTGAAAGAACACCTTGTTGACGCAGGATGTTGAGTGTCGCGGCCATACCAGTCCTATGTGATTGCTCGGCCGATGTACCAACGTCGTCAACTTCTGCAGCAGCATTGGCCTTTGCTTCCTCCTCTGCATCCCTCAGTACTCTTTCGATGTCGTCCAGCATCTCCATAGAGTAGTCCTCATCCTCTTCAGTTTTGACGGCAGTTTGGTCTACTTGCATTTCGTTCAGGGCTTCGTCAGCAGGCGCCATAGACACGTCGCGAGACTTGGATGTAGAAGCCTCAGGTAAAGTCTCCTTGGGCTCCTTCTTGACCACTGGTGCATTGTTGCCGACAGCTCGAATGAACTCAGACGTGTCATCGAATGTCAAGCCGCCGTCCTCTGTTGGTTCACCGTCCACAAGGTTGATGATAGCATTTTCTTCCGCTTCCTTTTGCGCGGCAACTGAAGGTGTCAATGAGCATACCAGAAATATCACAGAATGTTGCACCGACCTTTCTTCGCGAGTTCCTCTGGTGTCAACTTGTTGGACTTGCGTAACTTCGCTCGCCGTTCCCGGGCCAAAGCAGCTTGCAACTCATCATCATCGACAAAGTTCATGTCAAGGTTGCGTTCTATCGGTGCAGGCGCGTCCACTGCCATATCGTCGCCGTCCGCGAGCTCAGCGTCAGTGCGCGCCCTCCCAGCACGCTTCTTGCCTTTCTTGACTTTGAACTTCTTGAAGCCCTTGTCCCCCTCCTTGAGATAGTCGCCGACGTCCAAATCCTCTGCAAGATTATGAGCACACATCTTATAATTGGCGAGGAGTCACTTACTGACGTAATCAATCGACAACAATGACTTGTTGACTGATGCAGCAGCGGCTACTTGCTCTGCTTGTTTAGCAGCTTTCGTCGGCGGTGCAGAGCTCCCGAGGCGGAAACCCTAGTCAAAGTGAGTCTGCGTTCGTCGAGAGAGAATCAACACTCACAGTCTCGGAAGGCCCCTCAATGTCCTCGTCGTATTTGGCCAACACGGAACGCTTCGCCCCATGTTTACCCTCCGCGAACTCATCATCATCATAGCCAGTATATGCACGCTTCGCACTCTTTAATTCTAGACGCTTCTTGTTGGCCTCTTGTTCGGCAAGTTCGACATTTTGAAGCTCGTCCTCTGCGAAATAATGAGTTTTGGGATCCAAGATGGACACCGCAGCCCCGTAAGAGTATGTGCAGGAAGCAGGATTGCAGCTGGGTTGGATGAAATTCGGCGGCTTGTTGGTGAACTAGACGATACTCACCTTCGTTATCAAGAATACGACTATCTTTGAGGGTAAGGATGTGCTGTTCGCCGTCATCCATGTTATCAAAATCATGGCTGACCTTCAGGCCAACAAGATCGCCTGCATGCGATGAGAATACAGTGAGAATATACATTCCGGAGACGCACGTTCAGAGTACTCTTCGCCTTGGAAAACCTTGTCCATATTCTCCAGCTCCTGCGCGCGCTTCTGGGCGAGTTCCTTCTCCTTCTTCTTGCTACGCTTGATCCATTTCATAGTATCGTCGTCGCCATCTGCATCACCAAGCGTCGAGCCTTTGAGGGAGGCATGAAGTTCCCGGCGATTTCTCACCCTGCATTATTGGTTAGTGGCGACTGCTAACACAGTCAACGTACTCACTTCGCAATCTGATCCTGAACCTTCCTACACACTCCATTAGTTTTTGTAATGGAAGAATTATTAGTTCACTTACTTGCTCTCTCGTGCTTTGGTCTCCTGCTCGCGCTGTCGCGCATAGTTGTCTTCAGCCTGTTTCTCTTTGTCCTCGGATGCTGGGGCCTTGTCGTCCGTAAGCGGTTTAAGACCGAGGGAGATACGGATTTTGTTTGTCTCCTCGAGGCTGATTTCTTCCTGAGCCATGCTAATGAGTGATGGTGGTCGGTAAGAGGGAAGTCCAAATTGTTTGTTCCTGTTTCGTAACGCACTTACTTCCGACCACCATGGCTAGCGCTGCTCCTGCCGGAGCTTTCCTCCGGGCGTACCGCATCCTGGTGAGTAGTGCAGACCTTGATCCGGGAGTGACGAGCTCACGGTATCACAGCAACGCGAGGCGCACGAGCGCCCAGTCATTTTCTATTCCTGCATCATAGGCGGCATTGGTCCAGTGCTTGCCCTTACTGTTCCACCCTTCCGGGAAAAGTATCTTGGCTACAAGAGAGCTGATCCATTGCCCAAGACCTACCCTCGTGCGTTGTCCGAGCATCTGTTCGCAAACCAGCACACTAAACTTCTCTCAGTGCCCAACCGTGCGCGCCAACCTCCGTCGGGTTACGAGGATTAGTTCTGAAGATATACAAATGCAATTCATTCATGGCAGATTCTACTCCAAAGTGTCTAGCTCGATCTCTGAACCGTTGCTCGTCAAGGCTGCCTGTATGAACGCCACGTCCCTCAATGCGCCAGCTGGCCCTCCCAAGCCAAGACCATCATCCTGGCCATTTACCGCTCCAAGGAAGCTCTTGAGTTCAACCGCCACTCCCTCTTCCTTGTACTCAAATGTCTCCTCACTTTCCTCATACGCGCCATCTTCGGTCTCTTTGGTCACAACGCGTAGGACAACACTGAACACTCCGGCGTTGAACTTCACGTCAATCCAGCCCTTGCTTCCTAGGATTGCCAGCCCGTTTCCTGGGTTACTCTTCGTCGGGAACCCAAAAGACATGTCCAGCGTCCCATAAAACTGGGTGTTCGCGTTCGACGAGCCTCTTCCGATCACGGTTATGGTATCGTGCGGCAGCAAGTAATCCTTCTTGAGAGTCGCGTACGACGACACATGCGTGATCGCAGGGATAATCGTGCGAAGTGCAGCTGTTTGATGCTGTCAAGCGTGGTCAGAACCCAGGTGAACATATCAAGGGCGTTTGACTTACCACGCCTCCGTCGAGCTAAGTGAGAAAGTGGGTCAGTATAAGCTTTCGTGCAATTGTATATCTCACAAGAAATCCACCCTGGTACTAATGGAAGTGTCAGCCTTGTTAACCTCCCAGGACCAAGAGATCACTCACTTCGGGAATGGTTCGCCATGGCGTCTTGTAGTATTTCCCATCCTTCGTCACATGTCCGTACAATGCCAATCTGAAGCCGGTCACGTCGCCTATCTTGCCTTCCTGAACCCAATCGCGGGCAGCACGATAGGCAGGCTCTGCTTCGAAATTCTCCGCAACACGCCATATCAAGCCCTTCGGCTTATATTTTTCCTCATACTCTTTGATAGTCGCGCGAGCAGTGGCGACGTCCTTTGCGATAGGTTTCTCACTGATGACGTGCTTGCCAGAGGCAAGAGCTTTCAGCACAATGGATGGTTGGAGAGGGATGGGAAGGACAACAAGGACCGCTGAAATGTCCGAACGAGCAAGAAGCGCATCGATACCACCTTGACCGCCATCTTCGTCGTGATAAACTGCTGGCGAGCTCTTGACAAGCGGAGAGGCGACAAATGTTTCTGATGTCTTCTTTGAGCGTGAGTAAACTGCTTTCAGCTCTGACCCAGAGATGCCATCGAGCGCGGGGAGGTATGCTAGAGTACACGACGTCAGTACTCGAATAGGTGATTCCCGTCGTAAGGTCCTAACCTGAGGTGGCAAATATCCCAGCGCCTAGGATGGCGTATCCAGTAGTCATGGTGGTTTGGAATGAACTAGGACGAACTAGGTGAACTAATCAACGCTTTAAGTCAAGGATCGATCAGAGATAACGCCGGTCCGAGCGGTAACGTGATCTTCGGCGCCTCCAATCAGCCTGAAATGCTTAGTGCTACGGAAACTTCAATATGTTGGACGACTGTAGAATAGAAGAATGGCTCGGGATCTTGTTTGCGCATCCTTGCTCATAATCAAATTCTGCCCACTGAAGGTCAGGTTGTGACTACTATGCTATGCTGTTCACGACCACCTACTCTGCTCAAGACCACCTAGATTCCACGGGACCACTGTACCATTTCTTTGCCTTATCCCGCACGAAATCCTCCAACGACCATAATTGAGCCTCAAGGTTAGTGGCGTCGGCGTAGATGTACACCTCGGCGGGAACTCCGCTACGAAGCTCGTCCGGTTGTGGCAATGGCGGTGGATGCGCCGGGATGAGACTCTTGTCGTCAATAGCCAAGTCAATAGGTTCTGGATCACCGAGCGGGTGTACCTCAACCACCTGCTTGTTGTATTCCTTCATGATATGGTTGATCAAAATGACCCCCTTGCATAAACGCAAGTGCACATACATCACCTTCGAACTCATCCAAGAACTTCATGTCACTGGCAGTAAGCCCGGTCACTAGCGTCCCCCGAACAGACCCTTCGTCTCGAGTCAAGTTGTGCAATCTCTCGAACTGAGCTTTGGTCTTCTCGACTGGGATGACTCCTGGGTAATCGGCATACTGCAGGATAGGTCAGCATACAACGCTAAGTTCCCTCAAGTAAACAAGTAGTAGACAACCTTTACTGCATGCCTTGTGTGGTCCTGTTCAAAGTCACCCTTATCATCAGTCAACGGGCCAATTGCGATATTCACATACGAGTAGGACGGCGGGAGTCACGGCCAGATGGGAGCCTTTGTTCTGGATCACTTCCGTCAGGATCTTTGGGTGCATCAAGGTGCCATAGAAGAATGCAGAACGGGAGTCCGAGCTAGCCATGATGGATGAGATCAAGTGTATTCGGCCGTCGCCGGCGGCCACGGTTGGTAGTTCCCTCTCCCAATATCGAGGGCGTAGTACCGACGGTGTTGTGAATGATACGACACTCTGGACGACTACCATTCTTTCTGAGAAGGAACGTGAAGGCACTGGCAGGGTGCATAAATAATGAGTCGTCCATTGTCAGATTATTTACTTATACGACCTTAGCCTTCACGATTCTTCGACAAATGTTGTACACTACATCCGTCCTCCACATATCCTACATACACTCGCAGCTCTGTACACACATGCCCTCGAGTCGTTTAACATATGAACTGAATGGTGGTGTCCATCGGGTGCGAGCTCGACAACTGGGGCTTCTGGCTGTATTTCGCCTTGAGGATATCTCGAATGCTATTAAGAAGCTGCTGGTAGCTTTGCTGGGGCTGCTGGTTGAGAGCAGCGATGAACGCAAAACTCATTGCTCCTGTCGCTGTACCCGCCTCCTGCGTGTCGGCACTCGTCTGTGAGTCCTTACATCCACTCCACGAGATCTGTAGTGTGCTTAGCTAGTGAACCATTCTTGACGAGAGTTCACGTACACAATCAGCAGGACTGGTCCTTGTAGCGCGGGCGACCTTGTCGGCTTTTTGTCCCCCACCAGTTGCTGTCTTGACTATTCCCAAAGCAGATTTGAACATACCGCCCATGTCGCCGCGCGCATACGACGTGACGGCCGAGAGGAGTCCCTGGCCAGCTTCTGCTGCAAGGTTGGGTTCCTTCACCTTGCCCTCAGTCGAATACTGCATCGTCTAAGTCAATGGGTGATCAACTTGATAAATTGGAAGCGCACGATGTAAGGCAGGTCCAAAGCAGAGCCAGAGTGGCAGGACTAGATCAAGTGGTTAGGCAAGTGCTGTAGTGGGCTCCCGACTAGAACGTACGTCAAAGATTGCTGTGAGACGACAGCCTGCAGGGAGAGGCGCAACCATGACTGCGTGCATATCCTTCCAATCGTCAATATTTTCCTCACTACCCAAGAAAATTGCTCACGTCGTCGACGATATGACCGGCCTGTTCATGATCCAAAGGGTAGATGACTGGAAAGAAAGGTTGATAAGCAACTGCAAAACCATGAACGGGGATTAGCAACCTTCATCGTACCCATCAGCTTCATCACCGTCATAGTCCTTTGTTTGACCACCGTGTCCAGAGTCTGACTTGGTATGAGTATAAATGCACTGTACAGTCACGCATCGACGCGTACAATGGAAGAACAAGGAGTCGTTGGGCTTTGCGTCCCTCACGAGCCATTGCATTGCTTGCAACTGTCTGGTATGAGTATACAAGCACAGGCGATCATCTTGGCACTCACGATGTTATCCCTTGTAGGGCGCTGGCGAGGGTTTGTTGCGTCGTCCGTCAGTGTGACAATATCGTCCCGCTTGTAATTGAAATGGTCTAATCGTCGGTCAGAACGCTTGTAGGCACTCGGTTAGTCGGCGTACTGGTAAGGAAGTTCGTGATATTCTTAACATCGTTGATGCAGCCTTGAAGCTCGCCATTTTGACCACGATAGTTGATACCAATCTGTAGCCTGTCATTAGCAAATCATCTTCCCCGGGCATCGACTACATACGCAAAGAGCTTTCTTCCTGCCGTTACACTGCGAGTACTGGAAGTAGGGCTGTTGGGTTTGGTGATTCTGGCCTTCGAACCGTGGGCCATAGTTCTGAATAGAACTTGGGGGCATATGCATCTGTCCTTGCTGTTGTTGGGGCGGCGGACCAGGAGGACTTCGGAGAGATGGAGTTTAGATTGTACGTGCCAGAGCGGTGTTTCACGTACGCTGAATAGCTCGGGTTGTAACCCGAATGATGAGGGGGCTGGTAGCCCTGGTTTTGGCCTGGGTAGCCTTGATGCTGTTGCTGGTACTGCTGACCAGGGTAGCTTCCTCGGTTAACAACTGGCGGAGGAGGTGGGCGTTGACTGGGAGAACGTAAGAGGACGTGGTACGCAGAGACAAAGTGTTTACCCAGTGGGAGGGGGAGGGCCGGGAGGAGGAGCATATCTTGGGCATAGAGGATCAGAATTGTGGTGTCGAATTATTACTGGACAACTCACCCGCCCTGCGAAGGTGGACCGCCATAACTAGGACTTTGTGAGCGAACGTACGCAATTGACCGCGCGCGCGTACCTTGGGTTAGGGCTTGGGAATCTATTGTGCCACGTAATAAGCTTCACGCCCGCGAAATGGAGGTGCGACATACCCCGGAGGACCGCCAGGAGGGGGACCATAGCTAGAAATCGATGATCAGCGAAACGTTTTGAAAGGCGTCGTAGGGCGTTGTATACCCAGGTTGTGGGGGGCCTCCGTACTGTGGCTGGCCATAGTTCGGATAGTTGAAACCACTGGGACTGGCAATGATGAGCTGACGCGCACGGTCATGAGGCGGCCGACATACGGGGCAGGGAAGCTGGGATGGGCGGTTAGGATAGAACGCGAAGGCAGCAGTCAGACGCACCCTGGCGGGCCGTTATTGTTGTTGTTCCACATCGTCGACAGTGATTACAAGTAGTGAGATGGAGGTGCAGTTCAAGCCCGCGCAAGCCACGATCGAGCTGATATTGGGCGCGATCACGACTGCGCACTGCCACCACTCGTGAATAAGCTGCGAAGCAGTGCTTTGCTGTGCCTCTCATCCTGCTTCCATTCACAATTATGGCTGGGAATATCTCTGGTTTTATTCCTCTTTTTGGGATACGCTCAGGCTGCGTACGTACTGATTAGGTCAATGACACGCAAAAACTTCATTTGGGTAGCTTGCTACTCGTATCTTGCTGAGCACTGTTTTCATCTCGAAACCGAATCCAACCAAATAGTGCGTCTGGACTTGGGACGACTTTTTTTGCTTACCGAAAGCGCACTCTCTTGCTTTTCACTCTTCGTACATCTCCCGATGATTCTCCTCTAGCGAAAGGCTGCAATCAACTTCACCCGATGCGCTCAATATAGAGTAGTGGCTAGTGATATCCTGAGCTCACATGATGAACCTCCTCCCACCGGCCTTGGCCGGTCCGCTCAAGGGTCCCCCAGCAAAGATATAAAATGGCTCGCTACATTCGCTCCAGCTCTGTCACCTTCCTCTCCCATCTCAGTACTTGGCTAGTATGGCTGGTGGTGTTGCTTCTGGAGGTGCCGAACTCTCGACCGCACGCCGCAAGGCAATCGCTGGCGCATCTGGTGCAAAAGGTCTCGTCCAAAATGGCAAGGTATTCCTCATCGCCATTTTCGCATCCCTGGGGGGCTTGTTGTATGGCTACAATCAAGGCGTATTTTCGAGTGTCCTCCCCATGTATTCCTTCGACCAGACGATGGGGGATGCGGTTACAGATTCTGGAAAGAAGGGGTGGCTCGTCGCCATCCTAGAACTCGGCGCGTGGGCTGGCGCTCTCATGAGCGGCTACTTCGCGGACAAGCTTTCCAGGAAGTACACCATTCTTCTCGGTACGCGCCGCACCCTCGGATTGACTTTCCAACACCTAACGCAACCCAGCCGTCGTTGTCTTCTGTGTTGGTGTCATCGTACAGACGGCGGCAAAAGCATCGGACTCCATCCTTGGTGGGCGATTCGTGACGGGTCTCGGCGTCGGTGCACTCAGCATGGTCGTACCACTGTACAACGCTGAGGTGCGCACGGGTCCTTTGTCGGCGCCCGCAATCACTAACGATTCCGCTAGCTCGCACCCCCAGAAGTTCGAGGCAGTCTCGTGGCCCTAAACCAGCTTGCCATCACCTTTGGCATCATGATCTCTTTCTGGATTGACTATGGCACAAACTACATTGGTGGGACCGGCGAGGGCCAGAGCGAAGCAGCCTGGCGCATACCACTGGCCCTACAACTCGCCCCCGCTATCGTCCTCGGTGCAGGGGTTGTGTTCATGCCATTCTCTCCTCGCTGGCTCATCTCCCGGCAGCGGGAAGATGAAGCATTGTCGGTTCTCTGTAGCACGCGTAACCTTCCTCCCGACAACGAACTCGTCCGGATCGAATTTCTCGAAATCAAATCGCAAGTCCTTTTCGAGAAGGAGAATAGCGAGACGAAGTTCCCCCACTTCCAGGACGGGTCCTTTATCTCAGAAATCAAGCTTGGTTTCTACGGATATCTCAGCTTGCTTATCAACCCCAGTACGAGCATACCAGGTATCCCATGATAGTCCACTCACTAGTCATTCAGACCTTCTATGGCGCGTCGCTGTTGGCTCTCTGTAAGTCGTTCTTCTCCCGAATCCACCGTGGTATGCTGATCCTTGCCACAGTGTCATGTTCTTCCAGCAATGGACCGGCGTGAATGCCATTCTCTACTACGCGCCTAGCATTTTTGAGAAGCTCGGTCTCACGGGCAACACCGTTTCACTGCTTGCAACCGGCGTAGTGGGAATAGCCATGTTCCTCGCCACTATTCCCGCCGTTATCTGGGTTGACCAACTCGGTCGCAAGCCCGTCTTGGTAGTTGGCGCCTTCTGGATGGCGATGTACGTATAAATGTCCACGATCAGGCGCACTTTGCTGACTTCACGCTCCCAGATGCCACTTCATTGTCGCCGCTCTCATGGGAACCTACGGAGACGCATGGCCAACTCATGTTGCACAGGGATGGGTTGCTTGCACCTTCGTCTGGCTGTTTGCTATTGGTATGTTACTCCAGGTCATTCCCTTGCACATCTGATTGGGAGTCCACAGGATTTGGGTTCTCATGGGGCCCTTGTTCATGGGTTATTGTCGCCGAAATCTACCCAATCAGTATACGAAGCAAGGGTGTCTCTGTCGCGACATCATCTAACTGGGTATACTCCCCGTATACCACCACACACACGAGCTCATCCTTTACAGATGAACAACTTCATCGTTGGTCAAGTCACGCCGTCCATGCTTGATCACATCGGCTACGGCACCTTCATTTTCTTCGGTTTATTCGCTTTTCTTGGGGGATGCTTCATATTCTTCCTCGTTCCGGAAACAAAGGGAGTCACCCTCGAGGAGATGGAAGAACTGTTCGGAAACACTACCAACCTCGCCACGGAAGACTTGCGCCGTCTGGAGGCCATACATAGACGTCTAGGGCTCATAGTTGATGAGGTTGACGCGAAGCTCGACGCAGAGGTTGGAAAGGCATCTATAGAGCACCATGAAGCCAAAGAGTAACAACTAAGTAACGATGCATCACATTACTTTCTCGGTACCCATGCAATAGTATTCCCTTGTGCAGTGCTCAGCACGAATGCAGGACGTTAGTTCGGACCTTTGATATGCATGTCATGTCATGTCGCGTTGGTCTGGGCTGATGGAGCAGGATCGGTCGCTGCAAAGCGCCCCATAAAGGTCTGTTAGCATGAGCAATGATACGTACTTTAATGGACCCTCCTTCCTTTTATGGTGCTGTTACCGACACGCGTTTACGAATCGCGTGTTTGGTATTTGATTTCGACTTAGCTTCCAGACCCTCTTAAGGCAGCATATGGCAAGTTGCTGCGATGTCGTCCCACCATGGCCCCATCCACCATCCACATAGCGAAGAGCGTCCGACGCGACGACGGAACCCAAAGAAGCCACACTATCCTTTTCGTCGTCGTCGTGCTTGCCATTATTTCTATTCTCTCCATCATTTTAGTCCTTGCTCGCTGGTGGAGAAGAATGCGCAGGTCAAAGAAAATACCACCGCCGGCACCACCCGTCCTACAACATGCAGCAACTCCAAGACAGGCAATGACCGTCAGGAACTTTCAAGGCGTCCCTCCACCGTATTCTCAGATAGCTCGTGTTGGGGATGTGTGCATCGAAGGGCACATAGGGTCAGCCCACCAGGATGCATCGAGCATGATGTCGCCGAAGGTGCCTCCAGCTTCATTAACCTCACCACCCCCCGACCCAGAGTTCCCTCTCCCACGGCGACCGATGGCATTGGCACTACCGCCTCCACGATACGAGGACACATCGACGCTGTAGGGAGAAGCATTTGTTGGAGGGAAGAATGGCATAGGCCGCCGAACGGTCCGGAATACCACCGAACACCTTCGTCAGAATGCGCCGAGGAAAAACAAGAGAAGAAAGAATTAGATGAATGCAATATACAAATCGTCTGGGTCATGATAGAGTGTGGGTTAGATAATGGTCAAATATCAAGCGCTATTCTATAACAAGGGCAGGCCGTCTTAGTGCGGTTTCGATGGATGTTATGGGAGACGCACCTCGGGTATCCTGAAGATCGTTATTTCCTGCTGCTTGAAGTACCTCCGATTCTCTTCGTCGATGAGGACAAGATTCAGGTAGTATCGAACGCTGAACTTCTTGTTCACATCTCGGAACGTTGGTGTAAGGTCAAAGCCGCCCAGGAAGAGTCGAATGGGTACAGTTTCACCTGTGCACGAGTGTCACTTAGGTCGTATATATTGGAATGATTGTACGCACCTCGCAAGGGTGCGCCGTCCATGATTTCGTACTTTGTGAGCGTTTCGCTCTCATTGTATTGGTTCGGAGGAGTGCCTGTGGTTTCTCGGCGGACGATAGACAGCTCCATATGCTTGATCTTTATACGAACAAGTAAGAAGAATATCTTGCCCACAATAACGTCTTTGAGATGGTATCTGAAAGAGGTGAGCGACAGACACGAATCATTGCTTCGGGCGACCAACTTGGATTTGCTGTACTCAAATTCTATATGCAAGCAGTCCTCGATGCCAACCTGGGAAAGTAATGGGTGCTTTGGCAAGTGTAGGCAGGGGCCGGGAAACATACCTCCATCTTGATCGAGTTGTTCAAGTCTGGAGGCATCCGATACGAATACACCTTGGAGATATGGAGGGTGAGTTTGACAGAGGAAGACAAAGGGAAAGCCAGCAGACCCATATGTCGCGCTCCTTGACGACGTCCGACATCCTTCTTGAGAGAGTGACACGAATGAAGTATCTGACGGGTTTTGAGACGGTCAAACTCATAAGACAGAGAAATACCACGCACCGTAACTTCACATTGATCCCGCGGTAGCTCTCAAACTGCTTCTCCACATTCTTGAAGTTGAAATCATAATTCATGGCTTGGCGCAACTCCCCGGGTGCTGCAAGTTCCTGCGAGAGAGACAAGAATTCTTGGTGGTGGCCGCGGTCGTAGAAGAGCTCTAGGGAGAGGTTGAGTGCTGATGCAAGATAACACTGGAGTATCCACATACCGATGCTGCCGACGAACTCGACCTTTATCCCCTCATGTGTGACGCGTTTCCCATCGCGGACTCGGAGAGCTACCTGTTCTGTTCGAGCTCACGAACGATAGAGGTGGCCAGTTGATCACGAACCTGTCCGCTGACAGACTCGCCGTCGAAGTAGACTGGGCAATTCAATATTTTGTCCTTCTCTCCTTTAGTTTGCACTGTGCTCCGCACATCTTCGCCGTCGAGGCCGACATCAACATCGATGGGCGACCCGAAGAAGTAGGCGGCCATGGCCGTTAGAAGAAAGCACTATACGCGTGGCTGTGCTCAGTGACATTACTGCTACTCAAATACACGTGATATTCTTAACATGCAAGTCCTTTGCAACCAGACAGCGTCCCTTGTCCAATCCCTCCGCCATTTTGAAGGCTGCGCGTAGATCGTTCTGGCCTTCGTCACTCCTAGCATAGATTGAGTGAAGCCGTCTATGGCCTGCTAAGTCAACTCACCACTCAACAGCATGTCCATGCCGATCCATGATTGTCGTTATTGTCTGCCACGAGAAACGGACGAGCCGAGGGAAGCCAAAGACTGGGTGCAATGCTTCCTGAAGCCAATTCTTCGTGTTGGGGTCTGAGAGTGGTCAGTGAGGTTTGACTGGATTCATAGCGTCGTTGTTGCACGCACCAGAAGGATAGCCTGATCCAACAGGTATATCCGGAGCGGTATATCCCTCCTCTTCCCAACACCATTGCTCGACACAGACGTCGCGGGTCTTTTTCGCTGCTATGCTCGCTGCACCAACAATTTTGTATGTTGCGTCGGCCTTTTTCTCAACTGTTACGCTGACCCCGGGGAAAAGACTGGAAAGATATCGCTGGTATTCTGGAATCGGTCCAAGTGCATCAACATAGAGTTCTGATATCTGTATGCCTTTCTCCATGACTTCGCGAATAAGAAGAACTGTTGCTGCCTTGGCTTGCTCGTTGAGGTTGATAGCTGGTCGTTTGAGCATGCCACTCGAGATATCCTGGGGCCTGTGTCACCATGAGATTGAGTTTACCATCAAGGCATGGTCATGATACACACGAGATTACGCGAACAGCCCAACCAAAGTGATCTTCGTGTTCGCTCAGCGTGTTGAACAATGTAGACCGCATCTCTGGTGTGAGCTGCTTCGAATCTAACATCATGAGCGTAGTCAACAGGGTGGAAACGGCTGTGAGCGCACCGTTAAACCCCATTTCATCTACTTTCCCCCATGCCTTGGGACAAAAAGCCACTCCGTAGACCATGGGACCTAGCACTGGTCCACGGCCAGCTTCGTCAACCCCAAGGATATACGGCCCCTCTGCTGTGGGTGTGGGTGAATGATAGGTGTATGAGGTTGTTATTGGCACAGAGGGCCCAGGTGCAGAGGGAATGCGGATTTCCTCATCATCGTCAGACATGGAAGCAAGTGAATACAAGAGCGCGTTGTTTACGCGCTATTTGGTCGTCGCATTTGTGATCGGAAACACGGGCCGTTGATAGGTCTTCCAACTTGTGGCTCGAAATGCAATGCACCCTGCGCAGCTTTGACGGTGACGATGTATAATTCGCGCCCTCGCCCGTCTGTCTATATTCCTCCTGGAGCACAAGCACCCATAAATCCAAGTCCATCGGCCCAGTTTGCACCCTACAGCTTCGAAGTCACCCCACCACCCAACCAAACAGGATTTGCAAACCCATGGGACGGCGTATACCTCTCTGGCCATGACCAACCCAGCGGCTACGGATATTCGGAGCGCCAGCGCGCGCAGTCAATGCTCGATCTACATCCACGCGCTCCCTCGCGCTCCACCGCAACGGCGGCACCAACGATGTCAATTCCTTTCCCAGAGCCATACGTGAACCGTTCAAGGTCAAGCCAAGCGTATCTAGACACTCCTCCTCCAGTACCACCCAAACCTAGCGATCTTGGCCACCGCTATAGCCGTAGCGAGCTCTCGACACCCACCCAACTACATCATACAGCTTCAACAGCGTCGTTGAGTTCATCGTACTATCATGGAGAAGATAGTGACTATGCTACGGCCTCCGCTGACGTGCGTCTACCTATGCTATCACCTTGTTCTGCTAATTGATGTCATTGCTCTAGTCGCATGCTGATGAAGGACTCCCAAGAGAATTGACCGAACTCTCATTGCAATCAGAAGAGGGAGTGCTCAACTTCCAAGCTGGAAAGCTTCCGGAAAGCGAGCAGGAATGGTATAAACTTGTTCCTACGGAGGCTAGAGAGGCACTGGGCAAGAAGGAGGTTCAACGCCAGTCCAATCTATTCGAGCTCTTCAAGGCCGAACTTGATTATGTCGCTGATTTACAAGCTGTATTCGATGTGCGTCGCATTCCTCCGTCAAATCTATTTCTCACACTCCCTTATAGGTTGTCGTTACGCCCTTGCAGAACTCGCAACCACCGATTATAACCCAGCGGTATCTCAAAGGCTTCATTTCAGAAGTATTTGGGAACTTGCATCAAATCCTACAACAGCATATCAAACTCCGGGACGCCCTCTTTGTACGCCAACGCGAACAACATCCCTTTGTAATTTCAGTGTCGGACATTATCCTTGAAACCACCCTCAAAGCCGACTTTCGTGCCGCATACGAGATCTACATCAAGCACTATCCTATTTCTGAGTCGCACCATAGGAAGGAGGTTCGTCGCAACGACAAGTATAGAGCCTTCATACAGTCTGTATCGGGCGACCCACGAATACGAAAGCGCGACCTCATAACATTCCTGTCACGGCCGGTGACGCGACTTCTACGACTCAATATGCAGCTCGAGGGTATCCTCCGCCATACTGGAGAAGACCATCCCGACCTGGAAAACCTGCCTGTGAGCCTGGATATCGTCCGCGACCTTGTCAAGAGCACCGAGCCCGGGATTGAAGCGGCACAGGCCAAAGTCAAGTTCTGGGCACTGTGCGAGGGACTGGTGTACCAGAAGGGAGAGATGATTGTATGCAGTGACGCTCGATTGCACAACTGATTCTGATACACTTGCTAGGATATGGACTTGTACGATGACAGCCGGACAGTCGTCCATGCAGGACCTGTCGCGCGCAAATCACGGTCTTCGACGGCTGGGACGAGCTGGGCTGACCTCCATCTTGCATTGCTCGACAACTACTGTTAGTTGTTTTGCATTTCCTTTCCTTTCCTCTGGCCCTAAACATGTCATAGTAATATTGACGCGCAACGAGACGAAGAGTTCTGCCACCGTCAAGCGATATCTCGTTTCTCGACCTCTGCCACTGGCGTTCATACGCCTTGGTTCATTCACCGATCCTCCGGATGCACGCAAGGAATACGACAAGGAGGGATCTATCCTAGGTCTCCGATACCACAACGTTCCCGTTTACCCTCTCACGGTCTACCATGCCTCGAATAAGGCGAACCGCAGATATACCCTCTATGTAACGAGCGACGAGGTGAGGCGGGTGTGGAAATCCAAACTAGAGAATGCGTTTGGTGTGTATACGGCGCGGATGGAGGGCAACATGTTCTTCAGTCCACATACGCTATCCGATGGATTCTTTCGTACAACGGGAATGAGGATGAGCTCGAATGCTATAATACGAGGGAAAATATCCTGTGCGGCGCCGTTCTGTAGGTCAACAATTGTCTGAGTACCCTGATGATGTTGAGCGCTGACCTTTTCGAAGCAATACAAGGGCGGCATTATCTTGCTGTTGGATGCACGTCAGGAATATGGGTATCACAAAGAGGTCGAGAGGGTATGTTCCTTCATTATCTAACGAGCAATGAATCTCATCAAGTGGTAGACTTCAAGCGTGTCATTGCATTCCCTAGCCCACGAGCTATCGCTGCAATATACGCACACGGGGAGAAGATTTTCAACAAATTGATTGTGCATGACGAAAGCACATTGAATTCATACCCACTAGACCTTGTTGCAAAAGTCGCCGAGGGCAAAGCAGACGCAAAATCGCTGAGTTCTTCTTGTGAAAAGATTGCAGGACAACCGAAGAATGTTGTGTTCTTCCGATATACCCATGTTGGGCCCAGGTTGCTATGTTTGTGTTGCGAATCGTCATATCAGACCTCTTCTGACCTATGGAATAGTGGTATACGCGTACAGGAAGCTACTTCAAGTGTCGTTAAGCTTGCAAGTGGTTGAGGTGCTCGACATTTCCGAGAGCAACATCGCGCCCAAACGTGGGCTCAGTTTTGGGCGGAAGCCGGCAGAGCAAGAGAGCAAGAGCTTCCGGCCCTATGGCGAGGTGCGAAAGCCTGACATATCCTTCAAGAAGAGTTCTAACAAATATTGCGTAGGCCGGGTATGTGCCCAAGGATGCGTACGATGTAACGGCGTTGATCAAGACGATTGGCGTGTGTACGGCAGATGGGATTGTCATCGCTGACCCAACAAAGTCTGTGGGACAAGTTCTTTGCGTCCTTTCTGACTGACCGTATATCTGCAGTCTTATGAGAAAGCCCAACGTTGTGCCCAACTTAGCGGACGCGTCGTCAAATATGCCGATGGCGACGCTCAAAAGCAAGGTCGAAGACTCGAAGCCGCTGGGCATGATTCCTCATGGTGAAGAGCTCTTGGTGGTGTGCGACTGTGAGTTGCTTCTGCCTTCTCGATTGTATGGTACTGATGCGTGGTTGGCAGCGATTGGCTATTATGTAGACAGACATGGTCTACCAGTGCGAAATTGCGGATACATGAAATGGGAGACCAAGGTCCAGTCATATGCACAACGAGGCCCTCATGTTCTTCTCGTGTCAGAGGAATTCATAGAGATACGGCTGATCGACACGGGGAGGATTGTACAGGTCATTGAAGGGAAAGGCATACGGTTGTTGTATGGTGGACCTGGTCAGGACGCGGTGCTTGTGGCGATGAAGGGCGAGCATGACGATGCGCACGGTGTGAGCGACAAGATTGCGGAGTTATTGGAAACCTCCGAGATTCAGACAGCGCATCCCACTTCTGCTTCGGCTGACTTATGGGATGAGTTCGACGCATGACATCGAGAAGTCAATGGTGTATATCTGCTGTATATCTGTATCTACACTGACGGAACTGTTGTATGTATTATCTAGACTGTGACGGATATTTGATGCCTTTAGAGACGAGTGCTAAGAGCTGGAGACATGATTTACAGCCGTTGTTTTCCGTATTGGATGGCGAGTCTAGGCTGTGAAAGAGAACCATCTTCTCCCGCAGAATTCTCACTGTTTCGGCTCGTCTACGTTGCTCTGTTGAAACTCAGTAGGACAGCTCCAAAACGGCTTGAAACCAGGCTTCAAGTCAGTCTAGGAAGTGGGGAATTTCTTTCGAACCATAGCACTTTCTCAACGAGACACAAATAAGGAAGGCCATCATTGGGGACTTGACAATGCATTGGCCAATCTTCAACTTGCCCGAGCCATTGTACAGCGGTAACCTCGTGTCCAATATTGGCATTGAGCAGGCGAGTGCCTATGACGACAGCACGATCGGATTCATTCGATTTGAACTCGCCATGTGGCATGTCATTCTCTTAAAGTGCCCACGTTCCTTCCCCTCCGTTGGCCAAGGGCTTGCCACTTACCACCATGACCTCTGGGATACGCCTTGTTCTGGCCCTCTCCACCCTCGTTTGCTTTCTAGTCTTCGTCTTGTTCGAAGCAACAGGCCTCAATGCCTACCAATTATTCGAGCCCGGCAGCAACAGTCAGTCCTCCGACTTGGGCTAGTAGATCCACTCTAAATAAGCCCAGGATTCCCTGATTTCGCACACTACAGAGATATCAGAGTGCTTTCTCCTGCAGAGTTCCCCATATGTGCGTCGCCAGTTCAACCCTTATTCGTCTCGTTGATGTTCGCATAGATGATCCGTCAAAGCGTGTTATCCTCGTCGGGGACATACATGGCATGTACACCGAACTAGAGTATGGTTTCGCACACCGACCATGATTCGCCGCCTTGACCTTTGCTAGGTCCTTGCTCCACAAAGTTTCTTACACTCCCACCTCTGATACCCTTGTCTCGGTTGGTGACATCGTTGCGAAAGGCCCGCACAAGGGTTCTATGGCCGTATTGGATTGGATGGCCACTCACAATGTCACCGCCGTTCGCGGGAACCACGATGAACATGTAGTCGAATGGTACTCTTGGCTGCAGTGGGTTCGCTCGATGCACGGTGGATCAAAATTCATCGAAACAGTATGCACGCGCTGGGAGCACGCCCAGAAGCATGGCCACAACGACCCTGAGGTGTGGGTCGAGCGGGAGATAGAGCGAGACCAAGTGAACAAGAAATGGTGGAAACGCATTCCAAAGGGGAAGGGTTGGATCATGTTTGGCGACCACTTCGAGATTGCGCGCGCGATGGACCAGCGAATGTACGATTATCTGGTTTCTCTCCCGCTGAAGCTGCACATCCCGCATGCCCATACCTTCATCGCTCATGCTGGGGTCCTCTCGTCCGACCCCAAGCGCAAACCCTGGCACAGAAAGCAGCCACTTGCCAATGTTCCCAAAGGCAAGGATACCCACCACATTCGCACTTTGCAGGAGCAAGCAGTTCTCACCGATATTCCACCAAACAACGATCCTTGGGTCACACTCAACATGCGCAGCATTACCGAGGACGGAGACATTTCCCGCCAGAGCGATGATCATCCATGGTCCAAGCACTACGCCAGTGACATGGGCCGCTGCGCTGGATTTGAGCTGCAAGACCATCGTGCAGAACGGAGCAAGCAACTGCCCTGCTATCCCATGTCCGTTGTCTATGGGCATGCGGCAGGACGAGGCTTGGACGTGAAGCGCTGGTCAATCGGTTTGGACTCTGGATGTGTGTATGAAAGGCGTATGACTGCGTTAGTGCTCGGCGGAGAGCTTGCGAAGGTGACATTAGGCGAAGAGGAGGACCCAAGTCAGGTTGTGTTGGACTGGGATGAAGAGGACATCGGTATAGAAACCAAGAAGAGGAAGTCACTGATCAAGTTTGGTGACAACGGCGTTGGCAGGCTTGTCAGCGTCTCTTGCCATTGACAATCTGCATTATGATTATTTACCCTCATTTCCACTGTAATTTAGCCCACTATCGTATAGCTTTGTATATTTCACTATTAGTCTATTTGTCCTTGGATGTCCACACAAAACGGAGTCTTGCTTATTCATGAAGCTAACCTGACGCTCGTGAGTTATCCATTGATCTTACGATCGTCGATCGCCCAGTCAAATCTCTTTCATTCTCGACCAACACAACAACAATGTCATCTTGCGGAGCGCCAGCGGCAGAGGGTGGTGAGGCTCTCATGCAAAGTAAGTATACTTGATATCAAGTCGGCCCTGTCTCAACAAGCCCTCCAGAGCGCCAGAAATACGACAAGTCGAAGAACTGCGTTCGGTGCAAGGACAATATTGGCAACATCGTAGTGCGACATGCTGTTTACTGCAAGTGCGCTACTACTCGCATGCACCATTTTGGTACTCAACTCATCACAGGAACTGCTTCTCACCTATGATAGCCGCCAAGTTTCGCCGTGGTGTCGAGCCATACGTGAATGAAGCTCCCAAGGGTCGACGTAGGCTCAAAGCATCTGGCAACATTCTTGTTGGCCTTTCCGGCGGCGTGGGCTCGACAGTGATCCTGGACCTCGTCAATCAGAGCTACTTCGCACCGCGAACGGACACACCTGGTGGGAAGGAACATCCACGATTCAACGAGAGGATCTGGCAGAAGGGATTCGTTTGCTATGTGGATATTTCTGCGGTATTCCCCAATGTGCGTGTATAATCTCTCGTGAAGTTTGCGCTGCTCAACAAGGTCTACATAGATGCGAGACCGTACTAATGAAGTCAGAAATGCAGCAAAGACATACGACGCGCTAGAGTTCATTCTCGTCCGCCTCGAGAATGCTTTCGATGATTCCTGGTGGACATCAGTTGGAGGAAAGCCTAGCAACTCAGAGCTTTTTGTAGACTTCGCAGACCAAGGTTTATTACATTGAATCTCATCACTTGTCCATATCCTCATGTTTGCAGATCTTCTCATTACCGCAATATCCGATTCTAATACCGACCCTGTCGCTGCCCTGCGCACCTTCATCTCTGCTCTCCCGACGCAAACAGCCATTTCTCAAGCAATACCTACTCTCGTCCGCGTTCTCCTGCTGTATACAGCGCGCCATTTGGGCGTTTCACATGTTCTCCTTGGGACGTCTCTCACTTCACTCTCCATATCCCTCATCTCGTCAATATCTCAAGGCGGTGGCTTCACTGTACGCGAGGAGTCAGACGAACAGTGGATGGCACCAGGATCGACAACGCCCATACGGATAATCAAGCCTCTCCAGGATGTAGGCATGAAGGAGTGTTCAGCTTGGGCTTGGTGGCATGGTTTGCCAGTTGTGCAGAAGGAGAAACTTCCCGGAACGGGGCAGGATATCGCTGCACTTACCAAAGGTGCGGATTTGTCTTTGGCTATGATTGTGTGTAACTCATACATGGTGTAGACTTCATCGTCGGGCTTGAGAAAGACTACCCTTCCACCGTGTCGACCATTGCCAAAACGTGCGCCAAATTGGCGCCAAAGCACGGCTCTGTTCGACGTTGTCTACTCTGCGAACGGTACGTTGGTCCTTAAAATGATAAGCTTGGTATCTGACGCGGGAATAGGCCGATACAAGAAGGCATTGACGACTGGCTCACAAGAACATCCATTCGGTCTCTCTCGATAGGCAATACTACGCCCCGATTTTCGACAGCCCGACTAACACCATCCTTGTGTTATTCTTGCCACACCACTTTGACTAGCAAAAGCAGTCGCGGGGCCACAAAATCCACCTCATCATTTGTGCGACTACCGGTTTGGCTGTCTGCCGGCCTCCAGAGCGCCGAATATTCCATGTTTCAGATCCCCGACGAACGGGATCAGCCCGCTGAAAAAACCTCTGCCAAAGACACGGAGGTTTGGCAGACGCGAAAAATTGGCCAGCAGGAGATGAAGCATGCGATAGGAGATTTTCTCATCGAGGATTCTGGGCAATAGTAGCCAGTACTATGCTCTGGGGCAGACCACGGGCGAATGTATCTATGGCGACAGTTCGTCTATTACTCTGCGATGCGGCTTTCGAATGCAGGTGATATGCGAGCTCAAGCGCTCAGTACTGAGGAATCTGGGTATATATGGAGTGCATCAAGCATTCGTGGATAAACTGAACACACAAACATGGCCGCTCGCAAAGTGTCCTTGAGCCCTCTCTCATCATCCACCACCCTTCTCGACCGCTGGCCGCACTTCAAAGTCTCTTGCCCTCAGTCTCAGGCATCGTCGCTGAAGCTGCGCCAGGCTATACTCAGATACACAGACTGGTGGTCAGACCCACCTGAGTTCGAACTCTCGCCCAGGCTCGTGCACAGCGGATGGAAGACTCCCATACGCTACGACTTTCGAGACGCGCCGCAGACAGTATGGTGGCGACACGTCCTTTGCCCTGACACCCTTTTTTGCCCCGCGGTCCTGCCATTTCTCATGCACATGCGCATACTGCTGAGAACGCGATATGTGGAATGGATTGTGGATGTGCGGCCTGTTGGGTTGACTGAGTACGTGACGCCCTGGGATATCGTCGTGACGCTGCATCAGGCGCTGCACCGGCCAATTACGAGAAGCCTGGCTCAGGTGATTGAGACACATCGTGCGAAAAGGACGAGGAGGTGGACGGGGCTCAGGATGATTGAGCTTCTGCGTGGGAGGACGAAATTCGCAGGCTTGTCACGGATGCATGGGATGTGGGATACGTGGGTATTGCATGTCCTGTGAACGGGCATTGGATGGTGCGCAATGACTTGGACGACGTCTCGGGAAGGGAGGAATGCTTCCCCGCACATGAGTATTCTGACCCCGTAATTTTTTAACGCAGCCATTTGAGTGTTTGTTACACTTTCGAAGCCGTACTGTATTAGTCAAGGTCAATTGGTGCCTTCAATTGGTGTGGGAATTCGGGATGTCTCCGTTCAGCATCGATGAACTCTGTTGATCGCATACACCGCAGGACTTCTACACCGTGGGTTTGCCAACTGATGAAATCCGAGTACGGATTCATTCTGAGGTTATGAGAGTTGGTGTGTATCTGCTTCTCAATGGATATGCTATAGAAGCGGTCTTCCCTTCGAGAGGCAAAACGGTGCTTCCCAGAAAGACCGCATATAGTTGAACGCTTTCTTGGCGAACATCGTCTGGAATCAATGTCTTGCGATGAGATGTCCAAGTCGACGACGTGCAATGCCCGTTCTCGATTGCAAAGTTACACGCCCTGCTTTCTGTCCGGGAGAAGGAATGCTCATTTGCCTTCATACATGGGTGCGCGATAAATCCATCTCCGTTGCTTTACAGTTCCCCATTTCTTAATCCGGTAAACAATGGCGCGTAGCACGTGAGTCGCTGCGCGGCAGCAATGTCGGTACGGGGATAGTATAGTGCCCGCCTCCTGTGGCCACGGCGGAACCCTAGCTGAGAGGATGATGATGTCGACATCTGCCTCCATTTGACCTCTGTCGAGTACGTCGGCGGACGACTGCGCGCCAGTTTTGCGAACGCCATTCCGCTGGTCCGCGGTGTCAACTTGGAGATGGTCGCGACGTGAGCCTGACATGTCCAATGTGCGGTACCAGTGTCCCCCACAGGGCTGGAGGGGGGCATTTCCTAGCGCTGCCTCATGATCCGACCATCATACTGTCCGAAGCGGGGAGTTTGAGTAATGAAAAAGACAAGAAGGCAGCATAAATCACAAAAGAAGCGTAAAAGGCGCGTAAATTGAACAAATAGGCCCCCAGAAGGGACTAGAAGTGCAAGAAGAATTGGGTGAGTATGATCATGTGTGGCCAGGGGGGCATGTGCGTAGAGCATTCTGGTTCGAAAGATGCTTTTAAGCGCGAATGGCGGGACCCGCAAACTTCGTATTTGCAACGTCGTTCGGAGGATGCCCTTGTAATTATGATGGACCACGCCAGTTGCGCGCCCCGGCGGCTTCTTATAGCATTTCGAGAATCCGGGTGCTCTGAACCGGGTGGATTTAATTTTCCAGGGTGCAAGCAGTTGAAATGATGACGGTGAACAAGGAAGGGTGACGAACACATAACAGTGGGAACAATGCAAGCAACAATAATAAAATGACATATACATAGGCCATCGTGGACGGCGGCGATAACAGAGCCATCTGCAAATCCGTTTAGAGGCGGGAGCCCTGGTTTACGCGATTTATAAACGATAACAACGTGGTCCTAACGCGATCGAGGATCTAAGGGTTTCGGGGGCTTTGACCAAGGTTCACACACAAATTTTGGAAGGATTTAAAAAAATGATGAAATTGCTCTGGGCCGGTCCAAGTCTTCCAACAACATCCTTGGTCACCTACGGTCGTGGTCGAGGTCGTCGTCGCGCGATACTTGAATACTTTGAACCGGCACTGTTCCACTGTTCGTTCCCATGGCGTCGCCTCTCTCCCCTCGCAAGCTACGGGCCGAATTGTCCGGCTTTTTCCACCCTTCGCACTATTCGTACAGTCCGTCCAGCGGGAGCAGTGATACACCCCCATCCTCGGCGGCCTCATCTGTGTTCGCATTCCACACTATGGCAACGACAGAATCCCCGGGCAGGAGCAGAAGCCGGCTCCCCTTCCTTGGCCGCAGGAAGAAATCCAAAGCGCGCGCAGAGCATTCGGAAATCGGCGCATTTTCTGACTACAATCCCCAGGATGGAGAAGAAATGTGCGTGCTCTTACAGCGTACAGATGATGACCCTGCTGACCAAATGATAGCTATTCACCTTCATCCCGTCCCTCGACACCAACTACCGCGTCCACTCCCAGTCCGCTTCCCCCGAGTCCAGTTCCAACCGTGTCTGGGTCGTTCTTATCCCGGCTCACGCGCCCCAAGTCTGCAAAAAAGCCGACGAATGGATATCTGTCAGACACCCATCTTCCCCCTTCAACCACAAATACTCCTACCGCATCGCGTCGACAGAGCAGGTCTATTACCCCACGGCCAAAGGGCGAAACAGTGGATGACTGTTATGCCGACTTGTTCACACGCCCGCGAGCGTCGTTGTCTGCGCTGCCGTCGCATCCTGCATCGCCCACAGAGGCCGACGTGCCGCCTCCACTGCCTACCAACAGGGAGAATCGCCGGACGATAGGCGCTACTCCTCGTGGACATGTGCCCCATGGCTCACACTCATCCGTTGGATCCAGTCTATTTCCTCCGCTGCACAGTCCGCCGAAATCTCCCCTGCCAACTCCTCCCACACTCGAGGCACCCCCACGCATGTCGCGTGCGCGTGCACAGACACTCTCTTCTGTGTCGTCTGCATCCTCACGGTCTTCGCCGTCGATACCCGCCGTGCCAATTATTGCTACGCCTGTGCCCCGCCGGAGCAAGTCTGTCCATTCTGAGCAGCGGCAGTCCATCGAACAAACTGGCTCTCCCACCAAAGATAGCCGCAGCATCGACACTGCTTTGCCGGAGGAGCTGCGCCAGATAGCACATGCCCAGGCCGATAGGATTGAAGAACTCTCGGCATGCATCGTCCGTTTGACGCAAAGTCACACCAGCGAAAAGCATGCGCTCGAACGCAGAGTAAACTTGTTGGAACGCGAGCTGGGCCGAAAGGAGAAGGAAATACAAGGCCTGACATGGCTGGTAAGGTCCGACAAGAGTCCCATCTCTGAAAGTGCCTCCAAGTCCTCACCCTCACTTGATTCACCAATGCTGGACGGCGCCATCCAACTGCCCATCATCAAACTGCCTACAATACGCCGTATTGACGCAGGGTATGGGACCGACACCCCAGATTCGTCCGGGAACGAGTCAAACTACTCGACCCGAACGACCCGTGCAAAGCGCTCGAGCAAAATACTCCACAGTGGACGTACACTGCGGCCCAGCCCAGAGTCGCCTCTACCAGCGTTGCCGCCCAGTCTGGACAGGCGCGCCTCGTCGTCCTCGCTCGCATCGTCGCGATCCGCCGCATCCTCAACCTCCTCCCTTCCTTTGGCACTCGCGTCACCTTTACCACCCCAGCTGACGTCCATCCCCGAGCGTGCGCCGCCCGTACCTCGCCTGCCTTCCTCATCCTTGCATGATCCCGCCATCATCGCCGCCCTCAACAGCCGACGCGAAAAAGAGATGCGCCGCGCCTCAGTACGCACCCTGCCCGCGACGCCGGTACAGAAAGCAGCTCCAGCCCCGACGCCAGCCGCTGCATACGCCGCCAACCTCATGCAAGGCAGGAAACCGACCATCTCGCAGCTCCTCGACGATGCCCCGATACCCCCAACATCTCGGCCGTCCGTTTCGCAGTGACAGTTATGCGACGACAAACCCCCAACCAGTAAATCATATCGTACAATCTTATCTTGCTTATTTGTATTTCTCCTCCTCCGACACCAAACGTAAAGACTCTTTTTTTTCGTTCATTGCTCGTACTATATGTACTACTCCCACCATCGTTCACTCCTTTCGTCTCCGCGTCTCGCTTTGTTAAGTTGTTAACTTAGTACTAATATCTATATCCTGTGTTGTATGGGTTCAGTGTCTAGCGTGACTACTCTCGGAGGCTCCCACAATGGAAATGGGTATCAAAGTAGGTTAACAGTGCATGCAGTGCTTGACCTTCAGTCGACAAACTGCATAGCACACGACCATTCTACTTCAACGAAACGACCTTAACTTCTTATTATAATCCGCTTGCAGATGGTACGCATCCAAAGCTCTTTGAGAGTGTGCACCAGGTGTGCACTATTTGTCGACCTCTTGAACTTGTACGTTGCTCTCAAGTGGATCAGTTCAAACTGTGTGCAAGAGATTTGTCTTCAAATTCGTGAGAATGACATTCTGCTGGATACTTCCGTGGGTATACATACCTCAAGGAAACCACTCAAGGGGAAAGCTCCACTCTAAAAGTCTACTGTTCACAAAATACATGAGCTATGGTACGGGTAATGGTTACATTTTATGGTGTACGTATTGACTTCTCTAGATTCCGTCGTGGTATCATCCTATCCGATTATAGGCGGCCTGGAATAATGTGAGAAAATGTCACAAATCATCGACGGCATGATACACTTACCAACGTTGCCGAGATCAGTGCACGCCTCCGCGACACGAATGGCAAGCGTCTTCTCACCCTCACGCACCCACACGCGTGGGTCGTAGAACTATTGTAGTTATCAGAAAAGTGAAAGTCGAAATTAGAGTCAGCAAAAGCGGACCTTCTTGTTGGGCTTGTCCTCGCCTTCGGGGTTGCCGACCTGAGACTTCAGGTAGTCGGCCTTGCTGAGAACAAAGTCCTGCGCATTCAAGTTAAGGAAGGTATCATATTGACGAACATTCGAACTTACGCGGATACCGGCAAGGTAGGCGAACTGGGTGTCAGTGTCGACGTTCATCTTGACGACACCGTTCACGACAGCAGTGTGGATTTCCTCCTTGCTGGAGCCAGAGCCACCGTGGAAGACAAGGTAGAGAGGTTGCGCAACCTTTCCACCGAGCTTCTCGGATGCGTACTCCTGGTGCTTGCCCAAAAGGCCAGGCTCAAGCTTGACATTTCCCGGCTTGTAGACACCGTGCACGTTTCCGAAGGCAGCAGCAATGGAGAAGTTAGGGCTGATGGCAGCAAGAGCAGTGTGGACGTCGAAGATGTCCGGGGGCTGGGTGTAAAGGAGGGAGTTCTCGACACCAGAGTTGTCGACACCATCCTCCTCTCCACCGGTAATGCCGATCTCCATCTCCAACCAGAGACCGATGGCAGCCATGCGCTTGAAGTATTTGACGCATGTTCCGATGTTGTCCTCCTTGCTCTCTTCCGAGAGGTCGAGCATGTGAGAGGAGAAGAGGGGCTCGCCGTGCTCCTTGAAGTAAGCCTCATCCGCGTCGAGCATACCGTCGAACCACGGGAGGAGCTTGTGTGCGCAGTGGTCGCTGTGCATGATGACGGGACTACGAAGAATGAACATGGGTGGGAGCGATGGTCGGATATATGACTTACACGCCATAAGACTTGGCGACGGCACGGGCGTGGAGAGCCGCGGCGGTAGCACCAGCGATTGACGCTTGCTGCTTGTCGTTGGCGAGGCCCTTTCCGGCGAAGTATGCACTGCCGCCTTGGGAGACCTGGAGGATGATGGGCGCCTTGATGTCGCTGGGTGAACAACGCGTAAGTTATGAAGCCGTAATGACACCCATAAAAGAGGACGGACCGCGCAGCCTCGAGACAGGCGTTGATGGTGGAGGAAGAGGTTACGTTCTATTGCAGGATTAGAAAAAAAAAATGACTGAAAATAAGGAAACGACGCACGATGGCCTGTAGATGCTCGACAGGAGAACAATATACGTTAATGGATAGGACTCACCGGAATGGCAAACTGCACAAGGAGGTTAGATCTGCCTGCGATAGATAGTTCAAAAACATACGTTGTGCTCTTTGGCGTAGTCGAAGACCTTTCGGACGTTTGCGCCGGTAACGACGCCAGCCTAGTATGGTTAATCAGTCGACGGCCTCGACGTGCACTTTCGCGATTTGCGTACGGGAACAATATCGAGGAGACCCATTATTTTAAAAGCGATGAAGGTGGATGGTGATGGTATGGATCCTGGATCTGCGCTGGCCGACTTCTTATATGGACGCCAAAGGTTATCTCCGTCTAGATCGCGGTCCGATTGACCGATTATGACGTTATCCCCAAAAAGCGCCCTTGCTGGAAGATTGGGCTGGTCGCGCTCGGCGTCGGTGTACCCTTGTCCAGGCCGTTCAAGGTACAGTTCCCATTGTGATTCCCCCCAGTCGAGCCTCTCCGGTCATTTTTTTCTCCTTTTCGGTCTGTATGGAATTGGGAAATCGCATTTCTCAAGTTATGCCACCCGTTGGCCACTCCCAATCAACGTATTAGAGCACGTCACCGCTATGAGCGAAAGTGTGTATTTACACCAACGGCAAATGAAAATTCTCCAGGCCAAGGCAGCGCGGAGGAAAGTATTCTCCAAGAATTGGCCTACAACTCGGACACTTCGACCCAACTTCGACCTTATCACAGCGCACACGAAGTTGCCTCGAATGTCTATAGCGCGGCTCAAACAGCACGCAGTAGCGCATGCCAGTTGCGCACAATCGATTCTAGTGCTCGCACTCGCGCGCCCAGACAAGATGGACCGCGCAACACCGCACGACGAGTCCTTAGCCCACACTTCGAGAGTTCCAGCCTTCGATGTTGGGTATGTCAATTAGCAGGCATCCGATAGCGGAATGTACAGTAGTAAAAACAGAAACGCAGATCCAGCCTCAGTGCCCAGCCTTCTCACTGACATTGCCTGCGACGACCTCCTCTGCGAACCACTAGACTCTGCATCAGTACATGGCTCAACACTATTGCACAGACACATACCTCAACCATGCGCTTGATACCGTCTTGCGCACTTACAGGTGGCTCGTATCCAAGCACCCTGCGGGCTTTTTCGATGTTATGCCACCGGTTCACACAGGTGAAAGTCACTCTGAACTTTGTGAGTGTTGCTTCCTTGCCGGTGACCCATCCAATAGTCTCGAGCAACCCCGCAACCAGCATCCCGACACTCTTGGGCATCACGAAAGGCGAGCGCTCCTTCCTTTGTCCAGGGAAGATGCCGTCCAAGTGCCTCCAGATAACCCGCGCAAGATCCCAGAAGTATATGGGCTCGCCATTGCTGATAAAGAATGCTTGCCCATCGACGGAAAGCGGCGTGGCTTCCGGATTGAATATTTTGGCGCGTGCAACGGTGTATTCCGACATTTGGTCAAACCGCGTACGCACAGTCGGGCGGTCTTTCTCGACTGAGTTGGGGTCCCTGAAGCGCTGTTCAATCTTCTCTAGTTCGGGGGTAACGTTCAGACACGGGCCAAGAGGTCGGGCCGCCGATGTTGGAATCCGTCGTGGCTTGGTAGTCAACGCAATGTGAGGTAGAGCTGGGCCGAGGATATTTCTCTCCTCCTGGGTAAGGGGAGGGAGGTTTTCGAGACTGTATTCATCCTTGTCCGGCCACTGGCTCAGAGGTTTTGAGGGTGGTGGGGTGTCCAGCTTGTCAGCGGCAAGAAGATGGGCATAGGCTACGTTCTCCACATATGTGATGTCAAATAAATTGTTGTTGTCGCCAATCTGAAAGTGGGTCTGCCCCTTGCGGAAGACGTCGTACATGCCTTGCATCATTTGGCGGTCTCCCGGTCTGAATTCTTGGGTCAGTGAGGCCCTGTAAGAAGAAAGGCAAACACGCACCCATAAATTCCTGCGGGACGTAAGGCAACGGTCAAAAGACCACCTTGGCGATTTGCAGCTAGCACAGCTGCCTCCCCATTCGCCTTGGATTCGTTGTAGGCATCGAATGGCTTTTCTGGATAGGGCACACGTTCGTCGGCATCGACAATGTCCGTCCCGGCAAAGACAGCGCCAGCAGAGCTCGTGTAGATAAGTTTTCTGACACCAGCCTCTTGAGCAGCCGCAATGACCGACTTCGTTCCATCAACGTTGATTTTGAAGTATAGCGAAGGATCCTTGAGCCCGTGTTGGGGCGAAGCGGTGTGTATAATGCAGGTCGTCCCACACTGAATGCAAATTAACACACGTTGAGCGTAAAGCTATCCCACGCACTCTTTTCAGCACCGAAAGCACTTGGTCCTTTTCGCTGATATCTCCAGAGTAAAAAGGAGTGTCGTGGTAGCGTTGGACGATGTCGAATACAGATACATTGTCTCCGCGGGCAAGGAGTTGCTTGACAATGTGTCTACCGAGGAAGCCACTTCCACCAACAACAAGGTAAGATTCCGGGGCCATGATAGTCAAGAAGGAAATGTGGGGAAGATGGGTGGACCGCGGCTGGATGTACCTGTCAAGTCCAAAGTGGGCTCACTTTTGCGACACGCCTTTTGATCGCGGTGTTCGATCAATCGTACCTTTTGCGCTTGTGCCACTCCAGTGCTGGCTACCTTCCGCAACGCTTTTAGACCTCAACAATTTATAGGAACCAGCGCACATTGTTTTGTCTCTACACACAAAGAAACTTCCGTAAAATCTCATTGTATATCACACTTGAAGGAGACCGAATAATCGGAGTAAAACTAAGTCAAAAGTCCATTGCAGGGTTCATCACATAATGTCCTGTTCATAACATGCACTATCAAAATCCCTCGACCCATCATCACGCAACAGGAACAAAGTCCCAGGCCGAATTATCAGCATACCCACACTTCGTGAGGACAACCGCCGGGCTATTCGACGCAGGGACAGCCGGACAAATATTCCCAATGAAAGGCATCTTCAAGAAACAATGCGTCCCAGAATTCTCCCCGCATTCTTCACAGTAGATGCTAAACGTTGCTGCGCCTTTCCCGTAGCCAGTCTTGTCATCCACACACCAGTCCGCGGTGAGTCCGACAGGATAGGTCGTATCCTGGGGGGATTGGGCACAAAAGACGAAGCGGTTGAGAAGAGACGTGCTGAAAGTCCTGACGGTTAGAGATGAGTCGCAGGCTGCAAGAAAGAACGCACGAGATAGTCCAGTCGGGGCTGCTCCCATTGTTGGGCCAGAGGTACCACTGGGATTCAGCACTGGTCAAGTCGGCGTTGGTCTGGGTACAAATGAGCGTCAGAACATATGATACTTGAATGTGCGTAGGTACCATCGTGACTGCGTGGGGGGCATCACCTGCCTCAGGCCACTTGAATTCCCAAGCCTGAGTGTCTACGCAGCGTAAACATTAAAACAGGCTAGGGTCACTGGAAACCTACGGTCTGTACTCAAGAGGACGTTAACCGCATCGCCTGTGAATTGCGGCCTGCAGTAGTCCTCGATTTGTCGACGAGCTGGTGAAGCGATAGCTCCAGCAGCAAGCATAAGCGAAACGATATGGAGCGAAGAAACCATGGCAAAAATCTTTCGATGGAGAGACGAAAGACGGGCGCTGATTTACTATGGGCTTCAAACATAGCGATGCTTTATACCCAAGGGCCCAAACGCTCAGCAAACGCCCACCATGCCCTGATCTGCGTGGGCGGGCTTCGCTAGCCGGAAAGATATAGACAAGAGCCGAGAGCGCGACGAGAGCAGATGTGGCCATGGGCCACATCCAACACTACCTCGGCGAGCTTCGTGACTGAGCGACGTCGAGCTGTCAACGGGTGGGCGCGAGTCCTGTATCCATCGTATATAGAGCTTGTAGCTGGGACTATTCATGGACTCAGATTGCATGAGCGTCAATGAAAAATACCACGGTGTCCTGATGCAGTGGTATGGAAGAACGGCCTGTACCTTCGGTGTAGCACACCCCGAAAACATACAACCTTAGTCTAAATCTGGTACAATACACACATCAAACCAAAGCACGGTTTTTGTCGCAGAAAGGAGTCCAGGTTATGTCGGTTGAGCGGATTTTTGCTGTAAATCATGCAAGAGCGGAGCGTTGAGTCGAGATATCTAGTAGACGTTGACAAACGAAGTGTGCTTGTTGTGCGTGTGCACAAGATGGGCAGGAAGATCCTTGCCATACCCTTGCAAAACGGCGACGGAGATTCCGACGGAACAGTAGAGCATTTATAGACATGTTGTCTATCTTGAATTTGATGCATTCGGCCCCAGCCTCGTGATACAGAAGAGATGAACGGTGAATATCTCGGGGTGTGGGCCGCTCACAAGACATAATGTGTGCTACGGGCTCGTCTCCTTCGTGCCCGCGAGGGAATCTCTCCAGGATGGTACGCGGTGATATGAAGTGGAAATGAGAGTTGCTTGTGATCTCGATACTGAATTGAACTTGAGCGTGAGCAATCAGTCGAAGTGGTTCTAACGTTCTCGTCCCTCGGCTATCGATTTCGGACATGAAGCAACCTATGCTGGCTTCCGACCCAGGCGTAAGACGCAGAGTTACTGCAGGACAATACTCTTGTTGGGGAGACTACATATAAGCCTAGTGGCTGTGGGAGGAGGCAACAATGAGGGATCATAGGCGCACCTCCAGGCTCCGGACAACGGAGTTAACACAATCCAGGATCATTGTGGATCAAAGCACCTTGTCTCGCCGCCGCAAGAGGTTGCTATCTAGCTGTCCGTTCGCATTCAACCGACCTGAGACTGACGTAGACTGAGTCTCACTATTAGAGCGCAGCTCCGAGTCCGGATTCCATCGATGCGGTGGACGTCTCTAGTCATACTTAGTGGTGGTGGTAGTCGGTTGGAAGTCGAAGCGCTGAGGCCTGGGCCAGAGGTCACAGTGGCCGCGTGTATGTCTTCCACGTTATGTAAGATTCCATTTTGAGGCGTCGTCCGCGCGCTGGAAACAGAAGAGTTGGCAGATGAGAGAAACCATCTCGAGTCAGAATCTGTGAATCAACTGGCCCGCATACGTCATGGAGAAACCCCCCGCTTTGACCAAGCTCGATGCTGCGGACGTCGCACAGACTCAGAGTGTAAAAGACCAGAAAATCCAATGAATATTCGTATAATTACATAGAGAATAATTACGTTTATATGTAAGTGAGTAAATCCCGAGATATATATCCAAAACTAAGATGAATTCTAACTGTACAGTGAGTGCAAGTGGTACAATTTGGGTGTGAGAAAGTGAGAGCGATGTACGGGACAGCGAGGAAGGGAGATGGTACGGTACGGTAAGGAGCGGGTTGATTGTGGAACAGGGCACGATTAGTGTTCACAACGGGCAGTGGTATGAAAGGCAGCAGGGCCCTCGTTTTGGCGTCTTCAGGCGTAGTCCGCAGAGACGAATGTCTTGGAGAGGCAGCTCTTCTTGGGTACAAAGACAGTGGGCGTGGTCCGGGTATGCTGGTTGTGTACATGAAGTTGGATGGCCCAGAGGCTAGTGATCGTCGGCGAGCGTGAACGCTTAGGGGCGACGGCGGGCGCAGGGGCCGTCAACTTCGGCGAATTGAGAACACCGTCAACGGGTACATGTGCGAGGGATGATGGTGGCGTTGTAGGACGTCGTGACCCGGGGGCCACGCCCATATGGCGACTGTGAGACGTCACTGGCGGCGGGGCCATGATGGGCGCCGGCGAAGGCGCACGCACCACGAACGCCAATGGGTCCAGCCCAGCTTCCTCCGCAAAGGGATCAAAGTTCGACGACGCCAGTGGAGGCGGCAAAGCGGGGCGGACAACGCCTAGCACTGGTCCTTTGGTCCTGCCCTGTCCAAAATCGGTCCGGCTCGGTTTAACGCGCAAGTTCTCGTTCTGATTCTGGTTTTGGGTATGATACAGCGGCCGTGATCCATTCGGGACGGCGGGAGATCCAGAAAGGTGAAGAACATAGCGGGGAGCACGCCCGTTGCGAGGCGGCGCCTGCCTTGACCGAGGCATATTGGCACCATTGCGACGGGCAGACGGGTTGGCGTAATAGTTGTTTGGAGAATAGCGGTTGGCATAGGGTGCATACTGTGCATAAGCAGCGGGAGACTGGATCATAACAGACATAGTGGGGGTCGATAACGCAGACAGGACAAGTCGAAGAGAGATGGGTTGCAATGGCGCGGGAATTTCGGCCGGTGAGAGACAGTGCTTATATACCTTCGCAACAACCCGGCGTTATAAGGCACCCACCAATCGGAGTCTGTACTGACAATGGACAACAGGCTCAGACCAGTCCGTGATCCAATCAAATGATGTCCAACTGCGATCCTCGAAGTGGCCAGAAGGGATGCAGTCATAGCACGCCCCGGATTCTCACCACTTGGACCAGTTCAAAAAGGACAGACCTTTCGGATTCATGACATGTGGCTTGCAAGGCTTGTAGCTACTAGCAGCGAAACATCCTCATGTGGATTGTTTTGTTCATCGGCTGCATGGAGAGTTTGGCTTTCCTAGCAGTGTCTCTGACAACAAACGACGCTCAAAAGGGAAGGTCCAACTCCGCTCTCTCATGTGCAAGATCTGGGCCTCTGGCAACTCAACTATCGGATCCATGGGGCAAGATCGTCACACGCCGGCTGCTCATAAGCGGTGGAAGAATACTGTACAGCTACCACAGCACAAGGTCCTTGTTTGTCAACTAAACCTATGTAACTCCTTCCAGGGTAAGTGTATATACACTTCTCTCCGGAGACGGCGCGTAGAGTGGGGCTCTGCAAAAGGACAATGGGATTCGCGTGGGTTTGGATAGTTGCCAGCTAAACCAGGTCCATCTTCGCAACCCTGCAGTGGCCCTCATCCGCATTCCGTAATTGCACCCATATCGAGCTATCACCGTTATTATGCACCCTGGAACATATCCTGTTATAAGTACGGAGACCATGCCGCTATAACGAGGCAAGAACACGCACCTTTTTCGCTGTTGCTGTAGCTCAAGATATCTGGAAAGTGGTATGCAACCCAGCGCCTGGAACTCCCCACGCGCTAGTGAGAAGTGACCCGTTGTCACAAAGCCTATTACTGTAGATGGATCGGGGATCACAATCTTGGCCGTACCCTCGCCCTCGGTGTCAGCTTCATCCCAGCTCTTCTCCGCCACACTTTTCGCTTTCTCTTTCTCCCATTTCATTATTTCCTCGTCGGGCATGACGTGAATCATCGCGTTGTCCTGAGGAGACCCTCGCTTCGCCATATCCAGTCGGACGGGCAGCAGCGCACTCTGCATGAGGCCTTCGCTTGCCACATTTGTCAATGGTGCGATACCGCGAGCAGCCCGCAGGGCGTTGACCTCAGAAAATAGTATGCTCGGCGCCGCATCTCCTGTTCCTATGAGTTTGGCGAGCATTTCATGCGTCTTCGGGCCTGATACCAACCACGGCGGTAGATCTGAGCCATACGACTGGACGCCATCCATGTCATCGTCCTCGCCTTCACCTCTCTGTGTCGTAAGTAATCCTGCATCTGGTTTTGTCTTGCCTAGCACCGCATCCCAATCTGGCCGCCACGGGCTACGCGTGAGCAATTTCGTATAGTTCGGTCGTTTCGCAGGCGGTTTTCGGTTCCATGTCTCTTCCTCCTCCTGTGCTTGCAACTTCATCTCGCTGTCGTATAATTCCGTGGTCGGGAAGTCCTTTGGGAAAAACGGAACTCCTGCTTCAAATGACTGGACTTGACATTCGCGCTGTCCACCCACTCGCGTACCAGTGTATGTGAGCGAGTCCCAGAACGGCATAGACCAGCCGGACGGGATGATGAGAGTCCAGCCATGGAGACCATCCGACCGTTCCGCGGAAGATGCAGATGGACGCAGAGAACGTTGGATGAGAAGAACGGGCACGCGATCATCCTGGCGTAAGGTTTGTAGCTTTGTTCCAGGGATGAGATTCTTCGACGGAGTTAGCATCATCAAATATCAACAGGCGGATGTACTTACTTTCTCTCGACGCTCATCAAGATCTTTCTTCTTGAACTTTGGTGGCATGCGCTTTGTCTCATCCCAGAGCGGACTTTGAGCTAGCAGGGAAGCAGGGAATGGAAGCATTGGCGATGCTTGATCAGAATCCGCTGGCTTTGAGTTCTTTGGTGGGAACCTAGGACAAATGAGCTCGATGGAATCCAAAATGGTATCCAGAAGGTGCTGACTTGAGCCGGGGGTCATTGACAGTAAAGCCTATCACCATGTCTGGTACTGCACCCCCAGGAGATTGAAGATCTTTCAGAGCGCTCCAGAACTAGATACGAGTTGCTTCACTAGCGATTGAAGGAATTTGGGCAATACACACCTGTTTGAACTCTTGACTTTGCCCTATTGCCGCAGGCTGTAGAGCACCCTTGAGCACTTGACTTGACTTGGGACCCATGATATCGTAGATATTGAGTTGCCCTCTCATGTCAACTAGTTCAACGTCGACCGGTCCTTCAACTGCAGAACCAGATTTGAACATCTGAAGAACTTTTGTCGCACTGGTCTGGAGAGCGTCGAAAACGGCATCGAATGTAGCAGGATGGGCACGAATCCAAAGCTGGCGGACCGCGTCTTCGTCTTTATGCGCAGGCTGTTTGCCCTTTGTGTCGACCGGTGGCCGCCACAGGATGGTTACAAGCGCGACCAGGTCATATGGATATGTTCCAGGTTTGTACAAGTGGCCTCGATACGCTCGCGAACCGGCAGTGTAGCGTGGGGCACCTGGTTTGACCTCTTGTAGGTCCATGCACATATCAAGAATGGCCGTGAGAACCTTCAGTTGACCGCTCATCTCAATCACAGATTCGTAGGACGCGTCGTGGATGATGGCGCCATGGACAGCCGCACGATGAGATGACCGGAAAGATTTGTCTGAAGTGTGCATTGCAATTCTGTAACCCCATTTCGTCTCCATCTTCATGCGCTTGGCGTGCCATTTGTGCGTCTCCAACCAGGTTTTGTCGCCTGTGGGTGATTGGCGAGAGTTAATAGGATTTGTGATATGTACCTACGTTGACGCTTCAGATACTCTTCTGTCTTGGAGATCTGTTTGTTCTTTCCGCGTTTAGGCTTGTGTTTAGGTGGAGGTGGCTTTGCATCCATTTCCGCGACGGCTTTTGCACGAAGACGGGCTGGGACGCGACGAACATCATGACTAGCCGCCCGACGACGTAGATGTCGCGGGAGCGTCTGCCAAACGCGATGGGTAGCACCATTACTAATTTCAAATGAGCATGTTACAACATTGAAGGCGCGCATAGACCTACTGGGCCGACTTGATCGCGTTTGCCATTGCTTTCACCTCATATTGTCGCGCCTCCACGAATTTCTCGGCATTCAATACACCAGGAAGACGCGCCATGCCTATCTAAAATGGGTGGGTCGTTGAGAGTAGAGGAATGCACACACTGTTCGCTGTGGATGGCCCCGCAGTGGGCTCTTGCTGAACAGCAATAGTACGCGCGGCATTCAGCTTCTGCTTTTTCCTGTCGCGTCCAGAAAGCGCATCGGGATCCACAGGTCGTTTTGGCGCCATGGTGAACGGTGTAGAGATGGTCTGATCGACTACGGCAGACTCCGAACTCTCACCTCTCTGGCGCCCACGATGTTGATTCGACCAGCTCTTTCGCGCGCAACAAACTTGGCCTCGCGTCGCTCGTTTGCAACGACAAGGCTTGCTCGCAATGAGATACCAGCTGTGCCCGCGCCCCCAGTAGTCGGCACCCGGCCAGCGCAGAAGAAGCCTGTCGGCGGTTTCCGCGGCGGGTGCGTCCCAGAAAGTCACAGTCCACGGACGCTAAATTCCCTCTCAGAATTGTTGGATTTCTATTTGGATTCTCTCTCGCGTCTTCATACGCAGCATACCATCTGCTGGACGAGTTCAAAACCGCATCTGCCGCCCTCCAGGTCAGCGTAGAGCGCCTCCAGGAAAGCACAGAAGCAGTGCGTCTACCCCACACATTCACATCTCCGAATATCCACATTTCCTGTTAGGTGACTGCACAAGTCCGTCGCATCGAGGCTGTGGAGAAGGACCTCCAGGCCCTTTCCAATGCATCGGCTTCGAAGGATGAGATATCTCGTCTCCGTGCCGAGCTCAAGAAGCTGTACGATGGGTTACACATTGGTAAGCAATACATGCGCTTTATTGCATGCAATGCCAACAAAGTCTCTAGAATTCTTGGACCTCCGAACATATGTCTGGGGAATGCGTAAGTACATTGTACATCTCTTGATCGAAGTTCTTACCAAATATCTTATACAGAGCAAGACGTACACAAGCTTTCAAAGAAGGAGTCCACCACTGTTACTGTGTAGACCGGTCTGTGATGAACCCTTATTATTCGTACAATCACAGAACCTTGACATGATGCATCTCTCAAACTGAACGGCAAAGTATCGGAGTTTCGTCGAGCTTCAGGAAGTGATCCTGTCTATTGGTATCCCCTACCGGTGGATATAGGGAAACACACATCACCCGAGTTGCCCAGTCGACTTCTCTTGCGCTAGTCAGCGGGACGAGCGAGTGTCCCAAGCTCTGATGAGGCATAATCCTACGCGCGCAGTCCTCATGCTCATCCCTTGTGAGAACAAAGACCAGCAGGTTGTGGAGGCCATGGATAAACATAAATCGGAAAGCAATCCCGACAGCCTCCGACTCCCCTGGTCCTGGAATCCTTCATTTTGTCACCTTGTAAAACCAGCGTACGGCATGGCAACGTCTGATGGATCGAGGCTTAGGGTCCTGCAGTATATAAGGAGCCCCACCTCGGAATTGATTTCCACCACCCTTCTCTTTCTCCTTCATTTTCCAGTCAAGACAGGTTCTTGCTTATTTCACACTTTCGGTGCGCCTTGCAGTATGGCGCGCGCTGGAATATACTAACAAGACTAGTTCGCATAGTTCGCAGGCGCACATTTCCCTTCATTACACCAATCTTTCTCCAACCAGTCTCGTCAACTAGTCTTCAGTCATAATGTTCGCTACCAAGTCCCTTGTTGCCTTCTTGTCTCTGTCCATCGTCTGCTCCGCCCTGCCTATCTTGCGCCGCGAGGTGCCCCAAGGTACGTCCACGCCAAACACGCATGTAATTTTTCCTGATCTCGCATCCTCAGAGCATTCCCATGAGCAATTCCTGACCTCTGTCCGCGCTAGCCTCGCGCTTGACAATCCCGACAGCCTGGGAGACCCTGTCTTCGCGCTGCTTGGCAACAAGGCCGCCGTTCAAGGCGCTGGCAAAACCATCACTGACCCCGACTGCCTGCAACAAGCCATCGCGGATCAGGCTTTCACCAACGCCAAGGCTGCGAACGATGTCGACGGCATGGTCGGTGCATTGACCTACAGGGCTCTTGAGCGCAACAGCGGTCAGGTATGTCAAATGCAACCGGAAACCCTGTCACTGGTAACTGATTCTCATGCAAAGGTGGGCGCAAAATCGGCCGCCTGTACCGCCATCACCGCTACGAACCCAGAAATTGCTGCCATCCAGCAACACCAGGACCCCGCATCGGACGGCGCTGCTGAAGCGAACAAGGCCGTTACTCTCGAGCTCGCTAAGCAAATCGCTGCTGTCGGTGGTGACCCACAGGACGCGCTCAAGTCCGGCACGTTCGCCCCGGGCCAGCTCGACGATCCAACTGCTGCGGGCAACACTTGTGATGACCAGAACGACACCGTTGGATGTATCTTTACGCAGAACCTGCTTGTCGAGGATGCGACGGCAGAGGAAATCGACGCTGCAGTGGCTGGAGGCTCAAGCGGAGATGCTTCAGCTTCGGGCTCTTCCAGTGATTCCAGCGCGTCTGCTTCGGGTGCCGCATCTGAGTACGTTATTCATCAGTCTGCCTGAAAATTTGTTAATCAGTTCTCCAGAACTGCTGCGACATCTGCGGCAGAGGCCAGTGCGAGCGCCTCTGCGACCTCTTCTGCAGCAGCCTCTTCAGCCAGCTCCACCGCGAGCAGCTCTTCAGACTCGGACTCGACATCAAGCGCTTCGGGTAACCTCCAGACCTTTACCGGTAGCCTTGGCGATGTGACCCCTCCTGCTGTTACCGCCAATGGCGATGGTTCCTTCTCGGTTGAAGGCAATGCCGACTTCAAGAACCTTCAGAATGCACTTGTCAGGTAATAACGATGTTTTTTTTGTCATGAGAGCTCGTAACTAACACATGGTAGGAGTTGCGATGTCCAACACAACAAATGTGCCAACGCAGCCAACAGCTCTGGAAACAAGGGCGATCTGACTGTGGAGGCCTGTGGCCAGCAACAAACTGAGTGCAATGCTTCGGCTCAAAGCGCATCTGCTGCTGGTAGTGCTTCGACTGGTGGCAACGCTTCAGCCGGGTGAGTTTAACGTGTTATTAAACATTTCTATCTTATATTGATGAATTTTCAGAAGCGCTTCGGCATCGACTGCAGGGAACAGCGACAACAACGACGCAAGCGCATCTGCAACCTCATCGGCCGCTGCGTCTTCTGCTAGCTCCGCTTCAAGCGACTCGTCCAGCGCTTCAGGAAATCTCCAGGCTTTCACTGGCAACCGTAAGCTGCATTCTCGCATCCATGGCATCGTTCTAATCAACTGGTAGTTGGTGGCACTGCGCCTGCAGTCACCGCTGGTGGAAAGGGCTTCATCGTCGAAAACAATGACGAGTTCTTGAACTCTGCTGCTGCGTTGACCAGGTCGTGCGATGTCCAGCACAACGCTTGCGCCAACGCGGCCAACAGCGGTGGAGGATTCTCTGTCGGTGATTGCGATGCCCAGAACACCGAATGCAAGGCAGCAAACTAAGTTAGCTCTCGTCTCTGCTCTGTGCGACTTGGCTTGAGGGAATTGATATCTACCATGTACATTTGACTGCTACTTACTGGACTATCGTTGGTTCTTTACATACTTTTACTGGAAATGAAATGAGAGAGGGTTTGGTATCTGGCTTATAATCCTGCGCGCAGGATTTGAAGTGAGAGTGGCATCAATTTCGCCTCACAGTTATCCTTGTAGCCGTTAGGCCGATAACAGAGGACACACATCATCGCTCTATAGTCCATTTATCAACCGCCGCGAGAGCAAGAAAGACGGGAACATTCCATGTGGCCAGTTGATCGTGAGCGCCAAGGCGGGAATTACCCACGTGATCGTGCACTGCGCCTTGTCGTCCACTGACGGTCAGGTCGCTGTGACAAGCCCGGGTTCTGATTCGCTGGGCGCGATAACAAACGTTGTCTATCGGTTTGAATTCGCATGGTACGTCCACTTGCGATATCGCATGTGCGCTGTCAGTAACCAGATGCTCACCGTGCCTCTAGGCTTGGGAATTCCTATATGACTATCTCGTCCCGCAAGGCGAGCTGCAGACGACTTTGTCCATGTTCTCCGACAGTCTGAAGCTGCTCTTCACCGTCGCGCCCTTTGCGGCAGTGACGGCGACCACCATTGCGGACATACAGGGCACGCGTTTTACGTCTTCCTATGCTGGGAAGAACGTGACTGGCGTTACCGGCGTCATCACTGCCAAAGGGAATTCTGGATTCTACCTTTCCGGTGAACCCAGTGACGATATTCGGGTGTCTAACGGCCTCTACGTCTATGGATCGACCAGTGCAGTGGTCGGCGACAACATCTCTCTGGGCGGAAAGGTGTCCAACTACCGTTCGAGCTCGTACCCAAGCTACATGTACCTCGTCGAACTCACGTCACCTTCGAATATCACCATCATTTCCAGTGGCAACGAGGTCACGCCTGTCGTTCTAGGTGAAGACCGCTCGCCTCCAACCCAGTATCTGTCCGCATTGGACACCGGCAGCGACGGCTGGCTGTCCGTTCCAAACAACGTTAGCCAGGTGTCTGTGAGGAACCCTGAGCTAGAGCCAGCAAAGTACGGGATGGACTTTTGGAAGAGTTTGGACGCACAGCTAGTGGTTATACCACATCCCGTTGCGCTCAATTTCGACAACTCGTATGGCGAGTTCTGGGTTCGAGGAGACTGGGAGGTCACCGGCTTGAACGGACGGGGTGGGTTGACTCTAACTTTCGGTAAGCTGTTCGCGTGTTTTGGGGTCACTAAATACTGATACAAACCACAAGGTGAAGACGGAATTCCGGACGCCAACCCAGAGGCTATCATTGTTGGCAGTCCTTTGGATGGTACAAAGAATCCCGAGGTTGCAGTTGGTACCGGGATAAGCAATATCACTGGTATCATTTCGTACCAGTCAGTCCGCTTCATGAGAATCCACAGCCTAGCACTGACAAAGGTTGTAGGTTCGGATTTTACACCGTCTTGCCTTTAACTGCTCCTACTGTCGTATCGACTCCTGATCCAACTGTCCCTGCCACTACGTTGCGGGTGTCCACAGATAATGCGTGTTCCCTTACTCTTGGCGACTATAACGTACGTGAAGTCTTGGTCCCAGTCGCAACATATCTTACTGTGTATAGGTCGAGAATCTTGCCCCCGACTCTGACCATCTGGGTAGCATTGCGGACCACATTGCCAACCACCTTCTTTCGCCTGACTTCATGTTCGTGCAAGAGATCCAGGACAACTCAGGACCAACCGATGATGGCACTGTTTCCGCCAACATCACCCTTGCGACACTGTCTGCTGCTATTGCTGACGCTGGCGGGGTCACCTACAATTTCACGGAAATCAGCCCAGAGGATGGCAAGGATGGCGGACAACCTGGCGGTAACATCCGCGTGGCCTATTTGTATGTGAGGTTGTGTCTGTTAATCATAAATTACTCAAGACTTTCTAGATATAACCCAGAGAAATTGACCCTGGCTCCTGGAAAGGCTGGCCTCGCCACCGAAGCTGTCAATGTCACAGCTGACGCCAATGGTCTTCCTACGCTCAGGTAACTATCTGGCTCTCTTCTTTTAGCAATAATGCTCATAAACAGCCTTAATCCTGGGCGTATTGCGCCAGACAGTTCGGCTTGGGTTAGCTCTCGGAAGCCACTTGCTGCAGAATGGATCACCGCATCGGGCGACAAACTGTTCACAATCAACGTCCACTTTTCTTCCAAGGGTGGTAGCACGTCAAATCATGGCGACCTCAGGCCACCTGTCAACTCCCCCGTTGCTCAGCGTACGACCCAGGTCAAGGCTGTTGCCGCATTGGTTCAATCCATCCTCGACATCGACCCCAAGGCAAACATTATTGTATCAGGAGACTTCAACGAGTACACACAAACGCGCTCGGTTCTGGCGTCTCTGAACGCCATCATGACGGAGATAGACGAGGCGGCGGGTATTGATGAGGTCGAACGATACACATATGTGTATGATCAGAACACACAGCAGCTCGACCACATATTCATCTCTCCGGGCCTCGCGGCGCGCGGCGTCGAGGCTGAGCATATCCATGTATGTCTCGTTGGTTTATTGCGATCTCGAACGCATTTGTCTAACAATCTACGAAAGGTGAACAATTGGGCACCGTCATACGACGACAGAATCAGTGACCATGACCCTACTGTTGGGAAAGTGTTGGTGTGTTGACACAAAGAATTGGGGAATGAGGCTCTGATCGCTACTCATGCACAATTACCTGGGGAAATCCTCGTGGGAGCCTCAGAAACTGGCGATTGTTAGTGCACAGCTTATTTTCGATTTAGGCATCAGCCAGACAATTTGATCGTCCGTGTCCCAGATCGCACCCATCGTACACCTATTGTCTGACTTTCGCCCCTCTTTCGTACTGTACCACTGGCCGACACACCCCCATGCCCCGATACATGTAACATTGTGTCTTAGCCGCCTGGGTTTGTATATATGAAAACGCCTTACCGGTTTTCACTCCCTATTGACCCTCCGCTAATATTCCCTAGTCCCGTCAGTTCCGTCACCTCTAATCATGGAGACTATCTCCCTCACAGGTATGTTGGACGGATTAGCCATTTCGAGAATGTTGCTGACAGTACCAAGGATCCCTCGCTAGTCAACTACCTTCAGAGGTACTCTGCCTCATTCTTCGCAATGTCCAGCACGATAAACCTACTCTTCTCGTCGCATCGATGGTCTCCAAACAATGGCGCGCGACTGCCATTCGCTACCTCTTCACCTACGCAGACTTCGGCATGCGAGAAGACTTCGTCGCATGGCAAGCCATATTAAATGCCCTTCCTGCTATCATTCCCTGCGTAAATGAAGTGCGATACGGCCCAGGAATCCGCCAACAGATCCAACTCGACCAGGCATATCATGAAGGCATCCCCGAACACTTGGACGATGGGCTCATTAATCCGGACTGGTCCGATGAATGGGAAGCCAAAAGCCGCGACCATCATGCCTGCATCGATGTCGTTTTGCAGTCCCACATTACGCTCCCCGTCATGCCTGCGGTCCATACGCTTAGATGGGAGAGCTGGATGCTCTCTCGCTTGGGATGGACCGGCACACGATATAACAGCAACACCTCACGATTCCTGGATTGCTTTCCCGGGGTCACCACTCTCTACATATCAGACCGACTCTCTTTTTCCGACGTCTTCAAGATTGTCAGCCATTTTCCTCGACTGAGGACGCTCCATTGGGACGAGGGGGCACATAACGATGTTTTCGACGGTGCATCGTGCAGCGTGTTGAGCTGCCTCGAGGAGCTCTCCGTAACCAATGCGCGCTGGCCTCTGGATCCTTTCGTCGACGCTGTCATCGCGAGCGGTGCCTCTCTTCGCTCATTCACTCTTGCGCCCCTCCTTGATGTTCCTCTCTCCCCCACGGGATTGGCAAGGCTCTTTAAATCCACTGCGCGCACGCTAGAGACCCTCCATTTCGACATGAGGGCGGATAGTGGTATGTCTTTCGTGGATGTTTGACATGGATGATGTTGTACTGACCATGGAACCCAGACTCGGAGTACCTCACCGCACTCGTTCGCGAAGGTGCAGTTTTCGAGGGTATTATGCTCCCACAGCTGCAAACCCTCACACTCTCCTTCTGTCTCAGGGGCTCTGCTGGACCCGAAGCCCTCGAGACCGTCGAGGCGTTTCTCGCACACTTCCCCGTGTCTGCTGAAATGCCGGAGCTCACGCTGTACTTGCACCATGTCGTCGACTTCCCCATCAGCATCCACGCGCCCGCGTACATCTTTGACAGAGATTACCACAATTGGGGCGGGATGGGGGGTATTTTGGCACGCACCTTTCCGGGACTGAAGAAACTGAACATCGTCCTACATACTTGGCACGCCGCGCTGGCAAGCACAAGGACGGATACCGCGATATTTGCAAACAAGGCGCTCGCGTCCGTCGAGGCCGATGTTGCTATGTATGTCCCCGTCGACTTTCCACTCCTATGTTGAATGTTAATGCTTGCTCGCAGATCCTGGACCACCCCGACACACGAATCTTGAAACTCTAGTTTCCGAACATACTAATTTGCAGCTGTCCTGAATGCTCTATCTTTTACTCATATCCTCATCCTAGTTTCTTGGTTATTCGCTCTGTCGTGCTCTTTAATCTGTCATATCTATCTAATAGTAATACATAATCTCTCAACACTGGGCTAGCTGCTGGCTTTTGACTCGCTTACGCACCTAATACGCACCTAACTTAAACCTTACTGCAGACTTGGAACTCGTTGACGCAACTTACTACGATCAGACTGCCTAAACAGGAATACAATGGTTGATTCCCACGGGCACGGCTTTGAGCGTTTCTTTGCCTATGGGCATGGAGGAACGGAATACCACTCCGTACAAGTAAATTATAAGGCGTGACACAAGCAACGCTAACTAGTCCAATAAGCAATTTGGCTGCCATCAAAAGGCAAAGGGAGACGCAATCCATCTAATGTTACATCTTCCACGATTCTTTTTGTTTGTAAAGCAAAGAGTCCCATCCACGGCATCCGAACAACTTACTTCCCGTTATCGCTGAGCGCAAGACCTTCACGCATGTACTCTTCGTACAATGCCTTGTAGTCCTTGTGCCAGCGGCTAAGCGGAGGGCGGCCTTCGGCGACATCTCCAGCAGCCCACATAATCCTGAGCTCGTCCATCTGCCTCTTCGTCTCGTTGTCGGGGCAGAGAATATAGAAATCTCCTTGTCGGGCCTTGTCAATCATGTACAACACGGTTTCTTCTGAGGTCCAGGCACCGTCCGGTTTTGGGTTCGTACCGTTAGCGCCAGCCAACCCAGTGAACGTCCAACCGGGACTGGACGATAAGTCAGCCATAGGAGTCGCGAGTTGTGTTGGAGCAAGCCACGTACATAAACAGATGCGCCGTCACGTTGCTCTGAGGACGCTCACGCAGTTCGTGAGCCAGGCCCTCGGTGAGACTTTTGACCGCGGCTTTCGAGGCGTTATACGCTGCGTTTCCACTGAGTTGGGGGGAAGAATGAAATGGGGAGGAAAGAGAAAAGGAAGAGTGACGTCAGACAGTACGCAGCGTAGAGGGGGATGCTCGATACGCACGGAGGGTTGGTTATGCCCTGCTTTGAGCCAGTGTTGATAATCATGGCCTGATTTTCCTGGTGAAGCATAGCCTAGGCAGAGATAAGGATACGCAGGTTGAGGCGTGGATAAGCCTACGCACCGGAACGAAGGTCTGCTGCACGTTGACGACGCTGGACGGAGGTTATGGGGGAAAGGGATGTCATGCGGGGTTGCATACCCAAATAGGTTGACGTTGAAGGTACTATGCCAGTTGTCGAGGCCATCCCAAGAGGTACCCCGCGCACCGATGCCAGCATTGTTCAACAGGACGGCGACCTGTCCAATGATGAGTATTCCACGACGGAATCGTCACGGAACAGGTGGGGAGGGAGGGGAGGGTAGAGGAGGGTAATGGGGAGTGCTCAAGCATGGGGATCAGCCGTCCGTGATCCTCACCTCATCCCAAGTCTCGTAGACCTTGTCTCTCAGTCTGACGACCTCATCGAGCTTCGACACGTCCGTGGGGACAATGATCACGTTGCTGTTGCCCACAATGGCGGACACTTCCTTGCCGACAGAGTTCAGTCGCTCCTCGTCGATGTCGGCGAGAGCGAGCTTGAAGCCCAGTCTATACCGAATATGAGCGCTCCGACATGTGCGCTGGACCAAAAATCACGCACTTGGCAAACTCGAGTGCGGCAGCATGGCCAATACCGCTGGCGGCGCCTGTGATAACCACGACGCGCCCGGGCTGGATGACAGGATGCAACTCGTCGGCGACTTGTAGGGTGTCTGGTTTGTACGAGCCAGTCGTACTAAACGGCGGACGGTTGGGTGATACGTTGCGCGAACGGTCGGCGATAGGCATGCTGGCGGTCTCGTTACCCGGTGGGAGAAGGAGGAGAAGATGGGAGTAAAGGTGAGGGTAAGAGAGGAAGGAACAGAGTTCTCAGTCGTCAAGGATTGTTGATTTTTAACTTTTGGTGGATCGTTTATATAAGGTGCTAGTAGCAAACAGGGGCACTCGATCCCCCAAGCGCCGTAATAATGCCTCACAATGCAGGCGCCGAACCGTGCAAGGTGTGTCTTGCCTCGAATCGCATCATCCTTGCGCACGTTTGAAATGTTGGCCCCCCAGAATTGTGTGGTGTTCGCGCCAGGCCGCGCCCTCATTAAATCCAGCAAACTCGTTTTGAAGTATATATTCGACGCCACAAATGACACAGGGCTGCGCACGATTCTATAAGGCAACACTATTTCCTCCCATGACTACCCACCGTGTGCCATTCGTCGTCGGCGACGAGTGCTTCGAAACCTTCGTCACCCTCTTTGGCAATCTAAACAGTGCCACAGATTCTCCATCACATTCAACACCGACAGTTGTCCTGCATGGCGGTCCGGGCCTCTCCCATGACTATCTGCTCCCTCTCGCGGACCTGGCGCCATCAACCGGACCCATCATCCTCTATGACCAGCTTGGCTCAGGCCAGTCCTCGTCTCTCGTGGGAAGGGGTGCCAAGTTCATCAACATCGAGCTCTTCATCCGAGAGCTGGAGAATCTCCTTGCATTCTTCAACATATCAAGCCGATACAACCTCATCGGTCATTCATGGGGCGCAACATTGGCGAACGAGTTCATCGTCCGCCGCGGCGCCAGCGGTCTGCATCGCTACGTCCTCCAAAACGGTCTTGCCTCTGCCGCTTTGCGCAATAACGCCATTGCTGCGCTACGCAAGGGTCTTCCTGAGGACATCCAAATGACGCTGCAGACCTGCGAGGCGTCAGGTGCCACGGACACGCAGGCATACACAGACGCTATGGACATTTGGTACCACCGGCACAGTTGCCGCATCAATCCATTTCCTCCAGAACTCCAGCGGTCGTTCGATGCGCGCCTCAACGATCCTACTGTGTGGGATGTCATGTAAGGGTCACCTTGTCTTTACACCGTCCAAGCTTTGAACGGCTTTGTAGTCGAAGCGGTCCTGAACAAATGGGCAGTGGATGGGATATCAGAGACAAAATCCACCTCATGCGCCATGTCCCGACTCTACTCATCAATGGCGAGTTTGACTACATGACCGACGAAGTCGTCAAACCTTTCTTCTTTGGCATTGACAAAATCAAATGGGTCAAATTTCCAGAGTCAAGTCATATGCCGCATATCGAAGAGAGGGAGAGTTACATGAGCATCGTGGGCGACTTCTTGAAGGATTAGAAGGGTCGGGGAATGGCCTGTTGCATGTCTATGGAGCAATGACATTCCAGTCCATTTATTCCTGTACATTTCGATTACCCACGTCGAATACTTCCTTTGGCCTAGTGTCCATGCCCCAATAGCGAGGCCATTGTAAATGGGACCGCCATACCAGCCACTATGAGTGCTACGCGGGTCATTGGCTTCATGTCTTGCGCTTCGTCTCCTGACACAGGCTGTAGAACGGTGGCCACATAGAGAAAGGTCCCTCCCTACTAGGATCAGCGAAAGCCCAAGACACTTAGCAACTATGTACTGACAGATAGTAGTAATGCAACTCCTGTAACTGAAGACAGCTGGGAGCCGCCGAGCGACAGAGTAGCGTAGGAGGCAATGGCAGCGAGCGGTGTCGCAGCCGCAAATACCGCTACATGCTTCTTGCAGTCCGGTCGCGGCAAAGACATCGACAAAAGTGAAGTCGACAGTGCAAAGGATGTGGGTGCTACATAGAAGTTCAGCGCTTGCATGCAAGGAAAAGACGCGTTGTAGGACCTTTGTGCACGATGATGGCGAGAAACACAATTGCGGAGAGATTAGATGTAGCTGCGTCTGCGGGGAAGAAAGACACCCCAAGGGCGAATCCATCGACGAGACTGTGGATAACCAGTCCCAAGGTTGTTGACAATGCCTTTTCCTTGACAAGGGCAAGGCCTTGCTGGGTGAACAGGCCGCGGTCTGATTCGGTCCCGTCTTCCAATTGGTGAAGCTCGGCGTCGAAATCTACTACAGAAAGTGCATTGTGCGAATGTGAATGGCGGGAAACTAGTTGTTCGATAGCAAGCATGGCCATGAAGCCAATGAGCAGGGAAAGTGCGACGCGCTTGGAGACTTGGTCGGCATCAAGGCCCGCGGATAGAAGTGTTTCGACGCCTCTGAGATGCTTCAGAAGAGAGATGGTGATAATGGGATTTGATACAAACTCTGGAATGATAACGCCCAACGCCGTCCCAAGGAGCAGACCAGTGCCAATTGTGGTCAGTATAGATTGGTGCTGCTCTAATAAATCAGAGTTTATTAGGAGCCTTTTGTCCGGCGTAATTTACTCACTTGAGAGAGAGAATGAAAGAGGAAGTATACCGCAGGCGAACGCGGCGGCACCCAGCACGGCCGACTCGATTAAAATGGGCAACATGATGATACGGTGGTGAAGGGAGAGACGCGATCGAACACCAACTTGACTTCCTGCTATCAAACAATGCCTCCGAAGGAAGAAGAGGAAAACGCGCCTGTCCCGCGCGCAGGATCGCCGCCTCCGCATACGACGTTCTCCGTGCGCGGCGTCCACGTACGCGTCCTCTCCTCATCCTCGTCGGCGCTCTCCAATTACGGACCAGATACCCAATTTCTCCACTTTCCGTCCGCGGGACTATAGACTGCCCGGCAGCTCTGCAGCCTCACACGTCGCCTGGAGCTGTGACGGCAAGAAGCTCGCGGCTGTGGGAAACGACCGCACGACCCGCGTCTGGCACGCAGAAAAGCCTATCGACGTGCGTTCAGCCATGTCTTTCACAGGCTCCGCCTCGGAAGTGGACTACGTAGCCTGGCACCCGATACACCCAGAACTGTTTATCACCTCCAGCCAAAGTGACAAGCGAATATTGTTTTGGGATGCGCGACGTGCGTGACTTGGACGCGTCCGCACACATACATCAAAGCTCATCGAAATATAGAAAGCAAGTCCACGCAACAAGTCTCGCTGAAGAACCCCCCCGCAAAAATAAGCTATTCCCCAGATGGTCGCAAAATCCTATACACCGTAGTCACATCGCAACTCTATTTCTTGGATCTCGCGCTGCGGGCAGGCAACACAAAGGAAACTTGGGGTCATGTAGAGACAGTGCGTCGTCCTGCGCGCGCTATTGCTTGGACTCATCCCATCTCTCTAGCCAATACTGCCTGTGACAACAGCAGTTTGGAACCACTCCGGGGATTCGCTCGTCGTGCTGAGAGGCGCTGAAAGCCAGTTTCGTTCAGTCGAATATCCGAAGATGACCACCCAAGACTCTGCCTCTGCGCATGTTGGTGGCTGCACTGCGGTAGCATTGGATCCCCGTGGCCGCTACGTCGTTACTGGCGGTCGCGACTCCATCCTCAACATATTCGACATGACCGAATGGATATGTGCCAGGAATATTACATGCACGGAGTGGGTTGCCTCCATTGACCACGGCGCGCCGCTCACGTCCATCAGATACGAGACCAATGCGCTCAGCTTCTCGTTCGACGGTGAATTCATTGCTATAGGGAGCAAGGGCAATTATGTCGACATTGTGGGAACAGAAACTGCCGCTCTGGTTCATCGCATTCCCTCATCTGCGCCTGCTCTGTCTGTTGCATGGCATCCCAGTCGCTATGTCCTCGCATACTGTGGAGTGAAGGCGAAGGACGGCGCACCAGCGTCGGCGAACGTGCCATCGATGAGTATGTTTGGATTAATGGAATGATTATTCTTCTGTGCTATTTCTTGGATCTTGTCCCATGTATCATAATTTCCTGAGCTCTCTTGTTCGAGTTCGCCTCTTGTACTCTGCATCTACGTCGGGGTGTGGAACGGGTAGGCTTCGTTGTTTTTGAAAGAGGATGCTGTTGTGTCAATCCTTTCCACGCAATGTTGATGCACCCCGACGAATAAGACCCTGTCCTGGTCCAGCGCCGGCGGCCATGCGATTGTGTACATGAACAGGCAGCTGGCTTTTGAGGTCGTGTGCACACTATTCGACAAATCACGGGTGGAGGAAGGCGACAGAGGGAATGTGGTGTAGATGATGGCGTTTCGATTGAGCACTGGTGATACAATTGCCGTCGGACTCGGTGTATGAGGATAGACAGTGGCGCCTCTTCGACCTCCCACACCGATACTCCCTTCGATGATTGAAGAATGTTGAGGGAAACGTTGTGTTCCCACACCAACAAAATGTGAATACGACTGCTCGAAATTGTTTATAGATTCATATATCATACATAGCACATAACTGCTTTGTTACAACCTTTGCACAATGGCTTCAATTGTCAATTATAAACGTGCTTGTACATGTAGTTTGGCTCTTCGACCGGACATCCGCGCCCATCTGTCCCTTACCAATGCATCTCCGTCGCCGACTTACTGCGTCCTCGCTGTTTGTCATCACAGATCGCTTGGATGACTTATGTCTTCCAGTCTGCTTCCAGTGTCTCCACTCTGAACCACCACCATGAGCCTCCTTTCCGACCTGCCGCCGGAGACATTGGAGGAGATTCTGCTGCATGCCGACCCACGGGATATCAGCCAATTGTCGAGGACATCATCCATATTTTACCGGTTCATTTACTGCAAGGAGGACCATCTCTGGCGATGGCTGTTTATGCAACAGGAGCTCGACGACCCGCGCGAATGTGTGAACCTCGACGGGACACGACGGGAAGATAGAGAGTGGGTCGACTGGAAGCTGGAGCTGCAGACGTTCATCCGGGCACGCACCATTCTGCAGAATCGTGCACGAAGAACGGCAAGCGACCTGCGAATACTGTTTACCAAGCTTATCGAGCTTGTTGAATGTGTCCCTCCACGGCCTCTTCGGTCACGGAATATCGAATATGTGATCTCGGCCGTTCTCGCAGACACCCAGCTACTCACGCTGAACAGCGACGGGCCCTGGGATGACCAAGAGGCGCGCCAGCTACAAGCCAAATTGCACACCTACATTGGCCCTGCCGTGCAAGAGCCGGACGGCCAAGAGGCGTCATTGGTGCGCGCTCGAGCGTTCGTCTACGACTTTCGCAACTACACTTGGGGCAATGGCTTTGGGCCGTTTCATGATACGGATTCGGGCAAGGTGAACTGGGTGCACATGCGTGCGATTCAACAGGCCATGGCAGTCCACACGCATCCAGATGAAGAGGACGTCAAAGCAGAATCGGGATTGCCGCTCACGCAGGTTTATGTACCACCCGGGGAAGAGTGGGCATGCGACTGGGCAGGGCTCAACGGCGTTTGGCAATGCAAGTTCTGCTTCTGTGATCATCTCAATCTTGCAGGTATATTTAATTCTACTTGCCTCTCCACGCATCTCACTGACTATTATCTCTCAGAGTACAATAGTTCGGTGGTATGCAATACATACCGGTGGTAGCCCTTCTTTCGGCTTATCTCTAAACAGGATGAGGAGCGAGATCCCGTATTTTTCGAAGACGCGTCGCATGGGGACGTCTGTCGCGCCATCGACATCAATGTCCGTGTCTTGAGCGCATCACACGACCCTCGCCATCCGCGACACCCACGCCTTACATTTGGAGGACACTTGGGTATCTCCATGTCAGCCACCACGGTGAGCGGATATGTCACCATGACCGATGAGGGCTATGTGAGATGGCACTTTGTACGTGCTTCCAACTACTATCAATCTCCTGGTTGACCTCAGTACAGCGCTCCGGCGAACCCATCAATCCAATATGGAGCTCAGAGGGTGTTCAACTTGGAGGCATAGGCTCAAGATACGGTGTTTTGGGATCTTGGACTACAAGCTTTCACGATCTTATGGATCCCGTCGGTTAGTCCTCCATTGTTTGGCCATGTCCTGGTCATTGAACTATGTTACACAGGTCCGTTTTGGATGAGGAAATTGACTGAACCTTCACAATCTGAGTCGTAACACATATATTTATTGACCACTCCTATGTACAATGGCTTGTTTGCTTTCACATTGGACTATTCCCCATGGGTTTTCCGTATTTAACGAGCTCTGTACGTCGCCCTTTTAGCAGTACATTACTCGCATGCTGGCAACAATCAAGGCAATCCCTCGGAAACATCCGAAGCTCCTGTCGTTCGAACCATCACTGCCGTTTGCGGTTACACCACTGGCGATCTAGTCTCCTACAATGGCGACTCCTGCCAACCCATTTGCTACACTAATTTCCGAGGCCTCTGATGATCCAAGTCAGATACAAAAAGCCTACGAAATGCATCGTACCTCCCGACTGTCGCAGCAGTGTACCCTCTTCAGATCTCCCACATTCGAAGGGCTGGTCATTGACACCGTACTGCTTCGCTTGACACAAGACCCTTCTTTCGTGGACACCAGAAACTCACTCAATTTCCGAATCCGACCACCAGGCGACATACAAGCCGTCGTCGCATCCTGCGTCACCGAATTGGAATCCGTCCTCCCAGGGCTCTGGTCCGTACCGCAAGACTGGCTTCACCTCACCGTGCTCGAACTCGCACACTCACGCACGCTGCCAGAAATCGAGGCGCTCGTCCACACCTTAGGCGCAGCCACCATCCACTCTATCCTCGCATACCCCCAAGCACATCCCGTGCGCCTGGTCAAACCCATGCTCGGGTTCGACTCCAGCGCCATCGCACTTTCCTTCCTACCCGCAAACGACGCCGGGGATGCTTATGGGTACCACCATCTCCGCAGAGACATTTACGATATGGCTGTGTCCTCTGGCACCCAGATAGCTTCACGCTACGCTGTACCCTCAGCACATATCACCATCGGCCGGTTCATCCATCCAGAGGATCTCCAGCTACCCGATGGCCGTATCGACACCGCCAAAATCGACGCTTTCATCACCAAGGTGGACGAACTGAACGCATGGCTGAAGGACCAGTTCTGGCCGAGACAAGATGGCAGCATACCCACAGGCGGCGGATGGAATATTGGAATAGACTCTACACTTCAATGTGGTAAGGGCATCCTATGGTACGGACAAGGTAATGCCTTCGAACCGTGAAAGCGCGCACCTAAGTAAATCAATGCAAAACCACAATACTCGTCTATTGGCCTGCAACACGAACGGCATGGAAGTGTTCGTATATTAGTATGATATTCGATAGCATTTAAATAGCACGTTTGAAAAAGAAAATGGTGAGGTATGTTACACAAAGAGCGACGAGAGAGGGGTTGGAGAGAACGAACATAGAGAAGCGTAAGATAACGACGTGTTACATGTTGCATGCAGGGAAACGAAGAGGGCATGTAAATGGGTCGCTAGTAAGATCAGTCCTCGTATATATATAAATACACCCGTACAACACAACAGATTTTGCACTCTTATTTTGGGAGGGAGTCGACCAGCGAGCGGTTATTATGCTGCACCACTGGCCGCAAAGGCATCAGAGCTCGTAGCCTGAGCTTCTTGCATCTCGGATTCAATGACCTTCTTGAGCTCACGAACTAGCCGCTGCACAAAGTGTTAGCAAATCTCCACAAGCGACAGCATAAAGGTCACACACCTGCGCATCATGGTCTAACCATTCTGAGCTGTACATGCCCTTATTCTCTATATCCTGCCCGAGTCGAATGCCGTATTCGATGAGCTGGCGCATGTAATGTGGGCTGATGATGGTCTCGTCCTCTGATAAGGCTGGACGAGGTGGTGGAGCTTTTGCACAGTCAATCCCCGAATGACCTGTACGGGCGACATTGGACTCACTGTCCGCCATCTCCACCCAGTCCTGTTCCAAAAGCTCAGGGATAGTCATCCTCTCCTTCGGGTTGCGAGTCAAGCAGCTCTTCATCGTCTTAAGGACGTCTTGACGCAGAGCGATTCTCGGCTTGGGCGGGGCCGGTGGCGAGTGGTCGGGGTAAAGTTGTTTGGGAGGTGGACGAGATACATAGGCAGGGAAGTCAATTGCGTAGCTTTCATCCGGGATAGCTTTCATCTTTTGGTAGACATGGAGCGCTTGGAAAGGAGGATGGCCGTACACCATCTGGTAGAGAATACATCCCAGAGACCAGACGTCGCTTGGGCGGCCAACTTTGATTCGCTTCATGCCTTCCTGGATTTCGATAGCCTCTGGGGACATGTAGTTCACAGTGCCAATCTGTGGACGAAGGTTAGACCCAGACGATAATCAAATAGTGTACTAACCTGGTGATCACGCTGTATATTTGTTGTGTCATTGGCGATTGCATTGGCAATGCCAAAGTCAATGAGCTTAAGTTGGCCCTTGACGAGCACAAAGTTGGCGGGTTTGAGATCTGAATGTACAATTTTCTCGTCGTGCAGGATTTGCACAGCTTGAAGCATCTGTAGGGAGATTGAGCCCAAGGCGTGAATAGAATAACGAGGATGTTACCTGTTGCCAATAATATGCGACCCAGACCATATCAAACCCTTGTTGTTGACGTTCGCCGAGCAGCTTGGCCAAGTCGATCTCGCCGAGCTCGAGAACAAGGCAAAGGGCGCCTTTGGTACCTCCACTGCCCTGCTTCAACTCGCTATCTATAAGGGTGATGATTCGAGGATGGCCTTCCAAGCGCTTGAGTAGGGAGATCTCGTTGAGGAAACCCTGCATAGTATCCTGATCGGTTTTGTCGAGAGCAACACGTTTGATGGCGTAAATCTCATTGTTGCTTGACATGGCGCGGTACACGCGTGACGAGCCTCCCTTGCCTATCATGCCAAGGCGGGCGTAGACCTTCTTGTTGACCTGGTAGTCTCTTTAGTAGATGCAAAACGAAGCTATCGTGGGACGTACAACAATATTGGTTTTGGAACCAGGTAGAGGAATGGGGGCGGGACGTTGTGTAGGTTGTTGTATGTTGGCATGTTGTTGCTGCTGTTGAAGGCGATGGTTCTCGAGCTCGAGAGCCCGTGCTTTCTCGCGGAGGAGATTTCGCTCGCTCTCCATGTCCCTGTCGCCTACAGGTCTGGAAGCAGCTTGCTGGAGACCGTCGGTGGCTGTTGGCAGCTGAGTTGCAGTAGGGCTGCGGCGGTGATTGCCAGTGGTGGCCGTGGGTGAAGGCGCGATGCCTGACCTAAGTGTGTCTGAATCGCGGCGTTTGTGAGAATACATCATCCGTTGTTGAGCCGTGTGTGGAGGACTGTTGTCGGGAGAAGGAGTCCTGCGCGTGTGGGGCGTGTATGCGTGGTGGTCCGCGTGCGGAGCTGTATATGGGCGCATGGGAGGGCCGCTTGGTGGATTACTTTCCGCCGAGGACCGGCGCTCGTCGAACTGGACTGCACGACGAGCAGGGGGAGCGTCCCGGATACCAAGACTCGTCCCAGGTCGGGAACGTGGGGCAGTCGGCGCCGGCTGTGAATACCGGGGACCTTCGATAGCAAGAGCGTCACTTAAACTTGCAGAGCGGCGAGGGCGAGAGGCGGCTTGATGTCCAGCACCATCGTCGTCGTAAATTTCAAAATCCGGGTCGCCATTGGAACTATCCTCCTGTGTTCGATCAACGTTCGGTTTACTGGCAGATCTGCCTAGTAGGCGAGGTGTTGCGCGCGCGAGGGGTGCACCATCACTGAATTGGCGCTTTCGTCCTGTCACTGCGGCGTCGCGGGAGGTAATCGCATTGCGTAGAGAGCTGGATGGAATGATGCGCCCAGGCGCATTGCTGGTTGATTGCCGGGTGCCGCGCTCGTCCAGCGCATGCCCATCGACGTCAACGTTGCCGTCTATGTTTTCTTTCTCCCCAAGGTAGTCCTTATCCAGTCCATTCGATGCGGCGGGGAGGCTGCGGAGTTCCTCGGTATGGCGTTTGCGAGCTGGAAGACTTTCAAGCGGCTCTGGTTGCCCACGAGAAGGCAGTGACGTCGCAGGGCGCTGTGGAAACAGATAGCCCGCTGGGCCTGACGCAGTACGCTGAAATGCATTCCGTCCGGTGGCAGCTCCAGTTTCGCGGTCTTGTTGAACGCTCTCGGAGCGGGCAAGCGCTGAGCGGGCGAGCGGCGACTCCAGCATATTGTATTCCACTGGTGCCATTTTGTCCAATGAAGGCGACGGCATCGAATTGTAATCTGGTGTCGGTGGAGAAGAAGTGCGAGTTTGTCTCAGAGCCTTGCGAACGAGATTGCCATCGTCGTCCGGAACATAGTCGAATGAAAGATCTGCAATGTAAGAGTCGTTAGAAAGGATAGAGTCCGCTGGAGATGACGGAGGCGGGCGTTCGAGGCTGCCTTGACGAGAGCTCATCGCGGCGTTGGTGGTAGTCGTAACGGAAACAAAACCAACCAAAGTCAAGCCTCGTGTCGTGAACACGATCACGTGGGGACTGTGATGACAAAGAATTGTACTCTCTCTTGTTCTCGTCCATTGTTACAAGTCTATAATGCGCAGGCGCAGATTCGTTATCAAGAATTTCCAGGATGGAGCTACCGCTATATCTTGCTAAATATCATTCTGGCACCCAGGGTAGACAGCCAGGGACTCGGTTCACTTGAGTAGCTAGCACTGTCGTCTACCAAAAATGTAATTCCTACGATTCGGGCCAGAACTTTTTGAGGGCACCGATAGCTATGTACAGTTATTCAACCGACATCTCGCAACACCCGTAAAATCACGGCGACAACTGCATGCTGGGTAGATCATATCGCAGTGTCGATGTACTTTTGGATGGCTGGGGGCGATGGTGAGGGTAGAGGATGATGGCATACTTGAGGATGGTTGTGGAAGGATGGACAGTGCATGGGTGGCAGGCATTGACATATATAGCGATGTGCTCCCTCGAAAAAAATGGTCGTACAACAGTAGCATCACACTTGGATGGCATGGCGGCATAGCATATACGAGAAAGAGAGGCCATAAAAACAAAGACGCAGAGCATTTACTCCTCATCTTCGGCCTCCTCGGCCTCCTCCTCTTCCTCTTCCTCCTCCTCCTCCTTCTCGGCCTCAACAACAGCAGTGGCGATGCGGTCCAAGTCACGAACACCATCCTGGCTTATCCTGCGGCCGCCGTTCTCGGTTTGCTCAAGGACACCAATCTTCTCCAGGGACTGGCAAACCTTGCGCTGGACGGAGGCAGACGACTCGTGGTGGTGGGAGGGGCGGTTGCCGCGGCGGTTCTTTCCACCGTGCAGTTTTGTGAGGGCACCAATGCCAACATCCTTGCGGAGGTAGATGTGCCGTGCGACAGCGGCTGTGGTGGATGGAACGAATGAGATCTCTCTTGATAGATGCGACTAGCTCTACGCACCAGCACGGATGTAGTACCAGTCGGGATCATAGGGAGCAAGCTCCTTGTAAGAGCCAGTCTTGACGATGTCCACCCATGTTGGCACCTCAAGCTTTCCGGAGCGTTTTAAGTGGGAAGAGTAGGCGGCGATGAAAGCCTCAGCACTGTACAATTGTATGTTCAGAAATACGCTAAAAACCACACGTATAACCACGCACCTGATATCTCTTACTCCCGGCATGATGGCGTGATGATCTTGAGGGTGATGTGCGGGGCGGCGGCGACGGCGACGGGGCTTATTTTGTGTGTTGGCCCTGCCAAATCGACTTTCCAAATTCGGCAAAACTGTACAGTCTCACGTGACATATGCGCCACATTGACACTCAACTGCTCCTCAAATAATAGAGTGATATTCCGGATTCCAAATACTCGTTAGCATTATGCACTTCCAGAGTGCCCCGTCCTTGATGATTTCTTATATTTTTCCTAAGGAAAACGAGCGTCAAATCACGTCCGATTACGATAATTTGCCTGTGTCTTGATGTTGTAACTTGCAGGTATTCGTTGTGATTATAGGAGGGCCCGTTACCCACCGGACGGGCTGCATAGTTGCCAATGATCCAAACAGCCAGTTTGCTCTGACTTTGCTCAACGCGCAGGTGCTTTTGCATTTCCCACGTGTTTGATCCGGCTCTGAGCATTTGGCCTGTGATATTTACCCCGCACTACCCTGCCCGCCGACAAACCGCTCTTGCCGTTCCCTCTCATCTGCCCGTACTCCGTTCAGTCAACCTTGTCTACACAAGTATGCCTATCTCGACGCCTGTGACCGAAATTCTTGGAATCCGCATGTGCGTTGCCAACCTCACGGACGCTTGAGTGCACACTAAATGTCCATTCTAGTCCTGTTGTACAGGGCGGTATGCAATGGTATGAGTTGGGATTCCTGTACTGTCTTAGGTCCTGAGTGTTTCTCGAAGGGTTGGACTCCCTGTTTTGGTCGCCGCAGTGTCTGAGGCCGGAGGGTTGGGTATGTCTGGTCCTTTAAACGCACCGTATGGTTCCTCATCAGCTTCATAACATTAGGTGTTCTCACCGCCCTCACACAACCAAACCCCGACGCCCTTCGCGCTGCTATCCGCGAGACGCGCAAACTTACATCCAAGCCATTTGGTGTTAACATCACTTTGCTACCCAGCATTAACCCGCCGGATTACGAGGGATACGCCCGCGCTGCCGTCGAAGAGGGTGTGCGTGTGTTCGAGACTGCGGGAAATAATCGTGAGATAACAGCTGAATCCATGTATACATGATGACCCAACAAGAACAGCTGGACCTTTGATCAAGTACTTCAAGTCGCAGAACTGCGTCGTCATCCACAAATGCACGACTGTCCGCCACGCCAAAGTTCGCCGTCATACACATTTGCTTGAACCCTTCTCTCAATTCCGTTGCAGAGTGCACAGAAACTAGGAGTGGACATTCTCAGTATTGATGGGTTCGAATGTATGTGCTTTCGAGTCGTTGATGCATTCATCTGAGCGAGGTCAGGTGCTGGCCATCCTGGAGAAGAAGACATCGGAGGACTCGTCTTGGTTTGTGATCAGGATGCATCCATCGACCTGCAATTCTGATCTTGTTCATGCTAGCTTGCGCGCGCAGCAGAGGAGCTCAAGATTCCCTACATTGCTTCTGGTGGTGTTGCCGATGGACGTGGGCTCGCCGCTGTCCTAGCTCTTGGTGCTTCTGTACGTCTCCAGGACCCATTCACTCCTCCCCGGCATGCTGACCCTTCTCATAGGGCGCAAACATGGGTACACGGTTTATGTGCACCGTCGAAAGGTGTGTGCAGCGGCATCCAACTTCCGACTGACTTCTAGTTTCCCGAATCCTTACTGATTGCTTCCGTTTTGTTGCTAGCCCTATCCACCAGAACATCAAGGAGAAGATCGTCTCCGCCAAAGAAACCGACACGGTCCATATCTTCCGTTCCCTGCGCAATACCGCCCGGGTATTCAAGAACAAGGTAGCGACAGAGGTGGTGGCGATTGAGAAGCGGCCGGGCGGGGCTAAGTTCGAGGATATCCGAGAACTTGTATCGGGACAACGGGGTAAGGTGGTCTATGAGAGTGGAGATCCAGACTATGGTGTCTGGAGCGCTGGTGTGACCGTCGGCCTTATCCATGACATCCCGACATGCAAGGTGCTCCTAGATAGGATGGAGCGCGAAGTGGAGAACACCGTCGCTGGTCTAGGGAAGGTCGTGGTTCATACAAAGTCGAAATTATAGGTCAGGCCTGGACCGTGTGTAGAAGACCTTACATAGTGAGTACAAGTATCGTGACCGAGGAATCTAGTGTCCGAAAATTCAACTATTCATACAACCAAACAACAACCAGATAAGCGGTATCCCATGAAGCCATATATACATACCAAGTAGAACCCAACACCCAAAAAGGAAAAAGAATCAAGACGGATAGCGTATCATGGGAGTCCCTGCGAGCCCTCGGTGTGCGCGCCTGGCAATCCGTTGGATTTCTGTCCAATTTTGGGGACGCTTGCGTGCTGCGCAGGTGCATCCTCGGTGTCGTGGACCCTGCCCTTGCGTTCGGCTGCCTTCAGGTCCATACGCTTGAGTGTGTGTTCAATCAGTCGAATGTGACGGTCGATCTCGTCGTGGCCTTTGAAAAACGCAAGCTCGGATATGCAGAGATCCCTAGTGAAGGTCGCATTCAGTGCTAGCCTTGTAGCATCACTGGACGAACTCACTCGACCTTGCCGTCCTCGTCAATGACAAAGCTGGCCCTCTTGGTAAACCATTTGTCGACCATGCTACCCACACCAAAGCCGCGCGCCACGGCAGCATCAGGATCACTGATGAGAGGATACTGTCGAACAAAAATAAGGCGAAAGCAACGACAAGGATATGTAAAGAAGCGCACCCTGAGTCCCCGTGCGCGTGCTTGGTGCGCCAAAAGTTCCACCTTGGCCGTACACACCCCAACGACTTGTAGCCTGCTTTCGTCCGCCTGGTTCTGCGAGCCGCGGAGTTCTGCGGCGTGCGTGTTACTCCATCAAGGGTGCGAGGAACATGGCGCGAGGAATGCGAGACGTACTGCTATCGTAGAGCTGCATCATGCGCGCGACTTGGTACGTCGTGATAGTAGCGCCGGGCCCGACAAAGAAGAAAATGACAAGGCGCGCGCCGAGTGTGCCAGGGACGAATTTGAACGGGCGGCCTTCGTGGTCGATGAGCTCGAACGAGGGTGCAATGCGGCCCCGTAGTTCCTCTGCGTTGACCATATCTGGTGAGAACCGAGGTTTCACGAAATGGGGATGGGCGAAGCAAGAGGAAGGGATGCAGAAACCGGGGAAACTGAAGCCTTCGTCTTACTTATATACGGCCGACCTGATGATGATGAAGTCCAAGTGGAAACGCCATCTGGCAATCTCGGGAGATATATGGGGGGTTCAGCAGCACTGTGTCCCTGCTATGTCCGGCCCAGGAATTTCTCAGAATCCAAGATTCGTACGCACAGGAGGTTTGCGTAAAACGGGGTATAATAACCAGGATGACTGCTGGGATGCCCTGCACTTTGGACGGTGCCTCGCGCTCGAAGTCGCGCATGGGTGCGTTTGATTCCATTTATTCCGCATTGACTCAGCCATTTTGCAAGGCGAGGAATATTGCCTACTTTGTTTGGTCACAATCCTTTGGACCTCTCACTCTACCCGTGAATATATTGAGATCCTAAAGCAGCAGACCACTATGGCCTAATATTCTGTGGGAATGATACCGCGGTCAAAAGAGAGAATCACCAGTCGAGACTTCCATTGCAGGATCTTGACAGTCTTCGGATGAGCTGAGCAGGCCAAAAAGCACTGCGAAAATCGGTACAGCGCAACCCGGTACAAGAGTACGCTCCCAAACCCCTTCGCCGGCGCCACCATTTTGAGCGAACGACGCATTAGATCCCACACCCAAAAGGTCATTTCGCTCCAGTTGGACACGATGGGAAAAGGCTGCATGAAAGTTCGCGTTGGCAGCGGGCACCCGGCTTTTTGGACCATCGTGACCTGAGTTCGAGCGTTTTGGTGACGACACTGAAAGAAGCTTTGCCAGCACTTGTACCGTCTGCAAAGGGTCGCCGAGCCTATAAATGAGGTGTACGAACGCGCGTGGGCTTGGTATCGACCAGATGTGAGCACCAGCGGGCGGGTGACGGATGCCTGCTTGACTCTGGTGCGGCTGGAAAGCGTGCGCTCGGTGAAAAGGTGCGAGCCTGATAGCATTATGATTCTAGGCGCGGACTGCCAAATTCCATATTTCAAAGTCCATCGAGAAACCACGCGCTCGCACCCCGCTTGTAGTGCGGCATGCCTGGACCTACACAGCTTATAATCCGAGTTTCAATCGCATTTGTATTTTGTAGTGATCACTCGGAGTTGTCCGAGATCCTGTTGAGTGGAAACCTGAAAGTAATCTCTCAGATGGATGGGAGCAAGATTAATCATAGGGCTTTGGGATGCAGCTTGCCAATAGCTGTTGGATCCGATGCTAGCAGTGGCGACTTAGTTCCCTATGCTCTCGGTCATTTACGTGACAATCGCACCTTTCTCGAGCCCATTTTGGATCTGCCTAGCATCGAAATAGAGTAGCTTGGCCCAGGCGTAAGCTTAAACACGTTACCTCATCTAGTTAGTGTTCCAAGTCGAACCAAGAAACCAGGCCCTTCACGAGACCTGTATTGTACAATGCGGATTGTCGTTCTTGTAGAGGATCGGGACTTTGCGATAGACAGATGGTAATGACATTGGCGATTCATGGCACGGCTCAACAGCGAACCACAAAGCTTGTACTAACAAAAAGACAACGGTCAACTCGCAGCCTCAAAACTAGTATGGTACTTCGTGGAACAGTTTGGATACACTCTCGCCGTAGTGACTTCGCCTGATGACCTCCCCAAGCACGACGCCGATGTCGATGACCTCTATCTTCGCACACCTAGCTTGATTTTCATGTTGCGGTAACGTATTTGTCACAATGAGCTTTTCCAATGAGCTGTTGTCCACCGCTTGCAATGCATTGCCGCTGAGGATACCATGGGTGACGATCGCGAACACTTTTGTCGCGCCGCCCTCAGCTAGGTGTTCCCCTGCTAGGCAGAGTGTGCCGCAAGTGTCGGCCATATCATCTACAAGAATTGCAATCTTGCCTTTGACGTGCCCGACAAGGACCATGCGTGAGACTTCGTTTGCTTTCTTTCGCTCCTTGTGGAACAATGCAAAGTCGACGCCAAGACGATCCGCTATTGACGTTGCGCTGGATAGGAATTTAGATAGGGCGGCAGACATGAAGAGGAGCCCAACCGTTTCGCACCTCCCGCATCGGGGGATACAATCACGACGTCGTCTAGGTTAAAGTGCGTCCGGATATAAAGGATGGCAGACGGTTCAGCATACAACTAGAAAGGAATGAGATCGACATGAAGAGTGGGATGTACAACGGCATACACTGTAGTTACGGTTAACACGAGGGGAAACAACTGGTTCATTATGTCACTCACTTGTCCACCGGTACATCGAAGAAACCTTGTATTTGGGATGCATGGAGGTCCATAGTCTGAATGGTCTTCAGATGATAATGAGTATTGCAAGCTACAAGCACTGACGATAATGTGGTCGCAGCCAGCCCGCTGGATCATATTTGCGACGAGTTTAGCAGTGATGGGTGCACGGCTCTTGTCCTTTTTGTCTTGACGAGCGTAAGGGAATAGTGGGATGACGGCAGTGATTCGTTTTGCGCTCGCAATCTTGCAGGCATGGATCATGATGCAGAGTTCCATAAGCGCCGTGTTGACCGACCCACAGCCGGTGTTAATGATGTAGACATCCGTTTCGCGGACAGATTCTGCTATTCGCACGTTGGACTCGCCGATGCCGCTCTTCGTAACCTCCGCCTTCGACACATTTAAGCCGATTCTTGTGAGGAGTAAGTCTCCTGCGGAGCGCAAACGACCATTCGACGCACCTTCTAGCGATGATTTCGGCCAGTTCTGGATGGCTGGTGCCTACACTATATGGTTATACGCTGACTCCCCTTCTTGTGTAGCTTAAATACCAGAGAAGATTTTGATGCCACTTCCAGAGAGCATTGTGGGGTCAAGTATTTAGTGTAGGTGGCAGGAGGAGATAAATTGCGATTGCATCATCGTGGCAAATTATTGGATCGGCGGATCAGCTAGCGACGTCGCCGATGAGTGGCGCATCTCTACCCAGTATTGTCGATAAGTAGCTAAGTTGAAGCTAAGCTACCAGCAACTAAGTAGGCGTCCGACGTCGCAACTAACTCCAGGCAGCACATGAAGGCAAGATTGAGAAAGTTCGTCGCGGTCACGCATATTCGAGCGCGAGTTATGTAAAATTACACGGAACGCTATTGGCAGTTAGGAAGTACTCCGGAGATGGGCATGAAGTACGCTGCCTGCGCTAACTGCAGGAAATGTGAGCACCTATTGAACTTGCACAACTAAGCCAGGAACTCTCGACGTTGCAGGGTGATTGTGGGTGTCAACACTCGTTGTTCCCTGCCCGACCACTGCCTTTTGGATCCTGTACTTCCTGTACGTGGTATGCATGGCCAAAGGAGAACGAATGGGTTGCGTGTGATATGGAAGAGTCTGTGACCGCAAAGCCTCGTTGATGGTCGAAAGCTACTGCCAACGACGTGGTTGGGTTCTCGGGCAAAGACGGCGGAATTGGGAGACACAAGAAGCAGGAATGCATGTAGGTGGGGTGGATTTGCAGAGCACAAGTAGAGTGGCTTTAATGTACGTCTATTATGGGGTATTATTTCTGTTGCGCTTCCATCATTTCTGAAGAGCGTGTCAGTATGAGACACGACTGTGCAGTAGGACCACGTACCAGCATTTAACTCTGCGAAGCGGGTACCAATGCGTTCCGAGTGTTTTAACCACTTCTCCGCGCAGTTGGTTACACAGGTATCCTGCGGGTATGGTAAAGACATATTCCAATAATTGTTAGAGCCAACATACCTCCTTCGAGGTTAAGGCTTTCGACGTGAAGTCATTACAGCATGTTGAGAAGCACTTCTCGACGATGTTCGAATACATTTTGAGGAAGTCTTGCATCTGTGGAGTGTAAGCGTGTATACGTCTGCGAGACGGCGCGCGCACCTGCTTCTTCTCGATGACCTTGGTCATGTGAGCCTGCTCTGCCTGGTTCATGCCTGAGAAGTCCATGTTGTATGTTTTGGTAGTGGGCTACGCGTCGTGAGTGTCGATGAGTGTGTAGACGAGGAACGCCGGCGGGGTCGATCAATCCGTTCCGAAAAACGTTGGCCGAATGATGGCCGACGCGAGTCAGTATAGCAGCTTCCTTCTAAAATAGCAGTGCACATCTAGGCTGCTCCTTTCCACCATCACTCTTCGTTGCCTTTCGATTCATTCGCGAAGGGATACAACAAATCCTCCAAAAGCAACGATTTCCCTTGCAAATCAGAAACATGAGCGCCTCGGATTTAAACATGGCCCTGTCCTTCAAGGACGCTCTTGCAAGATTGGAAAATAGCCGTGTAAAGGCTACACGCCCTCTCATCCCCCCGCAAATCTTGCAAGAGGACCTCCCACTGTACAATGCTTTACGGCGCGATCACGTTATATCTGTACTGATCGCCATTTCCTAGCACATTACTGGCTGCCCAAACCGTTCTACAAGGACGCTATGCTACGGAGAAAATATACAAAGGCGACGATGACCGCCTTATGGTCGTGGTCGGGTGAGCTCATTGCCCACGAACGTGCGTTCCCTATCCTCATCATACTCTCGCAGGCCCTGTTCTGTGAACAACCCAGAGGCCGCCCTCGAATACGCGCGCCTGCTCAAAGCATACGCCGACCAAGCACAAGAAGATCTCTTCATCGTCATGCGGGTTTACTTCGAGAAGCCACGCACCACTGTGGGATGGAAAGGTCTGATCAACGACCCCGACTTGAACAACACTTTCCAAATTAACAAGGTGCGCAACCCCCCATCTCACAGCTACAAATGTTAACTGAAGCTCTAGGGTCTTCGAATTGCCCGCACACTTCTTCTCGACATTGCAAAAATCGGACTTCCTGCTGGTTGTGAATTCTTGGATACAATCACCCCTCAATACACCGCCGACTTGGTGTCCTGGGGCGCAATTGGTGCCAGGACTACCGAATCTCAAGTGAGTTTTGGGCCAATCGTCTTTACCAGAGCTAACTGCGTATCTAGGTTCATCGTGAATTGACCTCTGCCCTTTCCATGCCTACTGGATTCAAGAATGGCACCGATGGGGGCATCGGTGTCGCCATAGACGCCTGCCGTGCGTCCCGCAGCGGCCATGTCTTCCTCTCTGTCGGAAAGGAGGGTCTCAGCAGTATCATCGAGACTGAGGTATGTTGACAGTGTGGTAGCACTTACAGGGACAGGCTAACCTCTGCCAGGGCAACCCCTACACACATCTTATCCTCCGCGGAGGGTCTACTGGGCCCAACTACGCTGCAGAGCACGTTCGTGACGCCGGAGCTAAGCTTGTCAAGGCAGGCTTGTCCCCAAAAATCATGGTAGCTACAACGCATTTGCTGCGTGCAGTCACTCAATGTTTTCCAGATTGACTGTAGCCACGGTAACAGCTCTAAGCAGCACCAAAAACAGGTCGAGGTTGCGGACGACATTGTGAGTCTCGCGGTCGCTTCCTGAACTGCCAACCTGACAATGATCTGTAGGCTCGCCAGCTCGAATCCGAAGACACCTCCAGTATGATCATGGGTGTGATGATTGAGTCGAATCTTGTCGAGGGCCGCCAGGACATCCCCGCATCCGGACCAGCTGGTTTGAAGTATGGACTCTCGGTGACGGACGCATGTATATCATGGGAAACCACTGTGCTCGCTCTCGACCGACTTCGTGAAGGTGTTCGTGGTCGTCGGGCAGCTGTGAAAAAACAGGTACGTTTTCCAGCACATTCTCCCCCGACCCACTGATAACCGGTCGTTGGGAGCGTGATTTCTTCACACATGGAAAACTGACAACCCACCTCTTTGTTTAGGCTACCTCGGCGTGAAAAGGGCACATGTACTTAGTGCGCACTGTCAACAAAATGTACATTATTGTACCCATTGGGCTAACAACGCTACTCCCACAATCCGATTCCTTTCGGAAGCCGTATCGGGGCGCCTCTGTGTGATATTTCCGATGCGTCAATTACTGTGTTTACCATCACCGCTGTCGTTAACCGACTCGCCCGCCCGCCTCGTTTGTATTCAGTAGACTTCACGTACTACACGCCGCTGCCTGTACTTAAGAAAACTGGAGCGGACCGTTGTGAGATGCTTTTCCCCCCTTCCTCGTTGTTGTGTGTCCCTCTACTTTAGTCATTTGCAAATACGCCGGTGCCGGGTCCCATATCTGCATATCTGCTTACAAGAATCTAGGTCTGTCACCCGTGGAACCCTCGGCAAGTATTGCTAAAACACGTTTTTGACCGGAGGAACAGTGAAACCTCTGTCAACCCAGTTTATATATAAATTGGATCTGAAAGATGGGATGGGCCGCGCATGTTTCCGACTTTGCCAGACGCCCCATGTCGATACGAAGCTTCCGCTCTTCCCGCTCGTCGTCCCGCTCGACAGATAGCATCGACAAGGAGTCCGTCGAATCTGAAGGCGCCCAGCTACCCACTATCGCGTCTATTTACCACCAGGCCGACAAATACAATGACGTCCTAGGATACAGTGGGGTCGTACAGGTTGAACAGGACCTTACGCCATCCGAGAAAGCTGAAATACAACAAGTCAGCAAACTCCAGGCGGCGTGGGGGTCAGACCTCGAGGAAGACAGCGGTGCTGAGCAGGCCAACAATAGCGATGCGTCCTCCGAACATACTTCTGCCTCTGAACCCCAATCCTCGCACGCCTCCACCGAGAACACATCCATTGCAGATGATGTTCCCACAATTGCAACCCCAATACCGCCCACACCGAACATGGCAACGCCGATGCCTAAATTCTATCGCCCAGCGTCGATGGACCAGGACATGTTTCCACTCGAACCCAAAGAGATCGTTCAACTCCTTATCAACGAGTTTGGCACCTTGGCCAACGAAGACGAAAGGCCAGAGCGCTTGGTGTTGGAGAGCGATGCTGTTTTCTTCAATGGGGTTGTGATACTGGTGCGTACGTTTGAATGTCTCATATTCACTGTCTAACCTGTTTTCAAGGGTGTTATGCATATCACCACCCACCGCATCGCCTTTCATGCGTCCCTTCTGGCGTCAGACCAGCGTCCCACTGCCGCCAGCCAGACTCCTATCAAAGCGAGTGGTGTCACAGTCCATCGGCGAGGGTGGCACACGAAGAGGCGTGTGTGGCTGGAGTTGTACCCAGACATGCTTGTCAGCTGCAACTCGTCCAGCGAGCACGACCGCCTCAGACCAATACGCACCATTTTCCTATCCCATGTCAAGAACATCCTCCTCGACCCTGATTTCCCTTGTGCCATCACATTCGTTCTGAACACCCATGATGTTGTGACGCGCTCGTTTGACTATGCAGAATTTGACACACCGGAGTCGGCTTTGGAATGGCGACGCGAAATTATGGGTACGTGATATACACACGTCAGGGATGTGTCTGTTTGCTGACGTTCTGTACAGGCGCGCTCTACTTGCATAGCCATCGCAAACGGGACTTGCTGGATCAGAGCTCCGACGGTGGGGACTCTGGTATCCGGATTAGCTGCCCGCTCCAACGAATCGAACGCACTGCGATGCGAACACAAGAACGCAGCCTCTCCTTCTCCTCGTTCTATCTGAACTCGACTGCAGAAGACCCAATGAATGTCCTACATCTCGCCCCTGTCACCCACATATCGAGTTGGTCCAAGATAGATGATTTAATCGCTGCGGCAAAAGAACGCCAGCCCCTCTCTCAGACGTCTATACCACCGCTTATTATCGACTTCGGCCCATTGAATGTCACCGAAGGCAACCACAAGCCTGTGTCCTATGCCGACGAGAAAGAGGCGCTAGTTCGCAAGGGCCTTGCATTGGAAGACGAAGGCGAAGTGTGGAGTACGTCGTTCCTATCTTTTGGTTTCCTGGTCTAACTCCACATTCCAGTCCAGCGCGCACGCCTCTTCCGGACCATATCTTGCTCAGGCTATTTCACCATCTCCACCAATCTCGTTGGCTACCTCAGCAGAGCCTGCCCCCGCAAGGAAATCCAATACCGCATCCCTATTACCAAGATTCGTTCCGCCAAACCCTTCCGCTCGTTCCCCATCCGCCACTGGGGTCTTACAATCGAAGTCATCGGTCAAGGGGACATCAAATTCCAGTTCAAGACACAAGACTTGCGCGACGAGGCAGCTCAACGCATCAACAACGCGATTGTGGCCGTAACCGACTCCCCAAGGTCGAGGACACCCGAACGTAGCAACTCCAACCGCAGCAGTGTCATTGGAATTCTCTCGCCCCATTCACGAGCCCTTGCCGTAGCGCGCGCTTCAGAGCTACCGTTCGACGTCAAGGTTCGCTTGCCCAAGGTCATCAACATCGAGCCACAGTTTGTTGGCGGAATGTCTCCGATGCACTTTGTTTGCTTGACGATTGGGAGCCGCGGAGACGTCCAGCCCTACATTGCGTTGGGCTTGGGCTTGATGAAGGAGCAACATAAGGTCACCATTGTCACTCATGAGGAGTACAAGGACTGGATCGAAAGCTTTGGGATTGCGCATCGGTCCGCGGGCGGAGACCCGGGCGCGCTGATGAAGCTTAGTGTCGAAAACAAGATGTTCTCGCCCGAGTTCTTCAAAGAGAGTTTACAGAACGTCAGTGTTGCCCGTGCTTCCGACTTCGACATTAACTGACATTCATTACAGTTCCGCCCATGGCTTGACCAACGTATGTTTGCATGGACAGTGCGGATGACTGGGTCTAATTTCTTTGTAGTGCTCATAGACTCCTGGGAGGCATGTCAGGATGCCGACGTTCTCATTGAGAGCCCTTCCGCCATGGCCGGTGTTCATATCGCTGAGGCTCTCAGTATGTCTTTCCCTGCGTTCTTTCTAACGCCCAATTTATCTAACCCGCCTCAGATATCCCATACTTCCGCGCCTTCACGATGCCTTGGACGCTTACCAGTGAATTCCCTCATGCTTTCCTATCGCCCCCGGTCGAATACTCTACCTTCAACCGTGCCTCGTGCGTAATACTCAATGTCCAAAGGTCTCGTACTGATGTTCAACGTAGTTATGTCTTGTTCACCAACGTTATGTGGGCCGCTACGTCTGGACAAATCAACTCTTGGCGCAAGAAGTATCTCAGCATTGCGTCCACCGATATGGGCCATCTTGCACAATCCCAAATACCCTTCATCTACAATTTCTCTCAAGCTGTGGTTCCCAAGCCCATGGACTGGAGCGACTCAATTTGTGTTTCTGGATAGTACGTCCATGTCATGATTTACTGACGGACAATGGCTAACGCAAACCCAGCTGGTTTTTGGACGACCCAGATCCTGATTGGACACCTCCGGCGTCGCTGAAAGAGTGGATGGCCAAGGCGCGTGCCGATAATAAGCCCATTGTTTACATTGGGTTTGGCAGCATTACTGTCCCACATCCCAACCGCGTCTCCAACCGCATTATTCAGGCTGTACTCAAGAGTGAGTTCCTCACAAAGGTTTCCTTGTTATGTGCTGACGTTCCTCTCTAGGCGGTGTACGTGCCATTGTGTCAAAGGGATGGTCGGCACGGATGAGTAGCTCCAGTACCGACGACGATGAGGCTCCCGAATTCCCTCCAGAGTGCTATGCGCTGGACAAGGTGCCTCACGACTGGCTTTTCCCGCGCGTAGACGCTGCGTTGCATCATGGTGGCGCTGGTACCACCGGCGCGAGCTTGCGTGCAGGCATTCCGACCCTCATCAAGCCGTGGTTTGGAGACCAGTACTTCTGGGCATCGAGGGTGCAGAAGCTGGGTGCTGGTCTCAGGGTACCCAGTCTCTCCGTGAACGATCTCTCGGAGGCGTTGACCAAGGCCACGACGAGCCGTGCCATGAAGGAGAAAGCTGCTGCTGCCGGAGAGAAGATTCGTTCTGTACGTGATCCTTGTTTGCAGTGCAAAACCATGATGCTGACTAGCTTGCAGGAGGATGGTGTTCGCACCGCGATCCACAATATTTACACATACCTCCCTCGGGCTGGTCAGGATAGGCGGAAGATGATGCCCTCGCGCAGTGCCAGTATCTTCACGCGTTCGCCGTGTCCCGTCTCTCCGACGTTCGATATACACTCCTCGCCTAGTCTTGGTATGAATGCAGAACCTCCGTCGTATACTTTGAATGTTTAGATAGCGTAGACTCATACCATAGGTCGCTCCTTTACCATACCGTACTTTATACCACCATCAAATTTCAGGTAGACACAGTTTGTATTACATAGTATGGTTTCTGTTGTCCGTTATGTACTTTAAGGATTGAATGTTACCGTGCAACATAATTGAGAACTTCACTCAGTTTGCTGGTGATCTTGGGCCTCTCAGTTATTGTGTAGTTGTTGAGCTATTGTGGTCTTTAGTGCACCAGTTTCAATTGGGCCCTTCAACTTCTTGTACTTGATCACGGCAAACGCCGATCAAGGTCTCCCTCTTTCCAACCACATCTGGGTTTATTGGCTGTCCCCTTCCACTCTTTCTCTCCCCACTACTTCCAAGGGTTCAATGGCGCGTTTCGGTCTCGTAGACTCAGAGGATGAGTCTGAGTCGGACGTCTTCCCGGATGTGCGGCCCGTGGCTGTTGGACGTCAAAACCCTGCGCGCGACGAAGTGGATGAAGACATGGAAGATGAAGAGGAACAGGAGGAGGAGGAATATGATGAAGAGGAAGATGATGCAGAAAGAGACCAGGGCTCCGAAGATGAGCACTCTGAGAATGACTTTATGGACGAGGACGAGTTGCAGCCACGTCCTAGTCGCAACAGGCTCGTTCTCGACGACGATGGCGAATTCGAGGTCGCTGGCCCCTCGAATGGCGTTCCCTTTTCCAATGGATTTGCTGCGAGTGGACGAATGCGCGTTATGCAAACATCGCTGTTCAGGATGCCAGAAGAGGCAAACAACATGCGAGCAATGTTGGTGGACGAGGACGCGCCCAATCCACTAGTAACGCGTTTGAAGGTTACGCGAAAGCATAGCAGAGATTCTGATGGAGAGGGGATGGGAATGAGGTTGGATAGCGTAGAGGTGCGCATTTAGTTGCCCCCGAACTCATTTACTAATGCCGTGTACTATAGCGTACATCGTTTGCGCACGATAATATTTCTTACCGCCCTTCCAAAAAGTACGCGCGTGTTGCCACCGCGTCATCAGCATTCACGGGACATGATGGGGCTGCTGTGGACGCCGGACTCTTCTATGGACAGGCTTTCCGCGTAGGTTGGGGTCCTGCGTCAACATATTGCCATTTAAGCCCTGGGTGCGCGCCTTAGCAAAACGAACCTTTGAATATAACTGACGCTAAGGAATAGAGAAACCGCTGCATCAACCACTGTCCATTTGACCAAGAAATACGCCTACACGGAAACAGAAAAGGCCAAGGAACTCGCCTCAACGCTCCTCCAACACCATCTAACACATACACCTATTGAGAAGGGCAACGTTCCGTCAGCGACACCCTCACAAGAGTTGACGTTCTCTTCTTTCTCTGCGCTCTTCCCGACGACCGACCACTCTCCTGAGGCATCATTATTCCGATTGGGGCACGCCTTGTTCGACCCAGTCAGCAGCAAAATTCGAAGCACGAATGTCGACGACTATAGTCGGACACGTTTGGAGCATATTGCGCGAAAGGCAACCTTGTCAAAGTGGCTGCAGTATGCCGTTCAACCTACCATCGAAAATCTGCTTCGTGCGCCTGGGATTACAGCTACTGAGAAGGTGTGGCTCTTGTTGACGGGAAATCAAGTCGAACGCGCCTGCGAAACAGCGATGGATGCGGGCTACATCAAACTTGCTACACTTGTTGCCCAAGCCGGCGGCGACTACGAGACGCAGGCAGATCTCGAAGAACAACTGGACATATGGGAACGCGATGGCATAACAGCACACATCGACAAGTTCACTGTTCGAATATACGCCCTTCTTGGAGGAAGACAAGTCGATACTGGTCTTGAAGGTGACTGGAAGCGAGCATTTGGATGTCATATGTGGTTCTCGGAGCCACTCGATCTTCCTCTCGCAGATGTGTTCAAGTCCTTCACCAAACCCCCCGCGGATGCAGACCCATCGTTCGCCCTTCTCAAACTATTTGCCGACCCAGGATGCTCGTTGACCAAAGTCCTTGAACCGCGCGGGCAGGATTATACACTCACTTGGCATCTATACGTCGTTCTATCACGGGTGCTCGAAATTCGCCATTTCGTGGACCGCGAGGCGGTGAATTTCCTTAGTGAGGATGGAGATGAAGTTTCCGACACGCATACGGCCGACCAATTAACTGTCACCTATGCAGTTCAACTTGAGCAGCTCGGCCTGATCCAGGAGGCTGTATTTGTCCTTCTTCACTTGCCCGCGCCAGAGAGGTCCATCAAAGAGCTCCTGGCTCGTACCGCACCATTCATTGACGACTGGGTCAAGTCCGGTCTACTTGGTAGTCTCAAAATACCCCAAGCATGGGTGTTGGAGTCTCAAGCTATACTGGCACTGGGCGAAGGGCGCGTATACGACTCGTACAAGCTCTACCTTGATGCGAGGATGTGGAAAGAGGCGCACGACATTGCTTGCCGAGAGCTTGCAGGCGAAGCCATCATACGTCGGGATGTGGAATGCTTGAGAGAGTTGTTCAATCGGTTCCCTAGTAATCATGAAAAGGTGGAAGGATGGACGTTCCGAGGACAGGTAAGTGGAAAATTGCAGCTTCTCGTAAGACTTTTTGCTAAGTGCCGTGTCCAGATTTTTGCAAACTACGCGGATATTGTAGGGGACGTCGAAGGGACGAGCCAGGAGATACTTGCGAAGAGGGCTGCCGACCTTATGCTTCTTCTTCCGGATGCTGTGTTCGACAAAGTTGTGCTGGATGAGATGACGAGGCAGCTTGTGCGTGTGGTGGATAAAGCAAAGACGGGACGTGGCGTGAACTTGGTATGCTTTTCATTCCGAATTGCCCTAGGTTACTGACAGTCTTTTCTAGTCGTCGGTACACTTCTCGCTCATCGACAGTCCAAGTCGGATCCACCATATCAAAACGGTTGGCGTCAAGCGCTTCCTCAAGAGTGTTGCCTCGGCAGCGTGAAGGCCCCTCTAGGGTTCAAGGACGAAATCGCTGATAACTTTCTTTGTACCTACGTGCTTTTATGTCTTAATGTATCATGCGAACTTCGCATTGTCTGTCATGGCAGCTGCCTCTTGTACTCCTTTTTGGGAGCAAAGCTCACACGGTCGGTGAGATTAATCCGAATAGCTCAGTTGGGGCATGTCCAGGGCAGCTACAAGTACTTATGTATTTGCTGCGGATAAAGCGTGCACCGAACTATTATCTAGACTAAGGAACTATCTTCTCGACAACGAGTTGCGGACAGGTAGATCCACGCTGGAATACCTCATTGTCCTCTTCCTTTACCTTTTCTTTGTTAAAAGGAACCTCATTTCCATCATCATCGACAAACTTGTAGCGTCTACCCAACAGCGCGGGATCCACCAGCAACGGTAACTTCCAGAAACAGAGCCGCTGAGCATGTTGCATTGCCCTCCAAGGGATTGAATCAACAAGCGGGCACTTGGCGTCATATTCGTGTATCCAGTCCAGAGCCTTGCGGGCTTGCGAGTCGACCTTGTCGTCCGTGTTGGCTATGGATATGCATTGAATTTCTCTGTTGCGAGACAAACAAGGCGATGGACTTACGCCGATATTTGGGCATCGAGCAGTGCTTCTACATATGTAATTTTGAGTATCGATTATTGAAACATGGGAGGCAATCAGCGGTCCACCACCCGACGCTGCTTGACTAGAAAACGAAAGTTGGCAACTTCAACTTGACGGATTCGGCTAATGTTACATAAGCATTGATTGATAGCTTATCGCGTTCTGTCGAGGACAGGGTGTACCGTTAACGTTGACGTTCGATGTCTGCGTGGTCTTGGATAACTGACAATTTTTTCTCCGCTGCTCCTCCTTTAACCCCTTCTCTTGTCATTGGAAACGCGCGTGTTGCCAATGGTCAAGGTCTCTGGACTATTGCTTGCAGCGGCGGTTTGATAACCTCTGTGCTTCCTGCCGATAGGGATGTCGGACTCTTCGATAAATGGCGTTCTTCTTATGTTGACGCCAAGGGCGCCTTTGTTATGCCATCGTAAGTCTATCGGATACTTTAAGGATTCCAGCTCCGTCTAATTGCCCAATTCCCTTAGCCTTTGCCATTCTCACATTCATCTTGACAAATGTTTTATCTATGATAGATGCAACTGTATCAATGGGTACGACCGTCTCTAATACCCACTGAAAGGCAGTTGTTGACAACTTGGGTCACAGAGACTTCCCGGAGGCCTTGAAATTGACTGCAGAAGCGAAGCAACAGTTCCCACAAAATCAAGGAGACTTGATTCAACGCGGACGGAGGCTCATTCACGAGAGTATCGAGTGTGGTGTCACCGCTATGCGCGTGCATGTTGAAGTGGATGAATTCGTTAAATTCTCTTGCTTGGAAGCGGCGTTGAGTCTCAAAGCAGAGTTCCGGTCTGCGTGCCATGTTCAGATTAGCGGTGGGTTATTTCTCGACTCGCGCATGAGGACCGCTAACTCATAGGCTACCTCAGTGTTTGCACAAGAGCCTCTGTTCTCTACAGCTAATGACGACGCACCTGGGTCAAACTTCGCGCTGCTGGAAACGGCTCTTCGAAAGTATGGAAACATAGAATCCGTCGGCTCAGCACCTTACGTCGAACCGACCATCACACAGGCGAAAATGAATATTCGGCTCGTCCTAGAGCTCGCAGTGCGGCACGACCTGCACCTCGACTTCCATCTTGACTACAACTTGGACCCGGCGTCCGAACCTCTCATATTTGAGGTTGTCTCACGAGTGCAAGAGGTACATCGACAGCCCACCTCAGAACACTGGAGAAAGCATGTAACCATTGGACATGCAACCCGCCTGCAGCTCTTTACGCCTGAAGAGTGGCACAAGCTCATCATGCGGATTGGCGACCTCCATATAACGCTTGTGGGGCTTCCCAACTCCGACCTATACATGCAAGGACGAGCAGACGCGCACAAGCCATTGGGAGCGCCGAGGGCCACTTTGCGCGTCCCACAGCTTGTGCGCCAACATGGACTACAAGTTGCGATGAGTGTGAACAATGTGGGTAATGCGTTCACACCACAAGGGTCGGTGGACCCGCTAGCACTGTGTACGCTAGGGGTGGCTATCTTCCAGGCCGCCACTCCAGAGGATATCCATGCACTCGCGGTAAGCGTCTGTCCCTCATAAGAAGTACCCAACTACACCAACTCACGGTGATGATAGTGCTCGGTCACTTCAGCTTCTAAACGAGCGATGGGGCTCAATGCCCCAGGGAGAATGAGCATCGAAGCAGGGGATACCGCAGATCTACTCGTCATGCACCATAGTAGGTCGTTGGCTGATGTTGTTCTTAACCCAAGTTATGACAGAACGACGATCCGTGGCGGAGTTGTTGTGTCTTCCCGACATACTGTCTCGAGACTTTCGGCACCAAGAAATGACAGAAGGTCGATAGCATATGTTGGGGTACTGCTGCTGGTTGGGCTATGGTGGTTGAGGAAGGAGTGTATATAGCCAAGTCTAGGCCTCGTCTCCTTGCTTACCGATCGTGGTACCAGGTTAGGGACAATGGGCTCTGCTTATTTAAGGAGCCTGATGCAGTTACCTCTTTCAATCTATCCCAATGGCAACTACATACTTGTTGTTTAGCACGACGCTTCGGGAACAATGTGCGGGGAATAAAGTTTGACAGCTTGCACTGAACAGGGGTAAAACGAGAAAGCGCCGGCCGCCTGTCAATCGACAGAGTTGGACGCAGATGGCGTGTTTGGGATAGTTTGAGGATCGTTCTGCGCCGGGTACCTCTTGCCTTTTGACCACCACCATCCACTCCCGCAGATGGAGACGCGGCGGGAGGAGACGCAGCCGAGGACGTACGCTCTCACCCTGAAGGCGTTGCTGACCCTACCGGTACGCGTTCATTTTCATACATCTAGCCTGCTAAAACTCAATCATTGGTGGATAGTTCCGACTCTGCAATCCACCACCTGCAGTCGGGAAGGTCAGATCCCTCGGTTGTACGTCCCTCCAAAATCAAAAATCGCACGGTCTCACTCGTGGATAGTGACTCCGGTGCTCGAAGTTCGCCTCGAGGACGTGCTAGATCGGAAGCACTTGCCACCTCTAGGTATGGTGTCTTGCTGTATGCGCTAGCTTTCCTCTGATAGGCATTCCGTCAAGGCCTCAAGGACTTCGAAGAATGGCTACTCTACATCGAGATGTCTCCAGAAAACCTGTGTGTAGTTACCCATGCAACCATCCTCCCTTTGCTGACTATCGCAGATACTTCATTCTCTGGCTTCGAGAATACACGACAAAGTACATGCAATGGAAGGCACAGACGGACGCAGACAAGACAGACGTTCCCATGTACCTCGGTGTCTGGCCATCTGCTAAATCGCAGCCGTTAGCGATGTTCTACTCGCGCGCTAAGGAGACATTCTTTACCCCAAATGCGAACCACGAGCTCAACCTTCCTTCCGACATACTTGCCCCAATTCGCACTCCCAATGGCTCCCCTCATCCCGATCCTCACATCTTCGATCGTGTTGCGGTCGAGGTCCATAAAATGCTGCAAGAAAGCCTCCAACGTTTCGTAGCGGCCCAGTTCTCCAACGTTGGTAGTCCTCGAGCCCTGTGCGGTGTCTGTGCGGGTATCTTCTGTCTACTCGTTGGCGGGCTGCTTCCCATTCTCTATACCATCTTTGTCCAGCGCTCGAGGTGGCTCCGTATTACCGCCATGCCAGGCCTTTGGATGGGGCTCACGCTCATGTTCACTAGTTTGAATGGCGTGTGTCTCGGCATCTACGTCTTTGGCGACCTCCGACAACTCCGCAAATTTGAACTGTCGCGTCCGGCCATCTCGCGCCCACAAACATTCTACAGTTCCACGAACCGCAAACCAACCCTGTCTGCTTCAATTCCACAGGATAGCATCGCCCCATCGGTGAACGACATGATATCGACGCGCCTGTCCGAGGTCTCCAATGATTCGTCGGGGGATATCCATATCTCACCAGCGTATTATGACATGAACCCCGTGGATGGACCGGCCCTTTCACCCAACGGCGTCCATTTTTCGGAGAAGGACTCAGATACAGAAAGCGAAGTCGAGTCGGTCGGACCAGATACCCCAACCAGTGCCGACGCGTTCGTTCCGACTGCTTTGTTCATTCACCCATACAACAGCGGCTCTGAAGAGAACATTGACCCATCATCCTATGCTGTTGAACCTGCGAAAAACGCTCACAAGATTCGCTTGCCGGAAGAGGCTCAGCGCATTACAGAGTTCGAATTCGAGTCGTTGCCATGCCCTCCAAGACGGCTAGTCGAGGAGGCTCGTACACGCAGCCAAGTATTGGAGCTTGAGCAGTGCTCGAACCCATATTCTCCGGTGTGTCTCCTCAGGCGTTGGCAGGAACGGTGTAGTGTCAAGTTCAAGGGCTGGGTTCAGGGAGCGCCGCTAAAGCGGAAGAGCATGCTGTCGTTTGGGTTCAAGAAGGAAACAGAGGTACCAGCTTTCGGACCGATGACCAAGATTCTGTCGCCGGTGATCGTGCGAGGACAATGGGAGATAGTGGTGCGGTCGATGGTGTTGGCTCTCTTTGGTGCATGGTTGATTATAGGGCCGTTACTCGCAATTCCCCCGCGCGTTTGATTCGGGCATGCAACCAGACATGCATCTTGTTTAAAGACTTACTGACGTCTTGGTTATCGTATTCACTTTTACTTACTGTATCGCATATACCACCCCATTGGCGCTTTTTGGGTCAAACCTACTTGTAGTATTCATAGGATTTCAGCTTTACCCTCCCTGCATGCAGTAGAAGGGCCTCATTTTACCATTGCAGAACGAGCAAACGCCTGAAGCATGCAGTTATACTTGATCCAGGCGCTGAATGGCAGCAAAGAATTGATCACCACTCTTCATCCACCTTGCAACTAGATTGAAAAGGCTAGCCATACATATTATACTCTCCATCCACCAAAGATATCTACTCAGAACAGGCCCGCGAGGTCGGCAAATGGATCCTTATTCTGTGGCGGTTGCTGCTGCTGCTGTGGTTGCGGTTGCTGGGTCTGTGGTTGTATTGGCTGGTGGCCAAATGACTGCTGCTGCTGCTGGACCGCGGGCCGCTGTTGTTGAGGTTGTGCGAACATTTGGCCTCCGAACAATGACTGCTGTGCCTGTGCCGTGTAAGATGGCTGCTGAGGAGTGTACGGCGGGCTGAACGACGGCGACGGTCGCCCTGACCCATTGGAAGGTGATCCAAGCCCTGGCGTGGAAGGAAGCATGATAGATGCAGGTGGCGTTCCGCTGGGCACAGGCGGTGACATAGAGTTATTGCGCATCAAGTTTCCGAGAGCATTATTGGCGTTCATTGGTGACGGCGAATAAGTCGGCGGGGATTGTGAGGAGCCAAAGAGACCGGCGAGGTCGTCCGTACCACTCGATGGTGGTAGTGGCGCAGCAGCGCCTGAGGAGCCATCGTCGAAATCAATGAGCGAAAGGTCAGATTGGGGCTGAGCGAATTCTCTTGGCACAGGATTGGCGGCCGCGGTATAGTCTCCCCTTTTGTAGGCTTCGTAGCGTTCCAAAGAGTTATTGAGCAGGTCGTTCATCTGTAAGAATGTATCTGGAAGATATCAGTCAAAACTTGGCGAGCTTCTCTCGGAAACTGACCCAGCTCTTCCGAGTCGTGTGCCTCCGCGTCCGATATCCATTTCTGAATCTTTGGGCGCGCCGCTTTGAGAATAGCTGCGACTTGCTGTAGACTGGTAAGCGTTGGGCTTCATACATGTGTAGAGTACACACCTCGTATACATCTCCCGCGACCATTCGCTCGCCACGAGTGGTGTCGACGTTATCAAGCATCTCGTTCAATAACACAACTTTCGACTCGAGTTTGTTGACCTCGGAAAGTGCCTGTGCACGGTAATCGGGCTTTGTGTCCGGGTTGGCGCCAGATAGCGACTTCATGAGCTCCTGTGCTGCTGCTAGATCCCTCGGGGTTCCTCGCCGAATAAGTTCTTGAAGCTTGGCTGATTGCGCGTCACGGTCTTCCTTCTCTAATTCCTCGGCCGATTTGAGATTCTGCACAAAGTCAGACGCTGCGCATCCAATGTAGCGGTGTACGCACTGCTGACACCGCCGGTGTTTGCCTACTCTGGCCTTCCCGGAAACGGTATCCCTTGAACATGAGCAGACGGTGCATGTCCCAGATGTTCTTGAAGTCGTCCTTGTAGCGTGAATCGATGCAGATGGTCTCCTTCCAGGTGGAGATCAAGTCCAAGATGCGGGACATAACTGGGCCGGGGAATGGTGGTGGGCGTTCCGGAAAGCGTCGCACAAGTTCATTGAGGAACTCTTTGGTTGATATTTGTAAATGGAATGGGTACCCGCATGATTGTACAAGTGTATCGAGCAATGCAAGCGAAAGTACGGCGACGTGAGGATTCCGGTTGTTTGTCAGTCGCGCTATGTGCATTGCGGCCTCGCGTGGACTATGTTCCAGTCAATCTTTATGGAGAGAATTGGGTGAACCACGCACGTATTCGCCTTCTTATTTTTGATATACTCGGCGACCTCAAGATGGACGGCATAGTTGGGCTCCGGCAGCGAAGGATCGCAGGCGCGTGTGATGAGCACCTCTAGCGGAGACGCCTTGAACCAGTTTGACGCTGCCGGGCTATTGAGCATCGCAATCGAGTGTAGCCCCGCCGACAGTTTGGATGGTGGACGCAAGGACGTGTATCCTAACGTGATAGACAAACACGGCCACGCTACTGCACAGCTTCGTGCCTCGGATCAAACTTTCCGGAAGCAATAATTAATTCAAGTAAGGACCATGATGCTTTCATCTTTCTTAAGCCAACGGACAATGGGGCAGCCGAAGATGTATTGTACTGCTACATTGTTCTGGTATGCATGTTATTTCATGGGGAACACAGTATCGAGGCGACTCACGGTGATTAGAGACTTTGGCGAATGAACGTTGAACATTTGCCAAGTTCCAACATCATGAATCTGTCCGGGACTCGCGAAAGGTCAAAGTCTAGGAAGAATAGAAGCAAGAGCTGGACACGGCATTGAAGGAATGGTCAAGATAGCTAGCAGTTAGATTGGAGCACAGATATTTAAAGTAGAAATAGAAATACAGTTCCACAGTGAGTCCAGACTAAATCAGTCCATCCTCAACCTGCTGGTATGCTCGAATGTAACTCCATCACATTCCGATACGACCAGCCGCTCTATTCTCTCCGCCCTCTTCCTCATCGACTCCACCAGTACATCACCCTGGAAGCGATGGCAATTGTACAGCTCGAGCCTCTTCAGACGGGGTAAATGCGTGGCGAATAATCGCACTACAGTGTTGCTCATGTCCGAGGCGACGATGCTGAACTCTTCGAGCTCGGTGAGGCGCCGAAATACCCAGGTAAAGTCTTTAGTGCGCATGTCGCTAAAGTTCATGTCGAGGCGGCGGATTGGCGGATGTGACCGTGCGAGAAAACGACGGAGCCCCATACCGGTGGCGAGATCGCTGGAAGGAGAGAGCGAAAAGTCATGGTGTTCGTCGTCGCTATCCCCGTCTTCGCTAGGCGCATCTGGCACCAAATCAACATCGACGTTCAAGAGGCTAAGACATAACTCTTCGAGTAACGGTGCGTCAATAGCGGATAGAAGAGCGCGTGTGAGATGAGTATTCTTGATACAGAGCGTCCTAAGGAATGGCAAGCGGACGTTGTGGAGGGATGGTTGGTAGGTCTCTTCTGTGTGGATGTAGCCCATAAATGAAAAAGACTGGGCGGGCAAATCAACATACATTTCACTGACTTGCGAGGCTACCCACCTGTAAGTTGGGACATGTACTGAGGAAGTTGATGAGCGAAGTAGGTGTGCTCTGGGCCTCGACAGAATGCTCGATGATAGATATGGTAGTGAAGTTCAAATTGGAGATGGTGTTTGTTGTCGGAAGACTAGTTAGACCAACTTCCATGCTGGAAGATCCTTGCGCAAGAGGCGAAGCGGTAGCAAATGTTTGCTTGGGGTCGGCTTCGATACCAATGATGAGATAGTCGAGGGATTCAATGTGGAGGTCGCGCAGGGATACGGACTCTTCGCGTGCACCCGTGATTGATATGCTTCGCCAACGGTTGATGTAGGGTAAGAAGGGCGCGAGCAGCGGTAAGAGGTTGTCGATGGCGAAGAGGTGGATGTGAACGTCGAATGGCAGTGGGCTGGACCGCCGGAGCCATCGGTCGGTCTGCATGTGCAGCATAGGGAGGGAACATTTCCAATCGTCGAGGGATATGTGCTGCCAAACATGCGGGGTCGTGTTCGCAACTTCGGTCCATTGACGACAGACCTGCTCTAGGATGAGCGGCGAAAGTGGATCAGCGCACGCGCATGCGATGAATATTTCGATGAGTAGTTCACAAGGAAGGCTAGCAATGGCTGCGTGGGCAGTCGCCATCGTGTAGAAGATGAGATGACGGAAGAGCAATACCGATTCCGAAGGCACACTGATGCACTGGCTGTTGGCCGTTACCGCGGTCCGCGATCATGCCTGCCGAGCTAAGTCGCCTTGCACCACCACTTCTTTCACTGCCACCACCATGGACTTCAATGATCCATCCCCCTCGTCGGCGGTCGCAGAGCCATCGCTGACGGAAGTGAACGCAGAGGGCACATTATCGGCTGCCGAAACGAGGACAGTGCATAGCCCCGAGGTGTGTATCCACGTCGACAACAGTCTGCGCATACTCAATCGCCTAGATGAATGTTTTCGTTGCTGCTCAGCGAGGCGATGTTGCTCTACTACGCCAGCTCATTGAAAGTGGACAAGCATCTGCCGCTGACCGGGACGACCAGAACGTTACACCATTGCACTGGGCGGCCATTAACGCGCAGGTCGCTGCATGTCGCTACCTCCTCGAACAGGGCGCAGATGTCGATGCAGTTGGTGGGGACTTGGTTGCCACTCCCATGCAATGGGCCTCACGCAATGGCTATCTGTATGTTATTCAGCTACTCATCGCTCACGGCGCCGACCCTACGGTTACCGATTCGCAAGGCTACAACTCCCTTCACCTTGTCACACATTCTTCGTCGGTTATGCCTCTTCTTTACCTCCTACATCAACCCGTCAATGTGGACTCTCGCGATCTCCAAGGGCATACGTCCCTCATGTGGGCTGCGTACCAAGGCGATGCTCTCTCTGTAGATCTCCTGCTGCGCCATGGCGCCAACCCGAATACGTCAGACGACTCTGGACTCACGCCGATGCATTGGGCCGTTGTCCGTGCGAACAGAGCTATAATCCGCCGTCTGGTGGAAAGTGGAGCTGACTTGACTGCAAAGGATGGCGAAGGCCGCACCCCTCGCGAGATGGCTGTCGAACTGAAGAGTCTAGGAGCTTGGAAGCGTGCTTTTGAAGAGGGTGGAATGAACGAGTTTGGTATCAAGAAGGCGAAACCTTTCAGTGATGTATGTTTTCAACCTCCGGTCTCTCGTCGTTTCCTCACGCTTTGTTCAGCGAAACACCAAGATTGCCATTTTTTCCATTCCAACCATTTTCTTCTACATGATATTTATCACCGTGGCCCTCCTCCCATGGTACACAGGCATTCTACTCGGACTGGGCGAATTCTTCGGCATGCATCACATCGTCACCCGCGTCCTTCTTAACAACTCTACGTACACCGAGAGCGTACAGCAGACTCCCTATTTCTCTGGCATCATCTTTGCGTCCATGGTTTGGGTGATGTATAGCTGGCTTACCCGCCTTGTGCACCAAACACAGGCTCACACCGTCGCACATTTTGTGTTTGCTATCTCATTCGGTCTTTGCGTCTACAACTTCTTCCGCGCTATCACGCTCGATGCGGGCTCATGTCCTCGACCATCAAGCGACAACGAGTTGAAGACAGTCATCGAAGACTTGGCATCAGAGGGCCGGCTCAACGGCCAGACCTTCTGCCTACAGTGCATGGCTCGCAAACCGCTCCGTTCAAAACACTGCCGCGTGTGCGACAAGTGCATTGCACGTAGTGACCAGTATGTCAACTCTAGGCATTCTACTTTCAACTGACCACTTCGCAGCCATTGTCCTTGGGTGTGGAATTGTGTTGGGGCCAACAACCACCGCCAGTTCGTCATCTTCGTTTCGACGTTGGTATCTGGTATTGTTTCTTTCGACTACCTCACATATCACTGTACGTCCTTTCGTGGCTTTGGTAAAGCATCTCACTGACGCGTATTCCAGTCTTCTCTACGCTCACCTTGCCCGACGACCCCAAAACAATCTCGCTATCATGTCTACTCCCGTCAGACCTATGTCGTATGACAAGCTACGACACATTCTTGGTGGCCGTTACGGTATGGGCAACGCTGCAGTTGTCATGGACAATCGTGCTGTTGGCTTCGCAATTATGGCAGGTGGCCCGGCAGATGACGACGCTGGAAGTCAGCAATCTTGGACGCTACGGCTTCATGGGTGGCCGCGGCGGGGCAGTCCCCGAGCAGGCAGCTGGGTCGGACGAGCATAAACACAACCACAAGCATCGACACGGAGGCTTCATTATGCATCTCCTTGGCTTCGATCGCTTTACGAAGGGTCGCGCGGTCAATGGTCTGGCAAAGAGCGGACAAGCAACGAACCCGTTCGATTTAGGTCTCGTTGGCAACTGCAAGGACTTTTGGACGGCGGGAAGGGAGCTAGGAGTTGAGTACGACAAACTATATGATGTCCCGATGGAAGGCTTCAAGGAAGCCAAGCGAAGAAGGGATAGGGAGGAAGAGGACGATGGGAAGCGAGGTGCGAGGAGAGGATTGCTTGGCCTGGTTATGGGTAGTAGGAGAGCGGAGTACGAGCCTGTGAATCAAGTGTAAGTAGTGGCTGGATGGACCATGTAAACATATACGACACGATTGTAGCAAAATGATATTCATGAATAATTATAGCCCAGGATTCAATCACTTGCGAAGTTCGAAACCATTGGTGACTGACTGAACGAGAAGAGCTGGTGAAGAGTCTGCAACTCGGGGTATTCCTGAACCGGAAGCACGGGCCGAGCATCACCAACACTCTTGATCATGAACGACGATGACAGACGCGTTAGAGAAATTGTGCAACAGCTTCGACAGCCAGTCCCGGACATCAACACTCTGTTATGTCTTCTAACCGCACCGTTGGACTCGATTGACCTCCTGCCTCCTGCATTTCTTTCTTACAACATTCAACCTTTACCGAAAGGCTCAGTTAACGTTCATCGCCATCTTGCACTTATTCAACGCGCCATTCTCGAAAGCATCTACCCGGTCTGGCAAGACACACTTTCGGAATACAATGCTCTACCTCTTGTAGAGCAATACTTCTGCCCTGACCTGTTCCATTACGCAGGGGCCGTTGCATTTGAAGCGTATGGGACAATACTTTCCAGCCCGATGACTGCACTCTCCGTCAATTTGTTGGATAGACTGTCGAAGCAGTATACTTTTGACAGGATGTTCATGATGATATGTGACTCGTCGTGGCGGGCGTCGTGCGAAACCGACTGGGAGGATTATGTCCAAAACATACTATCAGTCCCCGCGAAGGTCGCAAATTTCATTGGGGAAAATGACATGCCAGAAGGGCTTCGCCAAGGCCAGTATTTCAACGAACTATCGCGCCGCTTTGAAGGACTCGTATGGACACTGTCGGGCCTCTCAACATCCAAGCAAAAGAGTAAGTAGTGCACAGTCGCTGTTCTTGTTGAATGAGCTGTCTGACAATGTTTGAGGTAGCTTGGCCCGGATCACTTATGCGCTCATGAAATGGGTTAATCACGGCTTCTTCCCTTTCACCAAGCCTACCCTACCATCTGCGACATCTTTTTGGGATGTCGTTCTGCCTTGTATGCAACAGCGCGATGCGGAAAACAAAAAATACCACACCCTTTGGAACGACATCGTCTTCGCAATTCCCTCTGTCATTGCAATGCAGGCCGTCGTAACCTCGCTTTTTGGCCACCTCGAAAAGCCGGACGTTGAGTTGGACGCCTCGGACAATGCGCGCGCCGCTATCAAACAACAGGCCAACGTTCTCACTAGGCTGCTGGGTGAGCCTGCTCGATGGTCTGAAGACCACCTCACCACTATAGTCTCTATCATTCTGGGCCGCGACTTTGATTGTGTGCACGCACGGATTTTCGTTTGTTGGTTTGCTGCGGGAGACAGTGTCGCTGCACTACGCGTACTTGTAGACAACACCCTGGCCAAGTGGACATCCGCGGCTCATATCAAGTATTCAACACTTCCACAACACCGATGTAGGTTCGTGTGAGTGCAGCCACTCAGGAGATGCTAACACTATTCCAGATGTGACAGTCATGCTAGTACTTGCCGCATCTCACCTAGGGAGTGGAGAAGTAGCCGCGGATGGACGCTTTATAACTGGGGTTGGGTCGTATATCAGCCATATGGACCCGTCCATTCGACTTTGCGGTATGCTTGCGGCCGAAGTGATCGCATCTCTTGCGGGAAAGGAGCTGGCCTTTGGGTTGTGGGACGGAGACGAACCAACAAAGGTGTGGGCAAGAGCAGTCAGACATCTCCTTATTGCCCGAGATAAGGACGCAGATGTCGGCATTCTCATCAAGGAAGAAGCAGGTTTATCGCGAGACACGCCCATCGTAGTCAACAGTGATGCCTCAGATCCTCGCGAAGACCCTCCAACAACTACTTCAATTTTTGTTAAACAGGAAGAATACGACTCAGACGACTCGCTTACTGGATACGCGTCGCCTGCTTCATCGCGTTCGCCGTCACCCACACCATCGGAGATAGATGAGAGGGAGAAGGACCCTACCTTGAATGTGTCGAAGAAGCATGTCGTACGGCCGGTCTATCTTCTACAACTGGGTGACCTCTTGCGGGAAGCAACATCTCTTGACGGAAAGGATAGCGCATACGAGGCTGACAAGATGGAGATGGCCTTGCGGGAGGGCGCGGCGCTCATCCGTCGGAAGCAGAATTTTGGGACTGAGCTCGGTACGCTCGGCCTTTGCTTTGTTTCCCAACCTGTATTGACCGGATACATCCAGACGAAAATGCAGTGAACCTGACTCATGGATATTTGAACCTCCAGAACAGATACGACCTCGACGACTTTGAAGGGCGCGTCGAAGCCAGCCTTGTCGCCCTTGTCATTGGATGCCCAACAAAAGTAGCACCGTACGTGATCTCCACAAGCGGCATATCATTTTCTGAGCTCGGACAGATGCATCGCTGAACAGTTCTTCGTGAACCAATATTCTGTACAGCAACGCTGTACCATGCTCAATGCCCTTGTGCTTGGTGCGCGGGAGCTTAGTGGCATCATTGCGCATTCACAACCTCCGTTGTTTCCGAGCAAATTATTGCCGGGACCATTGCACCAGAAATATCTGCCAGCAACCGAGACCATTCCTCATCTACTTACAGAGGCCATCCAAAATCTCAGTATCGAAGGAGAGCCATCCCGGCCAGGCCCGCGCACACGTCTTCTTCGCACACCCCGAGCACCAAAGGTCCAGCCCGTTTCACCAGATACCCAGAAGATCCCAGCGCAACCAAAAACATTCACATCTGTTGCCAGCGAGTACTTCCTCGGTCCACTTATTTCCTTCTTCTGGACGTTCCTGCGGGACGAGCAGACTCGCGAAGGACGCACGGCACATTTGGTCGGACGACAGCAATACTATTCTGCGGGTACGGGCCTCATTCTCAACCCGCTTGTCCTCTCCCAATTCTTGCGCGCATTTGCCATGCTCGTCCATCTGTCAAGAAACGCTCTCGAGTGGCGCGCAGTGATTGCACCGAACGCGCTGGAGCTGGCGTTGATGATTGGGATGAAGCCGATCTCGCGGGCTGAGGACGAGGAGGATCAAAGTGAACCAGGAGAGCAAGCAGGTAGAAGAGAAAGTGGGATGCAAAAACAAGCGAGGGTGCTCACTGCTGTCTTGCAGTTGATGATCATTGTACTCGACGCTTCGATTGAGCTAGACGATGGCCGGACACTTGCGCTGGACTTTGGCCCGTTAGTGTTGGGAGTACAGGAGTGGGCTGGGGCTCTGTTCAATCGGTTGGATAGTGGCGAGAGGGCATCGGGAATGGGAGGAAAGGGGGACCTAGGTTTACCACAGGTCTGTGCGTCTGTCGTGCTCAAAATTGACATGGTTGCTTCGAAGTGGCGGAGGTCCATGCTTTCATACGAGTAACTTGGTTTGTTTATTGCACAGCATACTACAATTGTATACAAGATAGCATAGACGCGGAGATAGCGGGGATTATTATAGGTACTGGCATTGTGCCTTCTTTTGAGTATTGGCTTCTACTTTTGCTCTCAGGTAGCCTTGCCATTGACGCGTGAGGCGTAGACCGCAAGAACGGATTGGTGGCGGCCTTTGAAGATGGCTGGCATGGCTTCAGCACTTCCAAGAGTCAACTGAGTACACATTTTGAGATAGAAGAAGCGAACCTTTCATGATGCCCAAGTACGGGGGACGACGCGACACTGTAGTAGCTCGATGCAGAATCATCCTGCTCGGCGTCCGCGGTCAAATGATCAACCATCTCGTACATATCCTCCTGTGCACAATGATTAGCATCAGTGCCAGCGGGACAAGTTGCACGACAAGGGTCGTCGACTCACAGGAAACGGCGTCCACTCGCTGCGTCCTATGAGGGGCGCCATCAAAGCCTGTAGCAATGAGCTCGACATTCGTAGTCGACAAAAATCGGCACGTACAATGTCCGATGGCGAGGAATCCAAGAACCACGGCATACTGTTCGCAACGGTTGCACCTTTGGGAGCCACCAGATGCTCGCGGTTCCAGTGCTATGAACGGATAGTAAGCGGTGCAAGCCAGGAAAAGCACTACCAGGCGAGATACATACGTCTAAAAAGGCTTCGCCGTCAACGAAACCAATATCACACTCAGAGCATTTAGGATGCGCCGACGACTCATTGAAATGCGCGTGAAGGTCACGCTCGTAAACATTGCGGACACAGCAACGCTCCTGCGGACAATCGACCTTGGGATGGTTGTTTGCGATATGCTTATAGGACATGAGCGCGCCGTTAGACGAATGAACGAATGAAGCGCGCATACCTCGTTCAGAGCCCTGGTACTCTCCGAACCGAGACCGCAAAGGTTGCAGTTGGGGTGGGCAGGGGATCCGCGGTAATGCTCCTTGAGACTCTCCTCAGTTTTGAAGGAGCGGGACCCGCAGTCCGGATGGAAACAGCAATATGGATGGACATGATCCATGTGCTATCCGAAATATCAATGGGTCGACGCAGGAGGCGGGGGAGAGAGGCGAGCGTACGGCAAGGTGGTCCCTTTTGTCGGAAAACAAAGCTGAACACATCTTACATTTGAACGTGTAGCGACTGAGTGGAGGGCGGCGGAAAGCCGACTTGCGTGCAGCTGTGGGGTGAATGGCTTTGGAGAGCATATTGAGGGAAAGTGGGGGATGCAGCCACTCACCCATTTCTCGACCCTCTTATAGGCGGACCAAGTAGTGCCTTTCACATAACCATTTTGAGGTCAAAGATCGGATCATGATCGTAGCGCCAACTCGCTGGACCTCTATGTTTTATCTGAGGACTTTTCGAGCGCCATGAAACCAGGAATGGTTACTGACCACACACATATGATGCTCCGCACTTTTACATCTAACCCGTCAGACCCTCAAAGTTTCTCCTCCGCCCAGAGTCATTCTTCGGATGGCAGACCGAGACCCCCGTAAGATACCGGCAATCTATACAACGATTACCGCATATAGCATCAGGTGGCTCTATCAAGTAGTGATTAAGCTTCGGTGCGGAGGTCACGGCCTCATGAGTATAGTAGCACTTACGGATTCATTATGTAGTCAGGACCCCCACAATCCATATGTTGCGATGTTCTCGTGGGAAGTTCAAGTGCACCAGCGGCGAGCCCGAGCCAAAACACTGGTTTTGAATGAGCAAGAAATGCGCTCCGCGGACTAGACCTGAACGGCACTCGGATTGGCATGTATAGTGACTCTAGCCACTACTATTCCGATAATTTCAAAGAACAAAGACCGTCGCGAACTCCTCGAACTCAGGCTACATTGGCGTGAGAATGAGGTTAGCAAAAGCGTCGCTTGCGACATGCCGGAAATGTTGCTCACCAGGCCGCGAGAGCGTTGGATTCTCAAAATGCCCTAGCAGGTAGTCAGGTTGCTCTCCTCGTCTTGATCCACAAGATAGAAATTAAGCTCAACGGGCGGAAACCGCCGTGCAAGATGCTTTCTCGCTTCCCGCACCTCATCATCCGTCAGAAAATGCCTCAAAGTCGGCACCAGAGGAATGTCGACTGTCCCTGACACACTATACTGAAGACCAAGATAGTACAAACAAAAACAATGTGCATTCCCTGTAGCACAGCTACACGCATAACACAGTGCAATCAATTGTCAACCAACAACGGTCTATAACACCAGTAGAAGAAGTGATCACAAATAAAGATGTCGGTAATGGCAGAAACAGGTGTAGAAAGTAGAAGGGGTGGAGGCGGATGGGCAAAGGGGCTTAAAATGTAAATGGAGGGATGATAGGCAGGAGGAGGATAAGCTGGCGCATATGGTATATCGATAGGTGTACAATCGAAATACAGATCAGAGTCTGTCCGCTATTGGTGGCATAAATACATGTCGCGTTAAATAATCAGGTTTGGGTGGGGGACGTCGCACGCTGTAGGGAAATTCGGGAAGAGAGAGAGATGGTGATGTAGATGAAGGGGGAGAAGATCGAAGTAAATGAGGAAAGGTGGCCGTAGCATGGTCGCAATGGTGTGTGATACGCGTGGCGGCTGGGTAGGAGGGGTAATTGATTTGCGTTGAGTATGAGAGGTTGGGTTGTCCGTAAAATAGGATTGGTCATGCGCAAGGGAAGCGGTAGGATTGAGAGGGTCAATAGCACAGTGGCATTCTCGACGGCCCATAAGTTTCGGCACGAGTCATCGGCATCCGCCCTCCAGCATGCTTTGTTGGAGGAGGGCATGGGCTGTCGCCGATGTCCGCATCCGTCTCTTCATCGACGGAGAGGCTGTGGTCTTCGTTGAGTGTCCGTAGCGACGCGCTTCCGGCCCGACGAGCTCTGGCAGCGTTGCCAGACGTGAATATGCTACCATTGTTGGCGGGCATGGTACTCCTCTTCGAGCCCGTGGGCTGAGAAGGAGGACGGATGATCGCGTCGCCGTACGCGTAAGACTTGGTTCGGCCGAGTTTGTTTTTGCGGAACTGGTCGAGATCCTCGCGGCGGGAAGCAGAGTGCTGAGGGTCATCCATCGTCACATAGGCGGGAGGACTGCAGCGCTCGCCGAAAACCTTGAAGTAGCCACAGTAGCCGCCGTCGAGAATATACACCTCGGGATAATGAATCTTAGGGTAGACACTGTTGTTGAGGGACCGGTCTTTGGCGCGGAGATGTTTTGCGCTAATGAGACGTAAGTCAAAACATCCAGGGATTGCCTAGGTACAACGCACAATGTGGGGGCACGCTTCATGCTAAATTCGCAGTGGAAGACAAGAATCGTCTTGCGATAAGCGTCACCGCTCACCGACGGCTTTGGCTTCGTAAGGCCAGTCAGCAACATTTGTTCCACGGCGCTGGGAGTGTTGATGTTGACAGCGCCGGGTATGTGACCGCCCTCGTACTCATAGTCGAAGCGGCAGTCAATAACATGATAGTCGTGAATGCGATCGTCAAAGTTCCCTTGGAGGAGATCGTGAACCTGCATCAAGTATAAGCGACGAGCTAAGTCCGGTCTGAGATGCGTACCGTCTGAGGAGTCACTCTCATAAGGCCATCTTGAGGGACTGAACGGCAGGGCAGGATTTTGCCAGACCGCTCATTGGCACCAAATGCTTGAAGACCTGGAGATGATGGTGCTGGTCGAACGGTAGGGCTAGGACGCGTCGGAGACTCGTGCAGACTGATGACGGCCGCAGGTTTGAGGCAGTCGGATACACCACGTCGTTTTTGGCGTTGAGCATAGGCCTGAGCAGGCGACGAGCCAGACGGCTCTTCGAAGGACGAGTCTGGCGAAAGCTGCGCAGAAAATGCGTTATACAGGTTGGCCGAGAATGCACGTCTAGTGGGTGGTGGTCCAGGGAGGAGTTTATCCAGATTGAACGTTTCCGCATGTTCCAATGTCGGAAAGGCTGAGTGGATGCTTGAAGAGTCGGGTTGCTGCCTAGAAAATGTCGGCCTTCGGGGCCGCTGGCCGCTAAGATCGGCAGGGAGGAATGGCTTGGTGACCGTACGGCGGTTGTTGAGAGAACGCTCAGATGGCGAGGAGAGTAAGCAACCAGGGGAAGAGGAGGCAGCATCGAAGGGGTTCCCCGGGGTAGGAGGCGCAGGAGAAAGGTCGTTGAGAGAAAGGGAGGGGGCGGTAGTCGCAGGGGACGCTGTGTCATAAAACAGATGGGATAATTGTTCCTTCTTGGCCACGGGAGGTGAAGAGACGGATGTAGGCAGAGCAGGTGGGCCGTCGAACGAGAATGACGTATCAATGTCCATAGCGTCATCCATCGGCGACGAGGGCTGCAACGGCTTCGGTCAGCTTCGATTCTGGGGCGGATCACATTACACGCACCATACGCCATGCAGGGGGCAGCCCAGGGCGCTGCGGCTTTCGTCCAGACGACTGGATCGAGCCCGACCGCTCGCGGGTGTGCGACGCCAACGTGGGCGTCGCTACCTCTTCGCTGTTGCTCACGTCCCTCCCAAAAAGACGGGCAGAGACAGTGCACGCACGAGCGCGTCCCATCTTCGGCGCTATCTTGGACGGCGGTAGCGGAGAAATATCCATCGGAACGCCGTAGTCGCTGTCCGGCGTAACATATACAGAGCTTTTCACGGGTGAGTCTATCGAGACGTTTGAGGCAAAAGAGAGCTCGAGGTCAGAGTAAAGAAAGGAATCGTCGCCCTCATCGTCCTCGTGGCGAGTAGCGTGATGTTGAGCCCGACGTCTGGAATAGAGAGAGGGAACGTCGAGGGAGGGTACCGCGTGGGCGACGGACATTATGTGCAGATCGACCGCAACAAAGTGGTCCTCGTCGGGGGGCGTGGTGTCGCAGACGTGGGGCTGTCGTAGTCGGCGCAAGAGCGCTTTTGTTTGGTTTTGATCTTCTTTGAACCAAATTATTCGACACGCACGTGAGCGTGCATAAGTCTTTGCATCCTAATGGGGTTATTCCCGAGAGCGCGTTTCATTTGTACGCGTCGCGATTTTGCGCTTGTGCCGGGCCAAATACCGCTTTCTACGCTAGATTATATATGAGAATGTACAGTAAAAATAATAATCCACAGTAGTATATGTATCCAAGAGCGTGTCAGGCCATCAATCGCTGCAAGATCTCTTTCGTATAATGTTCATCGGTAATGTATGGTTCGCGTCGCATACCCAACGCGACATTGGGAAAACCCTCGGTGGATCGAGCATTTCTCACAGACGGCATGGCCACGAGCACCGTCACAAGACCCTGTGGCTGGCTGGGTGGGGGGATCGACGAGGACTCTAGTTCGCAACCTCCAAAGTATCGCAGCGCATGAACTCGACGCTTCCCTGGTTCTGGTGTGCAGGATACAATGGAATGAGAGCTTTGGTACTTCTTTGTCTTGCAAGCTCGAAAGGACAGTGGCTAGGGCACAGTCAGCGAGCTGGCTTTAGTCTCCCTTAGGGGTCACGCACCTTCAGATGCACCCATTCTGAGCAAGGGTCCAGCATTCCACTGGCTAATACCCATATGTCGTGCATAATAGGCCGTTTGAGTGTTGGCTGATGTATGCGCCTGGATTCGACCACCCTCGCCGGTAGTAAGACGTCCCCAAATGTTAAAGGAGGGACATCTGACTGTTCACGTTGCCTTCTCCATCGCCGCCGTAAAATAATCGCACGCGTGATTATGGACCCACTGATGAGACCAAGTAAAAGCAGAGTGGCGAGGAAGGTAAACCTGAAAATCAATGAATCATGAAATAATGCTGTTGAGAGTGGACTTTTTCCACTCACAAATAAATGGTATTGATCCGATTGTTTCCTTGGGGAGCCTCCACCGCGCCGTCGTCCCCGTTGCTTGTGCTAGCGGCGGTGAACCGTGCATCCATTGCTGAGGGATCCTGGCCAACCTGCGCCAGCCACGGAAGTAGCCGTGATCTTATCACGCCACAGGCCGCCGTGCTGATGTTCCTTTTGAGTGGACATCATTATGTCGAGCGTGGCAACAATCAGGGTCCCTGTGTCGCTTTCCTTCTGCCACCATGTCTGGCGCCGACCTTGACCTTCCTCCGTCTCTGGATCTCCCTCCGCACCTATCGGCCTACAAATACTTCTATGTCTGCACTTTGACCGTGGCAGCCTGGGATACCCTTGTTCTTTCGCCTCGTACATGGAAGCTGTTTCGCACCCAAGAATGGCCAGCCCTCAAGCTCTTGTTCCATTTCCTTAGGATATTGATGCCCATCGAGTTCACCATTGTCGGTGCGTACATCCATTCAGCATTTTGTCGATCTGCTTATACGCGATAGGCGTCGCATTCTTCGACACAAACTGGTCCCAGCAGGTACTTCCCCTCTAGTACCCACATGAACACTATCCGATAGTTCTTAGACATGCCAAAAGTTCTTCCTCTTCGAGCCAATCTGTACGGCCGTCCTCTTGGCTGCTGCTTCAGGCGAGTCATTCCTTCTTCTCACACAACTTCATCCTGAAGATTGACTACAGCGGTCCATGTTATCCGCGTTCACGCTATATATGACAAGAATCGCAGTGTCCTCCTTGGCATGGGCGCTCTCTTTGCTGCTCAAGTTGTAGTGACCGGCGTCTGCTGTGGTTTCTACCGATGTACGCTCTCCCGTCATCTATATGCGCAACTACTCATCCTTACGTGCAGCCGTCCCGCTGAAGGAGGGTCAGGGCTGTGTCGCAGGTATCAAGCACGAATGGGTGGGCATCTACTGGGTCGCTCCCACCATCTTCTATCTGACCTCGGTATGTGATATTCTCCCGTGTTGATGCTCAGCTGACATCACTCAGCTTGCACTGGCGGTCAACCGCTCTCTCTCGACCCCTCAAAGTAAATCCCTTGGACTGTGGCGTCTGATGCTTCGTGATGGTCTCAACTTTTATGGTGTATGCTCCCCACCTGCCTCCAGAGACGTAGCACTGACCGCCCAGTAGGCCATTGCCGCTGTGCAGCTGGTCAATATGCTCTTCCTTTTCATTATGAAGCCGACAGACGATAGCGATCCAGTCAAGACCATTGTAACCAGGTCAGTCGCACTGTCTTCGCCCGATTCAACCTCCGCTCACCGCTTCTCAGCATGGCCACCGTTCTCACAACGTCAATGACGATGCGCATCATTCTTTCCGTGCGAGGCTCCCTGGTATACGGAGGCACCTACACCACAACCGCCGAATCTACTTCTACGCGCACAACACATGCCCTATCCACGCGCTCTGGTGGAATTGGTGCCGCTCCAGCTGACCACACCTACACCCTCGACCGTATCCGCTCCTCCCGGGAGGGTGGATGGTCTGAAGCCAGCGTCAAGGACGACGACAAGGGTGCTGGGACTCTGGGCGACGCACCCACCTCGCGTAACACCGACGATGACCATGGCGTCAAGGTCACTGTCGACAGGCAGATTGGATTCGATATGTACAACAACAGGCATGCTTGAGAAGGTGCCGCCAGATATATAGGATGAACATACGACGTACTTTGCTTGTGCTATTCTATAACAGTTTTATATATATTGTATGTGATTCCAGTCTACGATTTGTAGGGCACCAATTGTGTTGGCAAAGGTTGGCAATGGAAGGGAATTGAGCAAATTGTTCGTACTCGCTACACCATGTGTTGCCCCCACAGTCCCGGATATTAAAATGCCGCTCCACATGGCTTTAAACTCATTGTTCTTTTCTCATGTGTTAAGTACATAAATCTGGGCAATTTGGATGCATGCTTGTATGGACAATGCAGCCAATCCGAAGATTCGCTGCAATTGTTAAAGGCAGACTTTGGTATACATAAACTCATACAAGTTGTACAAACACGGAACTGTTATTGTTACATTTGATAGGTAAAATCCAAGAAATTATGAGTTGCGGCCTGCGCTCTTCGCCGCCCATCCCTATATAGTTGTCTAGGAAAAAACGATGAGCGTACAGTTACCCCACATCAGTCGGTCCGCTCACTTTAACGAAAGCCCATTGCACGACGACGTCTTTCACACGATCCTTCAACGCCTGTCTGCACTCTCCGCACTCGATGTGCTCCGTCAGTGATGCTAACGTAGACTCGACAGAGCTGGGCGACATATCTATGGCCGTCTTCAGTACCGCTGCAGCGTACGACAAGACTGGAGAATTAAACGTACCTGGCCGTGCAGTCCAAGCCAAACTAGTCGCCGCAAGCTGCCAAGCACGCGAGACGCTCTTCTGCTGCTCAAAATCACACTCGGCGGTGGCTGGATGTGGCGGTGGAATGGGGAACAAGATACGCTTGAAGGCTTCCGTACGGCCGAGATGAAGGAAGAAGAGACGCCTGAGATACAGCGGTCCAATGTAGTCCACCAGCGCGTCATCCATATCTGAGAGCTGGTAGGATAGCAGGTTTGTGGACGCTACTGTAGCTAGATCCTCCAGGTCATGATGTGCGGCAAGAGCGTATACGTCAATGGGGTAGAGAGGTGCGAAAGAGGTCAAGTGGACGAAGAGAGGCGTCTGCGGAGCAATGTATGTCTTCACCTCAAGGCCATACGTGGGAAACAGCTCAATGGCCCACTGCACAACCCGAAAGGTGGGACTGTATGCTGTACACGACATGTTGTACATGGCATGCAGAATGATGTTCAGGACAGGCGCAATTTCTGGGATCTTCACAGTGCTCTTTTCGCTAGAGTCGATGGGAATGAGGCCTCCAAAGTGGTTGGTGGATCCGGCTAGCAGGATAGAGGAATGGACGTAGAAGTACACGTTGTCCTGCGTGAGGAAAGTGACGTCGGGGGATAGGCCGCGTGTTTGTGCAGCGGGATGGAAGGTGGTGGATACCGACATGATCAATTCCTCGTCCTCCTTGGGACTCAAAGAGTAGCCACCGTCAGAGGAGCCCTGAGGACACAGCAGTTGTGAGAACCTGGATTCATCCAACCTAGCAAGTTGAAGCACGTACTCCGGGAGGTGTGGGCAAATCGTGGTATTTCTGCATCCCTTTATCCAAACCGTTGGAAGATGTCGAAAATGGCATGAAGACCCTACCGAACATAACAGGTACGCGCAGGGGAAGAGTTCGTAAAGGTGGGCGACGGAAAAATCGTCGATGATGAGATGGTGGACGTGGTTTACAGTTGTTGGAGCCATTTCTCAACCAAGTTAGCAATACTCGGAGCTTTTGTCATGACGTTCGCGAACGTTGTGGTGAAGAGGCACCGCTGTGATATGATTGTGGGCTTCTACCCTGAGTCCCACATCGGGATATACACAGAGACACACAAAAGCACGCAATGCGAAATGACAAGAAGGAACGTAGTATAGGCATAATAGGACCGGTAAACGGCTAAGCAGAAAGACGTACAAGTGAAGCCAAAGTACCATTCTCGTCTAATCCGACTCTATCTCGGACAACTCATCGTCGCTAATCTCGAAATCCTCTATTTCGCTTTCCGATGGATCATACAGATCGAAATCCACATTCTTGTGGAACCAGTCTTTATCCTTGAGCGTAATGTCGTCCGACGTGCACATCGACAACTTCAACAGCGGCTTCCCCTTCTTCCTGCGCGCATCTACAAACGAGCGAACGTCTCTCGACTCAACGCCTCTGATGGTCAATTCTTCAAGCATGGGCAGCAACGCATCGCCTGTCCCGTTCTTCGCATCTTCGCTGAGCAATTCAAAGAATACCGTCTCTTCATCATCCAGACATTCAACAAAGAGCGAATTTAGGTTTGTGAGTTGCTTGAGAATTTCCACCTTGTGCGTGCGTGCGCATGGTAGGCCCTCGATACGCAGGAACTTGAGACGGGGCAGCAAGCTCTTCGACTGCCCGGCCGCAGGCTTTGTGAGCTGCTCGGCGAACGTCGAGTAATCTTGACCATCAAAGTCCAGCACAAGTGCTTCAACAACGGGCAGCCGCATCCGTCGGTATAACGCGCTGATGTACTCGCAGTCGTGTTGGGAAAGAACAAGCTGCGTGACAGCGGGTAAGACGAGAGGCTCAAATGAGTCCCATGTGTCACGGTCGTTGACAGGTCCTGACCCCCGCAAAGTGAGTGTATCCAACTCTGGGCTGGCCTGCAGAATTGCGTTTAGAGTTGCGTATGAAGGGCGCACGTCCGATGCGTGGTATGCGAGCTCCAGATCTTTGAGGCCAGACAGGAATGAGAGAGACGCGTCCCAGTCTATGTGCACGCCCCAGAACGCGGCGCTACGCAGATTTGGCACTTGGCCTTGGAAAAGTAGCAACGGCTTGCGGAATTCGGTTGGCAGGAAGATGGCGTCCTCGAGACCTTCTGAATCATCATCATACTGGTAGAGTTGGAGGCATTCCAGTATTGGTGCGGGAGGGCATTGCTCAAGGTGGGTGAGCGCATGGAACATGCTAGCATACTTGGAGGTGCTGATTTCGAGTATCTTCCAGCGTGCGATGTGCGGTGTGATGAGGTTGAACGCTGCAGTAATCTCCTCGTCTGAAAGGAACTTTTTGGTGTGGTCCACGGCATCCGAGCCTTGACTGGAGGGCGGGGTGGGAGGAGGAGATAATTGAGGCGGAGTCGTACCAGCCGGAACCGCGATGAAATTGCCATCCTCGTCTTCATACAAATCGGTTTCTTCGTCATCCGCAGCGGCATGAATCTCGATGTCTATGGGGAGACCCTTCGAACGTTCCAGGTAAGCTGTGGGTGCATCGAAAGGGTAGTCCTTTGTGAAGCGGATGCGAGTCCAAAGTGAGGGTTCGTTGACTGCTACGTCGCGCCAGTGCTTGCAGACATGCGATGCGAGAACTTGAAATGGAATCTCGGGGATATACTCTTCGTCATCGTCGTCCTCACTTCCACAGCTACTGCACTCGCTATGGCTGTCCTCGTCGGCGCCATTGCTTCGGTCAGGCTTGTCCACATCCATGGCCTCACTTTCATCGTCGGTCCAGTCCTCTGCGACGTCCAGTTCATTGTCGTGGAAGTAGTCATCATCCTCCTTTTCGCCAAATGCCATCTCGTCCTCCTGGATCTTGGTGCCGACGTAGAAGATGTGGGCCAGAAGTTCGCTGGGTAGATCGTTCACTGGACATCCCTGCGGCGGAATGAACGGGTTGCTCTTCAGCATCGCCTCCGACACCTGCTTAAGCGCCATCTCGGGAGATAGGGTAGGATCCTCTTGTATTTTCTGGGCAACAGCGGCTTTGATGTCTTCGTCGACAGCTTTGCGGACGTCGCTTGCAGGCGCCATCTAGTACTTGAGTGTCAGTTTGTCTTGCGAGAAAGATGTGGCTAACCCGACCTTGGTAGCAAGAAAAAGAAAGAGATTTTCAAAAAGTCACGCTGATCAATAATGAGGTTATCCGCGTCGATCAGTGATTTTCGCGACGCGTCTTTAGCTCCGTCCGGCCCTAAATGCACGCTCTACTTCTTGGTAACTGCACAGAGCCATGGTAGCACGAGATAAGTATGCCCGCGTTCAAAGGCCGCACTCGTTGGTTGCGGCTACTTACTCCCGGTCCGATCTCCGACCTGACACGCCCAGGTTGACGCGCAGCTCATATTCCAACTTCCAACTGGTAGAGCATATTTCGTGGTCTCCGGGCCAGCAGGTCACTCAAAAACTTCGACGCTTTTCTGGTCTGCTGTTGTACACGTAGCCTGGGTGTGCACACGACCGTCACCATTATGGCTTCCTTGAACGTCTTTCGCATTGCGGGCGACTTTGCTCACTTTTCGTCCAAATGCATCCTGTTGTGGGCAATTCATCGTAACAAGAGCGCAGAAGGTGCGCATACTCAAATGCTCAAAACACGAGGCTCACAACCCCGCATTTAGGCGTTTCCCTTCTGACCCAGATCATGTACGCGTTCGTGTTCGTCACGCGATATCTTGACCTGCTCTATCGCTTCCTTTCCATTTACAACACGGCAATGAAGGTCTTCTACATCGCATCATCCTTGTACATTATCTTCGCCATGCTCAAGCTGTTCCCCTACACTCGCGAAAGCCATAAAGCGTGGGGTATCGGCATCATATCCACAGTCGCCTCTGCCGTCCTGGCCATCCCAATCCCGTTCATTACGTACGGCGGAAAATCCAGTTTCTTCTTCTACCTTCCGGAGGTACGTCTGACTGCCCACATTGGCGAACTACCACATGTCTAATGTGCGAAATTCAGATAACCTGGACGTTCTCCATCATTCTCGAGTCGATTTGCATCATCCCCCAACTCATTATTCTGCGCCAAACTGAAGTCCCGACCGTCATAGACTCGTTCTACCTTCTGGCGTTAGGATCCTACCGCGCCTTCTACATCCTCAACTGGATTTATCGGTGGGCAAGCGAAGGCTGGGTCGATCCTGTCGCCTTCATATTCGGCGTCATCCAAACCGCTCTATATGTCGACTTCGCGTGGGTGTACTACAGTCGCCAGCGCATCAAACTGCGCGGCGGCGCCCTTGTTGACGGACAGGACTTCGGACGAGGGTGGCTTGTCAGATGGATAGTTGGGAAAGATAGCACGGAGCTCGAACAGGGCGATGCAGACGGTATCTTCGACGCAGATGTCGAGGAAGGCCGACGGGATGGCACCATCGCGTTGCCACCAGACCCGTCAGGCGCGCGACCAAGTTAGAGCTGTCATTGGAAATGACAAACGGATAATGCCAAATACCAGTCGAAGCATATTGTAACACTCTGCCAATAGGACAATATCTTGTACACCATATACAATTACATTACAAAAGCCGAACGAACGAGTGACAGACTAGTAATGACAGGCGCTGGCTCTGAGATCAACGTCAACACGGAATAAGATAATAAAAACCAATAAGATAGAAATGCTAGACTGTCCCATACAAGGCTATCTGTAAATAGCGCATCCTCCCATGGTAGATCGTGAGATAATGAAATAACAAGCACGCACAATCACTAGTAGTAGCTATAGAGTAGGATGGCAGCATAAAGGAAAATAGCAGGATGTGAGGATTAACCTCGATAGTTCCTGTGTACCCGCATGTGTTGGCCAAGATTGTCGTGGCGGCTGAATGACTTGTCGCAACCTGGAAAGGGACATTGATGCGCTGCGGTGGATAGTAAGGACTTGAGTACGGAGACGAAAATCGAAGGAAACTCACGTTTCTCGTGGGTGTGGATGCTACGAATATGTCTTTTAAGGTGCTCGCCGCGCGCAAAGCACTTGCCACATCCGGGGACGACGCAGGTGTGAGTACGAGCCGTCGACTTCTCTCCGGTGTATTTGATTTCCTGGTCGACATTGGTAGGGACGCGCCGTCCACGCGACTTCTTTGTCAGGTTGGGCACAGGGACTGGGGTCGGCATAGCGCCGGGGGGACGAGGGCGTACAATCTCCAGAGACCCCGTCGTCGAAATTGTGTCCTCGCTACCACGGCGCGGGCGGACAGCGTCGTAGGAACAGTCATATGGAGCATAACGCTGCCTCGATGCTGGTGCGGAGCCCGTTCTGCGAGTCGGGCGGCCCAGGTAGTCTGGGTCATTGTCGTTGTAGTCTGGGTCGTCCGCATCGTCATCGTCATCGTAGAATGACCTGGTCGAGTTCCCCCCGGGGCTGCTTGTGGCATACGGGCTGTGCTGCCGACCACCAGTAGGACTTTCGCTATGTGAGACCAGGGGTAGTATGCCAGAAACCTCACGGGGGTCGCATCCCGACGAGGGCGATGCAGAGCTCCTGGAGTATGGATCCTGGGGGAACGGAGAGGTCGACAGTCTGGACGGATAAGGAGCACCATTCCCTGGGTTGAGAGGGGGAGCGGTGTAATACGGGCTTGAGTACGACGCGGGTTGCAGCGCAAGTGATGGGGCAGACATTGTGAGACCATAAAGATTAGAGCGACCATGGGTACCATGGAGGGAGTGGTGCATCTGTGGCTCGAACTCAACTGCTCGGGCGTCCGAAGTGTTCATCCTCGCCTGAGACATCGAAAAATCATAGCCATGGGCTGCCAACTCCCAATCATGGTGTGGCTGGTCCCTGCGTGTCTGCGGCCATTGGCTGTACTGTGAATAATAGGAGCCAGTAGTGTCCTGCTGTGGGTAGCCTTGGTCGTGGCGGACAGAAGATGTGTGGGAAGATGACCCAGAGAACAACGTTGCCGATGGTCCAGTGGCATTATCGTCGAAGATGGGTGAGGCAGACAAATGGGACGAATGAGCGTGGAAGTTAGGCACTGGGCTATAGGCTGATGTTGGGGAGGCCATGATGGGAAAGAAAGAGATTATGCACTAGCGGCGCCGTATATGTTTATATGATCTTGGAAGCGATCGGCCCCCGTCGCAAATAATGACGAATGACAGAAGAATGGTAGGTCCACTCACGATCATGCCGAAAATTGTTGGTTATTGTAGCTCGAAAGACCTGTTTGGACGTTGCATCGAAGTGAAAGGGAAGAGGCCTTGTTCGCCATTCATCACCACGACCACGAGTCCATCATTACGGCTCTATTGATAATTTTACCTTTAACCTCGTGAGAAAATCACGGCTACAATCAAGCGTGCCTTACTCCGACCATCGTCCAAATGCGGGCGAAATTACACCGCTCGACCTAGAAAAGGAATTTGTCTGGGAATATCCGGAGACCTGTGGTGAGCGGGCGTGCTGGCTGCTACCACTACCAAATTCCTCAACATATAATCGTTGTTATCGCCGAGATCTTTATTCAAACATCAAGACAAGTTTATCACCGAGTCATTCAGAATGATATTGTAATTACACCGCATCCTCGAATAATTCTACAAAATCATTGAATGCTCCCATCCGTTCCCCAATGGTTCGGTTCAAACGCTTATCGTGGAGGTTACACCTACGCACGCCGCGAATGTCAGAAAGTTGGGGTAGAGTCCAGAAGACAGACGAACCGTGTGGTATTTCCGGAGCTGTCAAGTAGCTGTACCCAGCCCTCGTCGACATCGACATCTAACACAGCACCGTCAATGAACATAATCTTATACTGACCACCCAAGGAAGTGCGAAGACACTGTCGTATACACCATCCCACCGCCGGGAGGAATCGTGCACAGGTCATAGCACCCTGCGCTTGGGATGAGCCAAGGGTACGGCTGGGGTGATTAAGAGTAGAGACAAGCGCGCTTTGTAGAGAGGGGTCGACTCGAGTGGCGACAGACTGAAGTGGTGCCAGTTCTTTGGCACTGAAGCGTGATGTCGAGGTGGAGATTTTGGCAGGCCGGGGTGCAAGCTTGAGAGGGGGTAAAGTACTCGAAGACGATGTGAATATTTTCGCTCGAATGCTTGAGCGCCATAGAGGCTGTTCTGGGGATGCAAGATCGACGGAAGTGTTGATACCGCTATAGGACTCGCAGAGCTTTAGGAAACGCGACAGAGGAAGTAGGCCAGCTTTTTCCTCATGCTCAAGACGGCCTTGGTCAAGAGCAGACAAACTGTAGTCTGCAGAAAGGTGAGAGAACATTTGCTTATGCCACTCTTTCCCACGAGAGGTCGTAGTACAGCGTGCAACTTCGAGAGTCCCAGACTGTCGACAGAGGCGGAGGCGCATACGAGCGGAATCAGAGGTTTCTTCTCGAGACGTGTTGGATCCTCGAAGGAATAGAAGCTCGATGTCGGCTGCAGGCTCGTTGCTCATGAGAGTACATTTGATTCCTGGCTCGTGAAGGACCAGCTACACAGAACACACAGATGAGCTCAATCAACTCAAGAAAGCGAGGGTTATCCACCTTTGGGGTGCGCGATTTGATTTTTGCCACGATCTCTGCGACATCGTTGAATGTCTTCCACAGCGGAATGGGCAAAGACGCGGTCGCATAATCGGCCGCAGGCTCAGCAAGACAACAAGGCGTAGAGAGATGGGGCGCGTCGTATATTTTGACCTGTTCGCGTAGGTGAGATGGTACGACCGTTGAATGGAAGGGAAAACGGCAAGGCTGGGCGTACATGGGAACTATCCGCGCTCACAATGAACACTTGATCACCTGAATTCCCTCGTCGTCGCTCGCCCTCGCGAAAGTCAACAAGCAGAGATGAGGATGGGAGAATTGTCAGTTGTCCTTGCACAGTCTTGTGGGTCCGAGGCGGGAGTCCATTGGTATCGAATGCGACGGGCCGCGGCGTGCCTATGGGCAGTATAGGCGCGCCGGAAACAACTGTTGGTAATTTTTGGAGGACCGCATCATTATCGTTAGAATAGGGTTGGGGAACAGGAGCGGTCTTTGAATGGCAAGGTGGTGCTAAGTGTCGCGGCGGAGGAGAGGAGGAAGCTCGTTCGTTGTCGGTATCGCCAGAAAGGAGATTTCGCCGGATTGGAAGGGGATCAGACACAACGCGTTTGCCTGTTGGGTTACTGTCTGTGGAGTCATCTAAAAGTCTTCGAAGGTCGTGGCCTCGCAGTGGACGGCTCGGATGGCGAGCCTTTCCAATATCAAGCGTCGAGAGAGAAGTCTGACCTGGGTGAGTTTGACTTGGGAATCTCTGGGATAACGCGTACGGGGTATCCATGCATGCTGTGGTCGAGGTCAAGACGTACAATGAGCACGTGAGGGCAATGAACATTTGTGACAGCATGAGCGTGTGACAACCGGTCACGCACAGCAGGCGCCTGCGCGAGCAGAGCAGAGCTTTAGCAGACAGGGCTTTGGATTTCCTGGAACAGAAGAGAACTTGGCTTGTAGATATTGCCGTTTTCATTCGGAGAAATAGACAACAAGACTTTCGAGGTACTTAGGAGTCCGTTGCTTTCAGTTCTGACTACTTACTATGTAACAGCTTCCTCTGAAGGATATCGGAGCCACAGCATTGAACATTGTAACTCATATTCAGCTCTCAGTGGGCCCTGCGATCCGCAAATGTGTGGACAAACCGACGCTGAGCAGTGGTTCAATAGTAATACTGACTGTTCCCTGCTACCTCAGTGTGCCTTGGACACAAGTAGTACACACATTAATTACTGTGGTATATGTCCACATCTTTTGCAGTAGCATGCTATGTATGTGGTTAAAGTGGGTGAGTACATAGCAATTTCTAACTTACAATGTGCCACTGCATCAATCGATCACCAGCCAAATTCCAATGCGTCCGGAATCTGCCGCTTGCTGGCTGCCAATCAATGCCAGGAAATTTCCAATTGCGCATTGGAGGAATGAGTTGGAGGGTTGGCTATCCATGCATACTGATAGAAGGATCTCCTAGTCCATGAATACACAGCGTAAGCCAAGGTTCAGTCATACTCCACCGTGTCTGTCGTATGCTCTGCACTTGCAATGGGCATGTATGGGCATGCTTCAGTGGGTCACAGGCAAAGGGAGGTGATGCAGTAGTGGCTCATCTACAGAGAACATCTGCGACGGCTCTGAGGATGGCAATCTAAAAAGCCGAGCGAGCATATGTTGGAAACGTCGCACTAGTTCGGGTTCCAGACCTTGAGTTTGGGACCACTCACTCTATCTTGATGCAGGGCTGGGTGGGTCTGGAACGTCCCGCCCTATCCGCATTAGTCCGACATCTCAAGTGCTATGCTCGGGCGCGCGGAAAGAGTCGGCGGGCAAGGCATTTAGTGTAGTGCTTCCGTTTCGATCCGTAGCTCATGCCAACCAAGAGCGCCGGATAATGGGAGTGCGAAAAGAATGGTTCCGATATGTTGTTTATTGCAAAGTAACCATGTTGCTGACCACAGCATAAGCAAGATGATATGTCTATGCAACCTTGGGGTAGAGCTCCTCCTTGGTGGAAACACCTGGTAAAGACATCTTAGTTAGCACTTTCCAACGGGGGAAACAGGGAGAACGCACCAAGCTCCTCCTTCACACCCTTGAGTTCCTCCAAGTACGCCTGGTACTGTGCTTTGTTCTCCACCTTCTCACTGACACCCTCGAAAATCCTGACCGCGGTAGCGTAGTCGTTGACACGGCGGGCGGCGCGGAGAGCAGCCTCGATGACGGCGACGCTGGGCACAAGATCGTGTGCAAAGCAGTTGTTGAGTCCGCGCTGGACCTCGAATAGGTCTTCAGCGTTTTGGAAGAAGGTCACGTAGCGCTCGGAGAATTGCTCGAATGTTTCTTGAGCGTGGCCGTGGGCCCAGCGACGGGCGGCAATGGCGGCGGTGGGGCGCGCAACGGTGGTGCGGAGGGCAGGTCGGGAAGCAGCACGGAAGGCGGACAGCATGGTGAGTGTGTGGTCGCTGGTTGCGGTAAAGAAAAGAGAGATGATCCCGGTCCGGGCTACCGTATTTACGGGACCGGAGTTCGGATGGTAATTTGGCGCGCGCGTTCCTCTGACGACTCTCTTTACTCATTCTTCAACGCCGACCATGGTTCGACCGCCCATGCTCAGAATTATTGCCGTGCCACTGCGGAGAGCAGCACCTTCAGCCTCTGTACCGCTCAAGTCACTTCCTCGGATTATGACCTATTACCACTTCCAACTCAATCAAGCGCTTCCAGTCTCGCATACCAAGGGGTGGTCGGCACGGGCACTTTCTCACTGGGCGCAGAACAAGGCGGGAGATATCTGGGCTGGATTTGGGAAGAGCAAAGACGGCTCCTGGCAGGTATTCACACTGTCTATCACCACCCTTTTCCATGTCACCGAGTACTTCCCCTAGCTCAAACTTTTCCAATGGGGAGAGCGTATGGTGGACCGCATAGACTTTGAAGAGTTGGCACTCCAAAGCGTCGACCCTTCGCTTGGCCCGTCTCTCACAGATCTGGCAGCAAAGCTCGAAGATAAAACGAAACCAGTCACCATCCCTCTTCTCTATGCGCCCTCTGTCATCTCTGCAGACTCTATTGCTGCTCAGCTCAAGGCGCTCGTGGAATACCGCATTCCCAAGCACAAGAAGCGTTTCTGGATATATGCCGTGGCTGCGCCGTTCACCGCGCCGTTCATGGTCATTCGTGCGCCTTTTTTCCTTGCTCCATGACGCAACTGACCCATTTTGAATTAGCCGTCGTACCCAACATACCGTTCTTTTTCTGTGTCTGGCGTGCATGGTCAAATTATCGCGCGTATCGAGCATCTGAATACCTTCAAGCACTGCTGCTGGACAACAAGATAGTTGCAGAGTCAGATGGTAAACTCGACAACATCTATCACCGATATCTACCCAAAGCCCTGCCGCCTCCCGAATCCAAAAGTTCGCAGGAGGAGCCCAAGCCTCCTTTCAACGACCAGCTCCTTCTGACGAGAGATGCGATACCTGTGATTCGGGAAACGTTTGAGCTGGATTCGAGTGCCGAGGGTGAAATGTATCGGGCGCTGGAGCAGGCGCGAGTCCGACCAGACCCTCATTCACAGAGTGCTTGATTGAATAAGTTTATTATTGACTAAATAGTGCATACACGGACTGGGTGGATTAGACTTGTATGATAGGCACCCTAATACTGTAATGGCAATGTAAATTTGCTTTTGAACGGGATATCTCTTTCGAATTGGCGGGTGGAAGCATTGGGCTACTTAGAAGAAACCACTTGGAATGGTGAAAATGTGGCACGGGGTTCGATCGTTACCACAGTTCAAAGTCGAAGTTGAGAAGTAGCAACTAGTGATAGAGTTCAAAGGAACAATAATAAAATGTCTTGGACTACTATATAGATAGGTTGTAGATAGCAGCAAGGCCAAGGCCAGGCCATGACATAGCCGGGCAGTCCGGCTGATGGCGTTGTGATGCGTGGGACAAGTTTCGGTTGTCTCTTGCCCTCACCTTCCTTCGTTTCGTTTTTTCGTTTTCTCTGCCCTTTGCGCGTCGTGGAGGCCCCGTCTATGCATTGACAGAGGCTATCCATTCATTCGCTTGGGTCTATGTTACCGTTCACACGTGCCGGCGCGATTTACGTCTCACTCGTCCTGCTGGTTCTGGGACTCCCGCAAGCGGTCGCAGCAAAATGGAAGTTTAGATTCAAATTCGACAATGTGACACAGTGCGAACCAGTCTCCATTTCTTTCCGTGGAAGCAAAGTCCCCGACGACTCGATTCCTGTTGCGCTCACTCTTCTTCCTCTCGACGGCCTTCCAACGACAATCAACATACCCAATGCGGCGGTCAACTCCTCAGGCGTATATGTCACATTCTTCCCACTCGCCGCAGGCACACAGTTCATCGCCTCCTTGGACAATATGGAAGGCGAGAGCGCCGCCAGGGTGTCGGATGTGTTCAAGGTCCTGGACTCGGATGATACCAGCTGTCTGCCAACCACAACTGGAAGCGAGGTCACCCCGTCGCCATTCACCGTTCAAGATCCCCTGGAACAATGTGGAAACCTCACGGTCGCGTACAACACCACAACGGCGCCAAGCGTTCGCATCTTCCAGCCCAGGGGAGGCTCGCTGACGCTCAACCAAACGTCGGACGATCCAAAAGCAAAGGTCGCCACCTACCCAATGGTCGCATTCCGCCAGTCTGATATCGTCCTGCTGTTCGAAGGCGGCGATAACCAAACATTCACCTCAGACTTGCTTCCAGGTAGGTCCTGCAACGCATAGTCATTCCTGATCTAACGTGTGCACAGTGGGTGGTGATGTGAGCAGTTCCGCGGATTGTTTCCCTCCGCAATGGTTCAACATCACCGACGAGGGCAAACCTAGTGATACAGCGACGCAAACTGGCGCAAAGACAACGCTTTCCAGGTGCGTCACTGTGCCTTTAATTATCTTGTCTCCCTCTGATGTTCTATGGAAGACAAACCATCATCGGCATCAGTGTCTCATGCGGTCTCGTCGGCCTGATCGCTTTGCTCGTCGCTCTCTACATGATTCGTGAGCGGCGCGTACGGCGACGTAGGATGTTCATGGTCAACGGCAGCTCTGGCTACCCCTCCGAAACTGATGGTCGCCAATCTTACGGCTCAACAGAGAAAGTTCTCCCACGCGCAGCTCCTCCCCCAATCAACACTGGTTCTTCGTTCGGTCCGACAGGCTATCCCGAAGGCTTTGTCCAGAACCCGGCATACGCTACAGCTCAATATACGCCATCTGCGCGTAGCTTTGTTCGGGACAGCTTGGCATCATGGGGAAACAAGATAGGCTCCCTAAGCCCCAAGAGCCGAGGTATGTCCATCTCGAGCAAGCGTACGGACTCGGGACTTCCGCCATTGGACATCGAGGGGATGCTCAACATGGCCTCGACCGAGCAATCAAACCCTGTAAGAACCCCAACAACCGCATCATCCTACGGCGTCCAAATTGAAGTACCGCCGTTCGATATGGAGGAAGTTCGAGGAGCCAAGGAGACCCGCACACCGTTAACAGCGTCCTCCGTGGGTGGTTCAGAATTCCCTGCGCCGTATTCGCCTCCTCGCGCGCACCTACGCCCTGGTGCCGATGTTCCCACGTCTATGACCTTGTCTGCGTTCTTCCCATCTGGTGTTGCCTCTCGGCCAGTGTCCAACTTCTCAACCACACTGGCCTCAGAGATTGGCGCGGGCTCGAGCGTGCGCGGCCTCCCTGCATCTCCTCGAACACACGTCCGACAGATGTCGTCCGTGGATAGCACGATGAGTGGTGGGGTCCGCCAGCCCACGAGATTGAGGAGCGACAGACAATAGTTCGAATTTTGGACAAGTTTCGCGGTATTGAATTGGGACTGGAAACGTACTGTATGTCTTTCTCGCCTGCCTGGTGCATGTTCTTCGTGCGGGTCCATATGTATTACTATTTTATATGTCCATATGTAGCTGCTGGCCTGCTTTATTTTCCAACGCCTGTTTAGGCGTCTTGGACTCCGCACGTCGTATACTTTACCCACAGGTTAGACATTGTCACTAAATGCGTGCAACTTCCTCAATCAAAAACACTCAATAATTGGGTACAGCAGCGCTTCGGACCACAGGAAAGCATCGCACAAGAACGACGAATACTGTGTTAGCCGTCAAGGAACATGAACCGAATCTATGGGCTCTCGTCGACTTCGAAGTGATCTCATTATGAGGACAGCGACGTAGGATGGCAAGCCTCAAGGTCTTCTCGGGGATGGATAGTGTAGCAGCGGAAGCGTCATGTCTTCAGAACTATGGATTCTAGAAGTGATCAACCCTAAATTGCAGTAGATACCGGCGTATCAAGCCAGTCATTTGAGCAATATACATACGCTCCTACATTGTATCTACCATAGATATCCCCGGACCAGATACTGTCCTTATGCATTTGCGGCTTGAGTGTTGTTGTTAGTAGCCACACCGACAGGAGTAGCTTCCTCATCCACAGGAGACTTTTCAGCCCTGTCTGGTAACGGATGCTCTCCAATGGGGATGACAGAGAGGAAGAGTATGACTGCAACAGCCTATCAAGCAGTGTTCAGTATGTCGGGGAAGCACAATTGAAACGGCAGACCATACCAGTTGCGCATAGAAGACACCTCGCAAAGCAATACCCCAGCTCTCCGTTGCTTTTGCCCGTATGTCTGGTGGAAGGTATCGTATTACAGAAACGGAATCGAGAATTTTCTCGATGGTCTATACGCCCAATGTCAGTCAGACGTTCAGTACTGAGCACCGGTGCACTTGCCTCGTCTGCATTCTCGCCTGTGATGCGTGCACGAAGATTGCTGGCTAACAAGCCCTGGAGAAGAGTCGATGATAGCGCGACACCCAGGACCTGGCCGGCCGTGCGGAAAAGGTAAGATACTAATGCTTTATGTGAGAAAACCGATGGAATATGGGGGGCGTTGGATTTCCTACCTCCAGTCGCAATAGGAATGTTGTCCCGAGAGACGCTGGCGAAGAGTGCCAACAGCGTGGTGGTGAGCACAGAGGCAAACGCAAATCCCTGTAAGAGAAAGGTATAAGGCATTATCCATACCCTTTAGAAGTACGACGCACTGAGGGTATAAGTGTGATATAGTAAATCCATTCTGGCGTGTTATGATTCCTGATAGATGTGAGGCTCGACAAGGAATCGTCCCGGGTGAACTGCTTACCATGAGACGAGACCTACGTTCGCGATGACCAGGCCACTGGAAGCAAAGAACTGATACCACCAATATTTGCCAGTTTTACGCATGTACCATCCAGCGAGGAGAGAGCCGACCGCGACCGCGACACTATTAGGAATTAAATGGGCACCTGCGTTGCTCGAAGAACGCAATAGGAATGCGGTGAAGTAGAGTGGTACGGTGTAGATCTAGATTATCTTTAGTGAGGGTCTGAATCGCAGGGGGGAAGCAGCAAGACGCGTACTGTTGAAAACGAAAGAACGGCAACAAGGAAGTTGTTCTACCGCTGTGTCAGCACAACCAGGTTGCCAGCCATATTTGAAGGCGTACCAAAGCAACCCATCCTGGGGTTCTCTGACAAGGACTTTCAGTCTATGAGTCAAACGTAAAGAAAATATCTGACCATCTTGAGCATGCTCAATGGCATCACTGGCTCTGGAACGGCGTAGGCCTCCACCGCGATAAAGAGTATCATGCAGGACACACTTGGCAATGGAATGAACATTATAAATAACTGAATAGAGCCTGGAATTACATACCTTGCAGCGAGATAGCCATACACTTGCGGATTCGACCAAGGCAAATGGGCACTCGTTTTGTAGCTCAGCGAGACTAAGAAACACCCAAGGCTGACTGCTAATGCGAATGGCCCAGCAAAGTCGACTCGCTTCACTTTTGCCCATAATCCATCTTTCGGCGCAGAGATTATGAACTCGGGCTCGCGGATTTCGAGGTACATGAGGACAAGACCGCATGCGAGGACAGGACCTTGGAGGAAGAATGCGGCACGCCTGTGAACAAGAATGAGACTCGAAGACGGGGGTTATGGGGCACGTACCACCCAATGGTATCTCCAAGCCAGCCTCCCAGAGGCGCTCCAATGGCACCTCCCAAGCCAAACAAAAGGTTTGCGACTGGATCGTGTGAGATGGTCAAGCCTATCATCTGACGAATGACTTACACCCTTGGTAGAGCCCGCGGCTCTTGAGAGGTACGATATCCGACATAATAACGGATCCTACGACGGTCATCCCACCTCCACCAACGCCCGCGAGAGCGCGAAAGAAGATCAGCTGGTTCCTAGGGTAGGTGTCATTCCATGTAGGCTGACTGCTGGCGGTACATGACCCACATCGTCTGCGCTACTCCGCATAATGTAGTCCCAATGGCGAAGATGCTGCTTGCGAGAATGGAACTCGTACGGCGACCGATAATGTTGCACAGACGACCGTAGAGAGGTGTGAAGCAGCACACAGAGAGTAGATACGCGGATCCAATCCACTGAGCAAGCTACAGAAAGCGTCAGCCAACAACCTCGGGATAGTGTGCACACTAACCTGCATGGACTCGAAGGAGGAAGCCATTGGGCCGAGGAGAGTGGCTACAATGGTCCCATCCACAGACCCAATGAACGTCGTACTGCGCGACATATGAGGTTTCCTACGCTGAGTGGACTTATCAAGAGTACTCACGTCCATATTCCAGCTATAGCTATCATTAGTAATGGTCAGGACCGCCATAGGATGTTCACGTACTCAAGAGAAGCCAAAAGTCCCTGTTGGACATTTCTACCACGCCCGAAGGCTTTGGGATTAGTGGGGTCCGCTCCGAGGTCATGGTCGTTTGAAGAGAGCACGAAGCGAGTGTGCACGGGTTTAGTAGATTAAGCCGGCGGCAATTCCCACCATGCAGCGTGCTCACACCTTCATTGATTTGCATGCCTTTTCCCTTCGCCGCTCCGGTCTACATTGAAAAGCAGCTCTCCGCTGTTCTCGTATCAACTATTAGTAATCAAACGGTTGAGGTGAATGAGGGGCAGCTCGCCCTCCAGCAGTGGCCACAGGCTGAGCGGAATCTATCTTCTTTACTATCTTCGCCGAGGCATTCAGATAACAAATGTCCCTGCGGAACGAGCCAATGATGCATGTAGAACAAGATACGTATGTTAAGCACCCAGTTCGTAGACTAGGTGTGCGGTACAAAGATATACACTAATACAGTTACAACAAAGAAAAGCAATTTGAGCACAGCATCTTACTACTTCCTTTTCCCCCCCTTCTTCGATTTTGTCGACCTGCCTGGATTCTGTTGGGGCTGTAGATTGGTAGGCGACTTTGGCTTTTCCGCCGTCTTCTTCGCCGCCTCGCTATCTGCTTTGCTCTGTGCCTCTTTCGCCTTCGCAGCTTTTTCCTCCTCCTCCTTTGCCTTCGCCTTCGCCATTTCCTCCTCCGCCCTCCTTTTCTCATTCTCAAGTTCCTCTTCCTTCCGTTTCGCTACTTCGTCGCCCCCTTCGCCCCCCTCTTTCTTCTCTTGCTCTTCCTTCAGTCTCTTCTCCTCGTCTTCCTTCCTTTTCCTCTTCAGCTTTTTGATCTGGGTCTTGGACATGCCTGCAAACTCGGCGTCATCGTCGACCTGCGGCGTCGTAGGAGTTGGCTGGTTGCCAGATGGTTCTGTAGCACCGTCTTTGTCAGGCTGCTCCTCGGCATTGCTCTCGACGGGTTTGGCAGTGTCGTCCGTCTTCTGAGGCTGTTGGGTCCTATCTTGGTCGCCAGGAGTGTTCGTATCGTCGGGTTTCGGAGCGTTTACATCCAGCTGAGCCTTATCTTCTGAGGCCGGCGCAGAATCTACGCCAGCCTGGCGCTCCTCGACATCGTCTAGCTTTCGTTCTTCAGGTGAATCCGCGTCGGTGGAAGTATCCTGGCCTTTCCCAACCTCTGGTTTGGTGGGGGCTGCCGCAGCGTCCTGTATCTCGTTGACACCTTCTGCCTCGGGGGAGTCCGCGCCGTCCTTCGCATCCACAGTGGCCTCGAGCTCGCTTTTGCCATGCGTTTCGGACTCAGGATTCACGGCGGCATCAGTCTGCGGCTGGCCGTCTGCGTTGGCAATGTTTGGTCTTTGAGTCGCTTCCTCTGATGAACCATCATTCCCAGGCTCTGCAGGTGCATCACTCTTCACAGACTCTGCCGGCGCATCGCTCTTCTCAGACTCTACGGGCGTATCACTCTTCTCAGGCTCTGTCGTCTCAACCTGCTCGCCTTCGTGCGTCTCGTCGTTCGATGCCGTTTGTGTAGCCTCTTGACTGCCATGGTCCACTACATTCTGCTCATCGACCGTCGCCTCCTCCTTGGACTCAGTCTGTCCGCCAGCATCCGCGTCAATATGGTCTCCAGCATTCGCAATAGCCTGGTCACCAGCAACCTCGCCGCCAGTTGCCGGCTCACTCTGCTCTACACCCTTAGGCTCATCCTCCTTAATCTCACCCAGCGCCTCCACTCCCGACTTGGCGCCGCTCCCACTCGCAGTCTGCGCCTGCAACGACGTCGCACTGGGTACAAATCGGTCCTTGGTACCGTCAGGCCACATTATATCCGTGTTCAGAGTGAGCTCGGGCTTGGGTTCGCCACCAGTCGGGGCATCAGTCGACGGCGCCGGCTTCGGATCAGCATCCTGCGAAGTTGGCGGGGGAGGGTCGGCAGACGGTGATGGAGTATGATGCGAGCCCACAGGTGGATTCGGCGACGATGAGGCAGTGGTCGTCGAATGCGAAGGTGCCGACCAATTCTGAGGTGGCTCGGGCGGTGCTTGTCTACGATGGGGCGGTGGCTGCTGCTGCTGATGACGATATTGAGGCCCTTGAGAGTACTGCTGATGTTCGAAGTGTTGACCCCGAGGAGGAGTGGGGCTGCGATTGATGGGTGGCGGAGACGTCTGCGCAGGTGACTGGACGACAGAGGTGACGGCACTCACGATTCCGGAGAACCAACCACTCGACTTCTTTGGAGGGGGAGGGGGAGGGGGAGGGGCAACATGTTGTCGAGGAACAAATGCCGGACTGTGCGCTTTCAACGGCGACGAAAAAGCCGACGGCCGGGTGCTAGCATGACTATTGTCCAGAGGTCTCAAGCCACCCTGCGGAGACGTGACATTCGTGTACGGGTTCGTCACAGTAGGATTGGATGGTCCATGAGGACGCGGACCCATACCTCCCGGCATTTCCAGTGGCCGTTCGCCAGCCTGAGGAGACCTGGCGTTCGTGAACGCATTGTGTACACTTCCACCAGGCTGAGGTTGCATCCACTGAGCGCCATCCTCCAACCCAGTCCCGAATCGTTTGTGCTCAGGCGACGGAGGTGCAGGCCATGGAGGTGGACCCGATTCGCTGACCGACGTACTTCTGGCAGGCGTTGCCCGTGCGAGTGGAGTCGCCGAAGGAATGGTCTCTGAGGTCTTGCGCGTCCTAGGCAGGTCTGTCGACTTGACGTCTTCGCCCGGTTTGACTTCAGCTGGCGCAGACACTTGCGCAGGCTGTCCTGTCGCCGTCGACCTAGACTCAGGCAAAGTCGTTGCGTTGAGATTCTCCGCGCTGGTCGAAGATGCATTGGGTTCCGTTTGCTCACCGGTACCAATTGGTGGCGGAGCCTGGGCAGCAGCCGGAGACGACAAGGATGGCACCTCATCTAGCTTCGACAGGTCGACATCAGGTATAACTGGATCTGCAACGTCTCCTGTGTGGCCAGGCTCATCAGTGGTGGCGACATCCGATGATGGGGGCTGAGGCGGAAGAGCATCCTTGGGTGCGGCGACGTTGTCTGAGGTCGCAACGTCTGCAACGTGCTCGACTCGGCTGGCAGCTTCGGCGAGAGTGGTATCAGGAGCGGGGGTGACATCGGAGGCAGGAGCATCATCTGGAGCAGGACTATCATCTGGCGCGCTGGCAGTTATTGGTTGGGTAGGATCTGTTGGCGTCACAACGTCGGCGACCGTCGTATCTTCCACTTGACCTGGAGTCGCGTCGCCACTAGTCACAGGCGGGACACCGGCCTCGATATCTGCTCCGGAATCCCCAGGGCCATCTGCGCTAGATGCGACTACGGGAGTCGTGGCTGTATCACTAGGTAGGACGTCGGTCTCGACATCTTCGTCAAGATCCCAAGGGTTGTCTGACGCCCCTGCGCTAGACGGAGATACAATTACAGGAGTCGTAGCTAGTCGTGATCAGTACGCACAATCACGTACGCAAGGTTCTCTACTAACCTGGCGCCGCCTCTTCAGATGTCGAGATCTCCTGCGGTTTGTCTGTAATCCCAGATGCCGTGCCCTCTGTGACGTGATCATGCTGCTTGACCTCTTCTTGTTCCGCATCGATCTTCCCACCAACTAGATCCTCTTGCTCAACATTTGCCTCGTTGGTATTCGGAGTTTCTGGCAGTTTAGATTCGTGTACATCACGAGAAATTTCATCTAAATAATATACAAGGATGTTAGATTCCCTACACACATAATCGTAATGAATCTCGCCTTCGCCTTCGCCAACCAAAACTTCAACCGTTTTCTCCTCACCTAGCCCGACCTGTTCTACCCCCTCGGTTGATGGGAGATGCGCCGCGTCCGTTGGCCTTGGCGTCGAAGGAGAGCCGTCCAATTGGGGTGTTGTCGTCGTCTCTTCCGTTTCCGGACTCAGCGGTGGCGTTGGAGGACGAGTTTCCTGTGCCATTCTGGGCGTCACCAGCGGTTGCGGCGGGGGCGGAGAGTGGCGTGCTGCCGCCGTTTGTGGGGGTGCTCCCGAAGCCGAAAGTGACTGGTGCAGTCGTGGGCCCGTTCTTCGATAGGCCGTCTGGAATATTCAAGTTAGCACACTACACCAAACTTGCAATAAGATGGTGGGCACCAATCCACCTGAGGCTTTAACGAACGGGCTTGGCCTGAACTGCTCGATTGGCGTATATGCAGGGCCATCCGAGATGTTGAACAGGTCCTTGATGATGACGTTCATCTCGTCGGCGTCGACGGAAGGGCTGATTGGGCTTCGAATACCGGCCTGCACGGGCGAGCGGACACATTCTCGAGCGCGCGCAATCATGAGGGAGGTGGCTATCCCAAGCCTAATACCCTCATCGAAGGTGAGAGGGTCGGCACGCTCGGTAAGGGCGGCGTAGCGTGCGATCAAAAGCCGGCGGTCAACAGCGTACTCTTGGTAGAAGTGTACCCTCTCCACGTCGGGCATGTCAAGATTCTCGAGCTCACGAATTGCGAGGTCCTTGACCTCAGAGAATGACCAACGTTGGGCGAGCTTGAGGATGTCGGTCCAGTCTTCCCAATCCGCGGCGTAAATGGAATATCTCCTACGGGGAGATGTTAGTGAGAACATCCTGAACAAAGCAGAACTAAAACGCACGGGTTGTAGAACACCCATAGGAATTTGGCAAACTCTCGATGTGTCACATCCTTGAGGATGATAGCATTTCCCTCTGACGAGCCTCGCCGAGTTTCTCCTGGAGAGGCTGGTGTTCCGAGCTCTTGCTTGAAGTAAAGGGATTCGCGCTCGAAGAAGTATTTGTGAACACGAAAGAGGTATTGTTCGACCTGCGGGAGATTAATGAGCCGTATCGCGAGCATCGTGTGCGGGGCGCGCACCAAAAAGTACAGATCTCCGCCAGTGAGATAGTACTCGTCGTGATGCTTTAAAGTTCTAAAGTCGTTCGAAGAATCCGCCCTAGCCATGTCGACAGGGTATGCCCCGATGTCCAGTGGATGATGGTCGAGAGAGAAGGAGGGCGAGGGAAATTCCAGGGTCCATCATATCGCACTGCTTTTGACCAAACGCCGTCTTCTACACGTGTAGGGTGCATGTTCGTTGGACACCGGCAGATATTGGTTCTCCATGGGGCTGCGAAGTGATAGTGAAGCGCCGGACGTAACACCCATAAATGAACAACAGGTTGTTTTTCCCAACATGGAGGGCAGATGGAAAGATACGATGCGCGTATTCAGGTGTCCCGGATGTTTGGTCTTCGGCGCATCAGTGGGGTAACCCCAATTTGGCCTGGAATCGAGCCCTGCGACGATGACGACGGTGGCCAGGGTCGACAAAAAATATGCGCTTCTTTGTAAATGGAGATAAGCACTGTTCGTAGCGTTCCAAATCGAGGATTTTTGCAGTGGCTCTCGGTCGGTAAGCTTGAAATTTTAGTCGTGTCCTTTCGCGGCTCGCCTGTCGGAGGACTGTCATATTGAGTATTACAGGGTACTGCGCTTCGACAACGAGGGGGCGCTTAGTGCACCGTGGACTACATCGCCTTGCCCGCCTCGTGCATGAGAACTTTGGCAAGCGCCGTCGCTGTTTTCCAAAATGCGGGTCCAAGTTGCCTTGAAGGAGTAATGGCGATTTCGGACATTCGCGGTTTGTGTGGCTCGAAGTCATCACGATACGAAGGAAATGAAAAACGGATGGTCGTTCGTGGATGTGAAGCAAAGGCTAGAATATCAGATCGACCATGACTGTAACGCGATCTGCCACGAGTGTGACAAGAGCGAATGTCCAACTTTCCTGGGAAAGCATTTCCCATTGTCTGGATCAAGAATCATTGCCTCCAACACCCTCTTATTGTGTCCAATTACACTATTTTACTATACAGTCTCACTTCGAATGGATCCATCGTCCGTGTGAACAATACTCGGACTGTGTAGACTACTCTTGTCATCTTCGACAGTCGAGCCTTTTCCTGCTATACCCCACCGCTCGTCCGTCGTAGTTTTGAGAGGTAGGTTTCGCATGAACACCATCGTCAACATACCTGCCGAACCAATGCACAAAGTAACCACCCAGACGCGATGCATACTTTGATGGAACGCCATTTGGACCTCCTCTCGTACTTGTGCTTCAAGGGTCGGTATATGCGGGATTAGCGCAAATGCCAGTGACTGGCCGCTGGGGACCTTGCTCATAACGCCCTGAGGCAGACGTTTTCGCAGGCCATCCTGAAGTACCGCTCCACCAATTGTGATTCCCCAAGCCTAGTACATGGGTGAGAACGTTCAATCGAGACCACAGATAGAAATGCGCACCTGGGAAAATGTACGGAAAAACGTGAGTAAAGCCATCGCAGGCGCTTGTTGTGCGACGGTGAGTGGTGCAAGGACCGCGAACTGAGTGATATCAGAGGAAATTTGACGAGGTAGCAGTGAGACTGACGATAATGACTGCGTACAATAGACCAACCCCGCACCCAAAGATAACCTCGTATATCGCGATGAGATAGTAATGTGTCTCCTTCTTGATTGAAACAAGCAGTCCAAGTCCAATGAGCATGCAACACCAGCCCACCAGATTCTAATGTGACTACCCTTAGCCAGAATGTATCGGCACCAGTTGAGTGGACATACAGAAATGTAGTATCTGCCCACTCTTGCAACGACTACTCCTCCTATGATGGCGCAGGGCAGGACTCCAGCAACCATTGGGAGTAGCAGCAAACCTGACTTGGTCGGTGTCGCTTCATGAATTGCCTGGAACCACGCGGGCCTAGCGACGTGGTTAGCAAGGATGTCCACTACACAAAGGCGTTGTCGAACATATAATCTGGAGACAGCTCATGGTAAGACCCAGAAGAGAAGGAACGTAAACGCACATGAGAATGTACCCAGTACGATTCCGTGGACAAAAGTGCCCAAATAACTGCGATTCGGAACGTCAGGGCTGGACGAGATGGTTCAGGTTGTTGACTTGCCCGTTGAAACTATGTCCGTTCAGAAGAATTGACATGGGTATCTGCCGTGGTCCGTCAATTGAATCTGACTAGGTGCAGATGCGAAATCCAACCAGCCTACCGTCGGCTGACTAGCCCACTTGTATTCGTACCAAAATGCAAACAGTAGCCCGATAACACCAACAATCAGTGGTACCAGTACATTGTACGACATCCAGGCGTATCGGACCCCGCCCCAGGTGAGCGCAATTAAAGTTGACGATGTTGATGCTGTTAGTAAGAAGTTGCCCCTACAAAGCAGTCTGTCAGTTGATTTCAGAGTGGGCGGCAAGCGAATTACAGCCAGTCAATATTCGCTAGTTTTGCTAGCAGCGAGCCTTCCGGGCCATTCAAGTTGAGGAAGATTGCAGCCCATACGAAGGAGACGGCGCATAATGGAAGATTTATCCCTAGTGAAGAGGGCATCAGAGAAAACCAGGCGATTGCGTGTTAGATCTGTACAGAAGAACCACCTCCAAGAAATATGATCTGCGAAGGAACCGGCTATGAATGGCGCGACGCCAGATCCCATAGCAATGACTCTAATCGCAGAAAGATGAGTGAAAGGCCATTTTCCCAAGCAAATAAACACTGACACGCTAAGGATTCCGTTGTACAAGCCCCGCTCACTTAGCGAGACCAGATCGGAGACGATGATGAACGACAAGGCCTGAATACCACCGCCGCCGATACCCTGTATGGCTACGTGCGATGATTTAAGATCACACTAGCCCGAATAGCTACGCTGGTTGCCACTAACCTCTTCCGACAATGAGAATATTCATCGATTTGGCTAATGCACATGCGAGCGAGCCAGCAGCAAAGATGGCAATCGCAGCCAGCAGAATGGGACGCCTCCCGAAAATATGCGCCAGGTTGCCGCTGAGAGGCAAGCACGCCGAGGAAGCGAGGAGGTACGCGGAGCCCACCCAAGTGAAGTCGCCCCCGTTCAGGTCGCTTGAGATGGTTGGAGCAATAACCCCAATTCCGCCCTACGACAAATCGTTCAAGATGGCTTGGAGTGCAATGAGGTTTGGGACGTACCAGATCAATTGATGTAAGGATAAGAGAGAGTGAGATGGATACGAAGATCATCCAGAAGCGCACGCAACGGTCAGACGTTGTACTCGCGATGCTCCGCTCGCTGAGATTTAAGGAAGGACATTTGACTAGCGTACTATGGTCGGAAGGATTGCGATGATGATGCAGTGAAGTGCGAGGAGGATCTGGTTCCATGGCGAATAACCGAGGAGAAAAGTTCCATCCCACGCTCTCATATACTAAATGTACCACCGCAGGTATCGAGAAGGTTGTCATCTGCACGTCCCAATGCGGGCGGATGTCCCGAATGATGCTCTATGGTAGTGCCTTGTCGAATTAGCGAGTAAATGTTACGTTGCAAATGGTGAGAACAGGTGGTCCAAAATTGTCCAAGAGTCATGATATGTTCTCCTGTACCGTGAATGGCATACTGATGGGGAGAAACAGGTTGAAATGAGCAACGCGTCCATCATTGGACACTGTGCACGTCCAAACTCGGACATACCTCTAGTGCAACCCGAACTCTCTTTCGACGCGAATGCTCAAGTCCACTGCAAAAGCATCCTAGAGACACTCTTGTAGTATCTTGGGGCCTGGTTTTGTAGCGGTTTCATCTGAGATGATCGTACTGCAATACTTATACTGTGGTCGTGAGATGGAAGACGAAGCCTACAAGCTAAGCAGGGAAATTCAATGATACTGTACTCGGCTGATCGGCCCGTTATTTGGAGATCAAAATTCCAAATGGACGTCTAACCTCTCAAGTGTACTCAGTAAACGAATGTGCTCTCAAAGCCTTGGTCCTCATTGATTTAGCTGTAAATCACGGAATCCCAACTGACACCCAGTTATGTAGTCCTGCTGAACCAGGATATACTTATGTATGTAACTTGTGTCCTTTACCACACATAACATACGATAGTCTAGATCTAGAGCTGTCCACATAATGTTTCCCGATGGTAGATGTCGATTAGGATAGATGCTACAGTACAAGTGTCATAAAAGGGTGAAAGCACCAACAATAGTCGTCATGATAGTCCACATTGTCCAGTCCAACGTTATTGAGATTGCACTACAAATGCCAGGTCAGATGAAGAAAGCAACGGACTGCGATGAGAAACGCACCCGTCATCGGACTTTTCTGGTCGCTCGACAATCTGCACGTCCAGAACGGCGACAAGTCCGTCCACCGCGTTTACTACACCATCGATCCGAACGCTCTCGTTGTGGTTGACACCAATGCTCGAGTTTGAAAGCATTCCTGCCACATACGTAACCTTTGTATGATAGGTGTAGCCTTTATAAGAGCTTGATCCTTCATATGTCGATGCAGTGGTGAGGTTAAGGGTAGGAATGACAGTCCCTGAGATATTGCCGACGATGTAGTCGCGCCCCAGGTTGTACCCATTAAGAACTATGTCATGGTTTTCTACAATTCCAAATCAGCGTGTGATGAGAGTGCGAAAACCTCAAGCTTACCCACTAACGGCTTCTCGTATGATGTCGCCAGAAACACAGCGCCACTAAGATCCTCAAATATGAGTTTGAGCGGACTGACAGGCGGAAGTGACATACGTGTTTCCTGTGGGGCCGTCCTGCAGCCAGTATCTGAAATGGTTACCTCCTTGTATAGACTCCTTGCATGTGCCAAGAGCGGGGTCGCCGTAGTTGTATCTTATGACGGCGGTTTGGTTCTCTCGAAGTCCGTCAGTACGTGCTAGTGATGACTAGGACACGGAACGCACTGAGTCCGTCGCCATCCGCCAAATCGGCCTGCATGGGGTTACCCATCTGTTGATTCAAACATTCCCCGGAGAAGTTGAGAGACCTGTCCATGAGCGGCGCTGAGTACGATGCGAGTAAGACGAAGTGAATGAACGTACGTAAAGTATGTTTGCAGACCACCGTCCTCCTGGTCCACCAGGACGTCGGCATCTGAATTCCCCGACACAATCATGTTGAGAGGTTCACCCTGTCCTGCAGGGTAAGTCTCCCAAGGTATGCGCTGTGCGTGAGATCTGTTTGAGTCGCAGTGAACGAGAGGGCTTGCAGTTGCGCACCGTCAACATGCTCTTCCCTGCTGCCACTGGGTTGATATAACCCTCCTTTGGTATTGAGGCGTCAGCACGTCGCAATGGAATCCATCTAGGTCGCGAGAGCGCGAAAGAATGTGAAGGAAACAAGACTAGCAATAGTAGTGGTGGTGGCAACATGAAGGTAGGAGGACAAGGCTTGGAATGGCCATATGAATGTATCGTAAATGGAACAAAGCCAAGGCGCGCTGCCGGCCTTGTCAGCCGCGATCGCCTGGGCCGCGCCTGGGTGGCATGACTTCGGTCGTTCGACAAGTCCTCAAACCGACAACTGGCAAAGCTAGACACGCGTCAGCGAGAAAAGCTCCCAGGATACAGTAAAGTACGCACCTCTGCAGACTGTGAGGCCAAATCTCTATCGAGCCAAGACACCAAAAAACCAAGGAATGCCGTGCACGCGCTTGGCGTCTCCTTATTGTATTCTCTCTCCTCCCATCGCCTACTGCCCACAACAGGTGAAGCCCACAAACGTGTTATATAGTGAGCGCTGTTCGTGAAGGTTACAATATGTAAGTATCGCCCTGCGTTAAATAACCTAGGTATAGGAGTGTCCTCAGCCTGGTTCTACATGAATAATTACTGACTGATAATCAAGATCAATGTCCCTCAGCCGCTCCTTCCGCCGCGCCTCCACCTGCAAAGAAAGCCGCAAGGCTGGTGCATTGGTGCATGTCGTGAATAGCCACCTGGCCTGTGTAGAACCAGGAAACACAGGCAATCATCGCGTAGAATGCGACCAACGAAACACCTTCCGCCCAATTTGTCTTCGCATCCGCCGTCACGTAATTTACGAGGAACATCGCAGCAATGATGAGCGCGACCTCGAAAATGTCGAAGAGAAGTGTAAGCGGCTTGTTGATCCACCATGCTAACAGGATGAGGAAAGGCATCCAGAAGAGCAGGAATTGAATGCTCAGATCGATGGCGCGCGCTTTGGCGACAGTCGAGGGCGGGCTGGGGTGCCCAAGGTAGTGTCGCGCGAGGTAGCGGAAGAAGAACATGGCAGCGAGGACACCGTCTGCCGAGAACGAAATGAGTGGCAGGAGGATGAGGCCGAACCACTCTTCCTTGACTCTTCCTTCCTCACGCACGAATTCCATGGAATCAACAAGCTGCGAATGTTCAGAAGAGGGCATTGTATGAACGACTCAAGTACGCACCCACTCTGCTGTTGCTGCCATGAGAGCGATGGCAATGGCAAGCATACCCAAGCACACCCATTGACTGACCTCAGGATCGCGCTTCTCAAATTCCTCCTCCTCATGCTTTAGACCGTTTGGTGCGTCTCTTGCTTTGTTCAAGTTGAGTGCGTTGTCATCGCCAGGCGGATTATGCAGGTATACTCGCGAGCAGAAATACACCAAGAGCATGATGATAGCGAGCCCACGGCTCATCTGGAGGAACACGAGCCGTGACGCGTCGTTGACCGATTCCTCGACCGTCGTCTGCTCGACGCCCTGCACTGACGCAAAGAACGCAGTCGGCAGCAGTAGAGCCATGACACCGATGGCCAGCAGTGTGTGGTTGAGCTGCGATAGATGGGGATGTAGGTCTTGATGCACCACACGGGCGCCACCGGCAACGAAGGCTGTTCCGGGGATGAGAAGAAGGTGCAGTATAACCACGCCAATGATGGTCGACTGCAACAGCTTCAGTCTGCACGGCCTCGTCAAACGAGAACATGCGAAAATCAGGCGAGGACATACTCGCATTTAGTGAGAAGGACAATGGCCAGGGTGGCCTCGACGACACTGGATGGAGTGGTGAGCGGAGAATGTGTAGGTGGGCGCTCTGACGCACTTGTTCAGTGTCACAACCAAGAGGTCCCCCAAATCCTTCCCAACGTAGAACGTCATTTGCTCACCACCATACTCAAAGAGATGCTCGAGGGGCAGGATGGCGAGGAAGCACACTGGATGCGAGAAGTGAGATAATCTTTCCAATTGACTAGAGCATAACGCACGCGCAAAAGTAAGTGGATATGGCCAGCCAGGCTCCTCTGGTGGTTCGTGATGGTTTGCAGCCGCGTTCTCGAAATGAGAATACCAGGCCAGTGGCATTATCACGAGAAAGAGATTCAACCAGGAAGAGAACACCACTGCTTTGATTGACGCCAACGTCCCTGCCTTGCTCTTCCCTTTCCTCATGAACCGATTGCGAAAGCGGACCATGCCAGCACGGTCAGGCATCCAATGGAAGTTCTTGAGGCCATAGATATCTGAAAGTGAACTATCACTCGAGCTTGAGCTTGACGACGACGAGGATGAAGACGATGTGGCTGTCCGCCGCAGGGCTGCGCCGTTGCCGTCAGCAGGTAAGATCCCAACGTCGCGTTCTTCATCCGCGACGCGTCCATTTGAGCGTTGGCGCGCCTGTTTTTCGGCGTCCATCGGTTACGAGCACAGGATGAGGTGAAGAAAGAGAAGGCTTGGCAACACGTGGGTGCAATGATTACGGGCGCAATGTGGGGCGTGCCTATGACGTAGAAGGACAATGGGATTTTGCAAGACAAGTGCCCAGAATAGCAGGACTCAAGTCAGCGTACACAAGCGAAACGAATAGATAGAGGGTATGCGAAACTAATCCATACCCCCTTGAAATAGTATCTCAGCTATATACAAGCTCTAAAGACTAAAATCGTCTGACTGCGCAAGCAGGCCCATTTGCAAACATAAGTAGATGGTCGGTGCTGGGTTTGGGATGTCGATCTATAGCATGCAGGCTCACTCGAACCTGCTACAATTATGGCACACTTAGACGGCCTACAGTTGTGCGCAGGACTGAGAGGAGTTCTATTCCCAATAAAATACCGTATATTAGAGCGAAACCTGTATGTAAGTTTGGCGCAGGGCTTTAAATTTTGACGCCCGTGTGTACGCAGGCAATACCACCCCATTGATCAGTCCAAGCACCCCCATCCACATCTGGACCAGTCTTGAACCCCGCATCCCTGATCATTTGCGCAAAAGTCGGCTGAGGAGGGAATTTCCTGATGCTCTCAACCAAATATTGATAGGAGTCACGGTCACCCGCGAGGATGGTACCCATGAGAGGAATCACAGAGAACGAGTATTGGTCGTACAACCTACACATGAGACTTGTCAATGGTGCAAATATGACAGCGATAGAGGAACGTACGTGCTGAGAATTGGGTTGTTCACTTTGCTGAACTCCAAGCATGCAAAGGTTCCTCCGGGCTTGAGAACACGGTATGCTTCTGACAACACGTCTGGGATGGATGTGCAATTACGGATTCCGAAGGCAATGGTGTAAAGGTCATAGGTATTGTCCTTGAATGCGGACATCTCTTGTGCGTTTGCCTCGTGGAACGATACCTGCGGAGCTGTAGAGGTATTAGGAAAGCCCAAAGCGAAGACAACATACGCACTGTTGTGATACATTGTCTTTTTGAACCGTTTGTAACCCTCCTTCAACATCTCCGCGTTGATGTCCGAAACCTCAACAGTCGTTTCCCTATCTGCGTACTTTTCCCGTGCGTGGTCGAGGATGCGTAGGGCAATATCGCCAGTGCCGCCAGCGACGTCGATACACCGGAGCGGGCCCTTGCGTCCAGGATCCAATTTTGACACGAAGTCATCTTTCCAGAGACGGTGCACGCCCATAGACGATGCGTCGTTCATCAGGTCGTATTTTGATGCTACCGAATTGAAGACCTGCTTCACAAGCGACTCCTTCATGTCCTCGGGGACAGTCCGGAAACCAAAAGATGCCGTTCGTGCATCGGCAGGCGGCGGCGTCGAAGAAGACGACGGTGGCTGGCCGGGAGGTGGCGGAGGTGCGCTCATATGGCGCACCAGAGGGCGCAGGGGAAGACGGCGTAGGCGGAGCATATCGTGGACGCGTAAAGAAGAGCACGAGCGCGTCGCTGACTCAGCTGCCATATTCTTGCCGGAGAACCATCATCACCACTGATCATGTCTGCGTCTCGACCGACCCATTGTATGTCGCCCTGCCTGGAAAAGCAACTGTTATTGACTGGGGAATGGGCGACTCTCAGTCCTTTCCCTCCCCCTGGGCCAAATCCATGCCAGTCTACGAAACAAAGTCGCACTGTTTGCAGGCGCTGCCGACCCATCGTACCGTTCCATAGTCACCTCTCCTGCGCGCGTTCATTTTACACTGGGAGTCATGGCTTTATCTCAAGAGCCTGGCAGGACCGTAAACGATGCCCTTGCATTGCTCCAGAACCTGCCTTCGCTACTATCTCACCACCTTCATGCTTCACCACCCATGGTCTCTCTCACAGAATTGGACATTTTCAAGGCGCGAAGATCAGGCCAGGCCCGTGTCGTGCACGTAGGACCCCAACTGCAGGGCAATGAGGCATTCTTCGATTTGTGCAATCGCATTCACGCAGCCTTTCGAGAGGCAGGCTTCATCACCGAGCAACGCCCACTGAAACTGCATATGACACTCATTAAAGCGGGGGCTGGCCGAAATAACAGGAACGCAACGTTCCCTCTGGAGGCTCTCAGAGGTGCGCCATTAGACGCGCTGGGTGTAGCGCCTATACCAGAGGGTCCGTTGAAATTCCCACTGAGCATGGCTTGGGGTGCATACACAACTCCAGCCCTACATTTATGTTCCATGGGTAGTTTTGGTTCGGATGGAGCGTATGTCAGTCTTGGGAGTGCTCCGTTATCCATCTCTCGAGCATGAAATATAACACTGGTAATTACCCGTAGAATCGAAATCCCAGTATGAGTCTGTTACTCCACCGCCTGAAATGCATCCTGTTACGCGCCCTGTATCCGTCTGAGTGTGAATGTCCATTGTCCATGAATTCGTAACACCGGACCCACCCATGCAAGTCTCTGCCGATTCAACGTCAAACACTGGCTTGTTCTTGGCGGCATTATTCCTGGAGCGCTATCTCGCAAAAAGCATTTTGCAATCACAAGCTCTATGTAGCATTTTAGTGTGGTTTTTACAAATAGAAGGAACGCACCGAAGACATAAATCATCTCCTGATGGGGACACTCTGTACTTGGGCATGCAGCAAGTTCGCAATGTTGGCCGCGCCCTCCTGCCTTTTCATGAGTTGCTGATGGAGGATATCGATGCACCGATTCGCATCCGTCAAAAGTTGGCTGTCCGACGGTATTGGCTCGCCCAAAACTATCATTGGCAGGGCACCCAAGCCGGTCTCGCGAAGAACGTGAGAAACTTGTTCGAGGGTCATCTTCAGCACTTGGATCTCCTCTATAAGTAAGGCGCATCAGAACCGTACAACATCGAGCTCCTCTGAACGCACCTTCAGTCTTGGCTGGGTTCGTGCCAACATGGTAAGCCGTATCACTACGAGCAGAATCAGACCACGGAAAGCCGAATCTCAGGCAGAATCGCACATGCTGGCCTTGACAGTGTTCGCCATCTCCCGGAGTCCTTGTATGCTTGCAACGACCTTGGCGCGGTTGGGTTCTTGGAATGAGCCCGCCAGTTCGCTGGCCGCGCCGATGTGGAACTCGGTTGCCTCGCCTGAGAAATCATCGGTAAATACCGCAGAGTTGAATGAAGCTGCGATTCCAGCGAAAGCGGAGGGGCTGGTGCCGAAGGTATCAGACATCGTGAAAGTAAAAGGGCAAGCAGTCACGGTGCCCGATTGCCTCTGATCCGGGCTTTTGATCTTATACTTTCGATAGACATGACCACCAAGCTTCAAAGTGCTCATGCTGCTTCTCGGGTATCAACCAAGGCTCCTTTCTTGCTACTCACAGGCGGGCTATCCCTGTTGTCAGGAACTTAGGCCTCGCTAGTACCATCTCATTTTCTCCATTCCACTATGAGTATTACCGTCTATAGCTGCATAGCATGCACCCACGCTTCAAGGTCCCCACTACAGCCATAAGCTCGTAAGCGCGCTTATTTTCATGTTCTGTTGCCTGGCTGCCGTTGCATGTACTTAGCATGGCAAGGCCACGGGCCTGTGGGCTTGACCGTTCAAGAAGCGAATCCTAGAATGTGACCATGTACGTCGAGGAAAACAAGAATCCTCGTTATGATTGAGGAGAGATTAGGTGGAGACTGCATTGAAGCTCCATCAACAGGCCGACCGCCGACGCCTTCGAAGTTCGCACGCGTGCAGAAATGGTCACGTCACGTGATCGTAACTGTCGATCGACCAGGCGCGTCGCCCACGCTTGGACTAAGACTCTCCCCACCATGGCGCCTGCACCCATGCGCACAGAACGAGCTATCCCGACCAAAATATCCAATGTATCACATTCACACGTAGACTGTAAGCTAAGGCTCGCAGGACGGTACGCGCCATCAAACTCGCACGAATGTCATTTGACCTTGTACCGCAAGAGCTGTTGCATACGCTGCAGATAACGCACACTTTATTCTCATTGACGAGCAAAGCAATGGACTTGTTGTCAACGCGGCAGACTGCTTAAGTGCGTGGGATCGCTGGCCGCGCACAAGAGGGACGGTTATGGTCATCGGTCGTCTGGAGCTCGTTTCAGATACAGTGGGTTGTCTACCAAGTTGTGCACCCTCTTACTCACCCCGATGCTAGCCTGTTTCCCACATACCACTTCCTTACCACATAAATCCTCTCCTTGTTTTACACGCCCTACATATCGGTGACATAGGCGGTGAGATTGATCTGGAGGAGTGGAACACCGGAATAGACAGCCTCCCACCAGTCGAACATGAGTTACAATAGATTTATTTCCCATAAAATTCCATAACAGAGCAAATCACAGAGCATTGCACAAACCTAACGCATACAACTAGTCTTCTTCACTGTCACTTGACGAAAAGTCCTCGTCGTCTGACCCCGCTATGTATGAACTGTAGGCAGTTGCAACGGGCGGTTGCGGCGGCTCAGTCTCTTCTTCTTCCTCCAACTCGCCCAGCAAAAAGTCATCCAGCCCCTCGCCTTCGTCTTCGACCTCGGGAGGCTGTTCTGAATCCGGGATAATGTCGAGTTCGTTGGCAAGGAAATCATCATCAATGGGTTCGAAATTAGGTGCCGCGGGGGCAGTCCCAACTTCCTCCCACTCATCCTCGTCTTCATCCTCGTCATCGTCTTCCTGGATGGGCACAGGAGTCGGTGCCAGTGCGACGGGAGCAGGTGGTAGGACGGGAGCGACAGATGATCCAGGTAACGAAAGCGGCTGGCGGAATGATGAGTTCATGCCTGGCAGTTCAAGCTTGGCTGGTGGTTTGGGCGGCGGTGGAGGGGGTTGTGCTTTCTTCGCTTTCTTCGCGGCAGGTGGAGGGGCAGGTTTCGGAACAGGCGCTGACGGCTTGCCCAGGTCAAACTCCTCGACTTCCGGCTCGGGTTGGGACCTCTTCTGACTTGCTCGGACTGCTGGCGGTGGTGGGACAGCTGGAGCAGGTCCAGTAGAGAAACTGGTGGACGGCTTTGGCGGTAGCTTGTGCTGTAACTTGATGGCTGGAGGAAGCTTCTTCGTCGGTCTGGGGGGCGAGTGCGCTTGCGCTGGAGGAGGGGGCAATGGAGCATGTTTGGGGGCTGATGAGGCAGGAACCTCCGCTTCCAATGTAACTTCGTGCTTGCGACGAGCTGGAATGAACAATTAGAATAGAAGGTATACAGGATTGACCCGTAAGGAACGTACGAAGTGCACCTGAAGTTTGAATGACCCTGCTGAACTTCATGGTGAGGGATGATTCTACTTTCTCGATAGCGTAGCTCTACAAGAGGGTCAATGCTCCATAGAACAATAGAAAGAGGTGCGTACTCCTGTGTCAACACTGTAAATCAAGGTGCAGAAATTGTCTTGTGCGGGCGCATCTGAGCCATGGAAGATAGCAGATTGGCCGGGCTAGATAGTTGTGAGTGATGACATAACGGGTTGGACGTCGGGCGTACATTTATTGTTGGCTGATGGATTTCGGCAGGTGTGTTGTCGGTGCCAGCAGCCTTGAGGTTCAACGTAGCGTTCGAGTTTACGTCGACCTTGGAATTGCGATAATTATCTGCATCTGCATAGACCAGTCATTAATAACCCGCCGGCGTCGAGCCAACACAACGTACAGCGGACAGAATGGAGTGGGAGCGGTGGGCGTTTTGTAGCGATGGGCAGTCCTTGACGTTTTGCCATTGCATTGTTGAACGACTTTCCGAGGGTCACCGTATGACGGCCAGAGGGTTTCCATTTCGTGGAGGACATCGTGGTTCGTGAGAGTGTTTGTGTAGTCGGACCGGTTGGACCGGGCGCTGTTTCAACGAGTTACTGACCCCGAGCCTAATCATACTCGATCATCTTGCGCGGCTTGACTTCACACAATCCGGTGCCGGTTGCAAGCACCCTAAATTTTCTTTCTTCCTCGCCGAGTGAACCGAACAATATGCCTCGAGGACGTGGCCAGCACGGCAATTCCTCCCCAGCCAGAGGCGGACGTGGACGCGGTGGTGGACGTGGACGTGGGCGGGGTAGAGGTGGCTTCCAATCTTTCCAGGCGCAGGCAGATGTGGACCTTTACGACAGGATGTGTATGGGTGCCCAAACATTCATCCAGTCCTCTTCTCACAATCATCAGACAATGGTTATGGTTATGATAATCCCAGCCCGGCCTCTAAGTTCGGTAACAAGGCCAAACGCGGGCTCGGGTCGCCATCCAACGGTGTTAAGCGCGGCGGAAGAGGTGGCAAGGCGTCTGGGAGTCTAAGTTTATTGCTTGAAGACCGTCCGTATTTGCGGCCCATCACTTTCGTTCCTTCTACTGTTGCCCCAGTTCTCTTTCAAGAACAAGAGGAAATCCTCAAGCCTGTTATAGAGCAAGTCGGTACGTGTGCCTTATTGCGCTTTCTTCATCTCGTTTGCGAACCTTTGTTACAGATGAAGACGATGAGAGTCATATTCCCACTGCCAACAAAGTTTTGCGCGTATTCAGCCACACAGTCGCAAAGCCTTCCCCCTTCGAAAGCGACGAAGAAGACATCGAGGAAATCGATTTCAATGATATATCCGCATTCCAGGAGAAAGTCAATCACACCGCCCGCCTAAATCCCGAACCCCAAGTCGTGGCTCCTCCAGATGCATTCATGAGCGTATTGGAAGCAGAGAACCGTACAGATGCGGTTGAAGAAGCTTCTATCGGGGGCGTATTTGCAAACGAAACGCCTGGCGCGCCTCAATTCTTCCTTGACGACAAGCCAAATCCAATACAGGCGGTGGACGTCGAGCAAGCTGGTCCAGTTGCTGGTCTATCCAATGCCGAAACATCTGACGCACCCCCATCCTATCTGTGGAACAACTCAGCGCCATTAGAGGCTATGAAATTGATAAAGACGAGGTCAATTGTTGGCGCCTCCAACGTGCAAACCTTTGACGCGCCCCAATTCTACCTTGATGACAAGCCAACGCCAGTCGAAGCGGTCCAAACCGGTCCAGTTGCCGGACCCTCCAATTCGAAAGAGGATCTCTTCTTCCTCGACTCGACTCCCTCGATTGTCTCGGCGGGCCCAGCATCAAATGAAACAGTACCGCCTCTTGGGGCGCGACAAGCGGTCGACGAGGAAGAGGACGACGAAATCATTGTATTCGAGGCGCCTTTGCCTAGGTCGCGCATTTCGACTCCAGTACCTACGCGGGTCACACGTCAACCTCATCCAATGCAGAGTCCTCTAAAGAACCAGCTGCTTGACCGACGAAGACAAAAGGTTCAAGCTTCGTTTGCAGAGCGTGCCGCAGAACTTGCGGAGGCAAACCTCATCAACGAGGGCAAGCGGGATCCCCGCTTTGATGATAGGCGACGCGGTGATTCGGACGTTGACTGGGGTGATGGCGATTCGGATGGCGACGGGGACGCAGGTGCGGAGGGTATGCTTGTCGATGACGAGCTGGAGATGGACGTCGAAGCGATGAAGAGATTTGCAAATGGCGTCGGAGCCGGCTGGACAACGATGGACGACGTTGCAGATGCAGCTATGCTCCAAGCTGAAGACGACGAGGATGACATAGATGAGTCAGACAGTGAAGACGAAGAAGATGCCGAGGGCGCCCGAGCTATTGAAGCCGACGAGAACGCTATGGTCGGCGACAGCGACGAAGACGAAGACGAGGACAATATCTATTCACCAGATACAAGCTTCCAGATGCGTCTGGAGAGACTGCGTCTTGGTGGAAAGTCGACAGCCACTGCAGGGGAACACAGCGATGATGATGACGAGGACGATTTTGAAATGAACGCAACATGGGCAGAGGAAGATGATGATTTCATTGCCCACCTCGATGTAAATGCCCTTATATCTATCTTTCACGTCGCTGATTGGCATTAAAGGAGCTGATTGCCGGTGGCTCAGCAAACCGTGCAGAGCGTAATAAGATGCTCAAGATGATGGACGAGTCCCTCGATTCCGACGATGATGGATTCATGCAACCTGCGAAGCGCCGTAAAGATAAATACAAAGACTTGCCAAAGGAGCTCCAGTCGCAGTGGGAGCAGGATCGCAAGAAAAAGGCTGAGCGCAAGGCTGAAAGAGAAATCAACCGTCTCCTCCAGGCCTCAGACCCAATGTCGGACAAGAAGGGTGGCGTGAAGGGCAAGAAGGCGATGATGGCTGCCGCGCGACTGGATCCAACCATTGTTGTTTTACCAAACAGAATCATCGACCCTACGACCCTCGTGCAGCAAATTCGACGTTTTGTCGCGGATTTAGGGGGAAGGGCAACGATGAGCCTACCACCGACAAGCAAGCAGACGCGGAAGTGTGTTCACGAGCTGGCGATTGCGTTTGGGCTGAAGAGTGTGAGCAAAGGGAAAGGGGACTCAAGATACACGACGTTGAGCAAGACTTCGAGGAGTGGTCCGGGGATTTGCGACGAGAAGAAGGTAGCAAGGATCATGAAGCAAATGGGTGCGCGCGGAGGCAGTGGGGGCGACTGGGGCGACTGGGCTGGTAGTAAGGGCGTGAGGAGTGTCAAGCCTGTTGGTAAAATGCCCCGACACAAGGAGGGAGACGAAGTTGGCAAGGTGCGCTATTTGGTGAATCCATTGTTGATAATGCTCATTCAATAATGTAGGAGGCTCCCAAGATTGGGCAGGGTAACGTTGGGTTCAAGATGCTAGCATCTATGGGATGGAGCGAAGGCATGCATATCGGTACAGCCGAAGAGAGGGGTCTGAAAGATCCGTTGACCGCAGTCATAAAAATGACCAAGTTAGGTTTGGGTGCAAAGTGATCATAGCAGTAGTACATACATGTAGCTTATGTACTAGTAAGGAGTGTACCGCCTGTAATCCATCTTGTATCAGTTTTTACGGAATAGTAGCTTCCATGGCAGATAACAATCGCACTTTATAGGCAAACGACTGGATAAGTGACTAGGCTGCCTCGATCAATCCATTGTTCAATCAGGCTCATGAGCATTATTCTGACCAAGCGTGGTCTGAGCATATAGTACGCGGGTTTCGTGGTACATCGTTATATCGTATACGAGGATAAGATTACATTCATCAAAGTTCGAAGTATATGAGTAAATCATAAGTAGGACATCAATTAGTGCGCTGTGTTCCCTGTTGGCTGTGGGCTCTGTGGCTATTATGGTGGTGCCGGTGTCTATGTTTCTTCTCAGATACTGGGGCATATCTTGGTGCTTTTGGAGCTCTTCCTGCTTCCAAGTCATTTCCAGCCACACGAGACCTAGCCGGCGAAGTACGCAATTCCGCTGCGTCGAGGTATTGCACCATGTTCCATAGCGTGAAAGCTCCATAACTATAACCAATGTGATGAGGACTTGCAACAATTTGGTCGATCTTTGGGCTTACATGTATGAAACAATGACTAGGCCGACGATGACCATGAGCGCGACGCCGAGCCCGACATCGATATCACTGTCATCGTCCCGAGCGCGCACAAACTTTCTTGACCAGGTAAGGAGGAGGTAAAGGAACATCGTGGACTGCACAAGGCTACAAACTGTCGTCAGAAGTGTCCTACAGTTATGAGCGATCGACATACAACACTTGGACAGCAGCCACACGGAAGAGACCCTTGGTAACCATAACGGAAAGGTCTAGTCGGTAGTATGCTGCACCGAGGAGTACTAGCTGATTCGTCGTCAAACAAATCTGGTATACCCATAAAATACCGGTGATAGCAAGCTTTGGGTTGTCATTGCGCCTTTCTTTTAGGATGTTGAGGACCATTATCACGATAAGGGCCTGTTGCGAATCATGAGCATGGAAGTTCAGTCCAGCACATAGAAGCGTACCACAAACCGCTGAAGCACCGACACCCAGCGCGTCTCCCTATAAGCCAACTCATATACATCTTGGTGATTCTTTAGGTCGCAGAGACAGAGAATGAGGGATGTCGACATACACAATGCACTGATGATTGCGCTGGCAGTCGTTACAGTGTCTCGCGCACGCTGGCTAGCAGGGTCATCCGGTAGTCCGCTCCCTAGAAGTGCGAGATTGAAGCCAAGGGCGATTGTTAAGCCTACAAGGCTCAGGAGATCTAAGTCAACGTTAGAATATGGAGCTACATAACGTGGTATGATTGAACGTACGTGCAACTACACTTCTACGATGCTTGAGCGGGAGGCGGGGAAAACTTGTCGAGAGACCTTTGAATCGTGGAAGGCCATCCTCAAGAAGCTTCGACAAAAGGAAAATGAGAGCCAAGAGGAAGAATGTACGATAAGAGTACTGCGCCAGGGTGAGTAACTCCACTCATTCGCTCGATTCAATAAAAAGCTCACAGCCTGTGCCACGAACGAAACGGTCATGATGAGCGGAGAATCCGATGCTTTGCACTGTGCCTTCAGTCTTGTTTTGAGGAATAGAGACGACAGGAGAAATTTATGCGGCTGATACTACTTGGGAAACTTTGCGTCCCGTAGCGAGCATTGGGGCGCAAGCTCGCGTCTGTAACTCGCGTCGCGCTCATAGTATGCAACAGGAAATCGGAGCTCGGGCGGTCACCCTGTCGCGAGAAGCAAACCGTTCGGTACGGTATCGACGGTAGACCGGATGATTGAGCGCAGTAAAATGGTGTTCAGAGACACCGAGGCTGAAGCTGGTGGGAGAAAGGCAAGTTTAAATTGTATTTACTCGTCCATATTTGGCCAGGATAACGCGTCACATCACGGGATCGTTAAATTCTGATACTGAGGACGCCTTGTCTACGCGAGCATCCAGTATTAAACTGTGGAATATGCCATTGTAACTAGTCATAATCAGCATGCATGAACCAAATGAGCCAACCTATCTGGTCCCACCTTTTATTGCCACGATTAATATGTCCGATCAGCATCATCATCAAGCGCTTAAGCACAGTTTCGCGTCCTGCTATCACTATCGCGAATCCAATTTCTCAGTTATGCCTCTACTGGGAAGCAAACACACAAAGTCCTCAGAGTATTTCAAGACACTGGACGATCTTGACGCCTGGGCGTCGTCTCCCAGGCCCAAATATACGACTCCGTTGGCATATCATGCTCGGACTCAACAAGCCACTAAGGCGACTGGGAAGCTCCTTGTACGTCTGATCACTTTGGCTCAAGTCCTCACTAATCGTCCGGCCAAGGTCTGCCATGATTACAAGGTCATTTACTCGATAGCGCGGCAAAATACGTGCTAAACCTGCGCAAGGGTGGATATACCGAGAGTCCGTTTGCGTTGGCCTATACCTTCAACTATTGGAGTTTCTGTGATACATTCGTCTAGTCCGTTGGGTCTATCTCCGTTGCCATCTCTTGTACTGACCGTCACATAGCTTCTCGCACCATCGCGTTACTATCCCTCCGCCAGGATGGATCACAGCGGCCCATCGACAAGGCGTAAAGATGCTTGGGACCCTGTGCGCAACTGAATCCATTTCAACGAGCGTGCTTCTCATTGATTCCTAGCATATTCGAAGGCGGAGCAGAGGCCGACTGTCTGCGGCTACTCGTTGGCAAACTTCCCAAGAGCAAGACAGGTCCGGCACAGAGCAACACATCCAACAGCCTCCCTCTTTCCCCTCACTATGCTCGTGTGTTAGCAGACCTAGCGCACGAGCGCGGATTCGACGGATATCTGTTGAATTTCGAGTGCCCTTTGCAAGGCAAAATCGAACAAACTCGCGCCCTGTGCGCCTGGATCACCCTCCTCCAAGAAGAGCTACGAGTCAAGGTCGGCCCGCATTCTGAAGTCTCCTGGTATGTGACTATCCCAGAGCATGACTGCCATGGGCTCAAGAGATACAGGTACGACAGTGTGATAGTGGACGGTCGACTAGCCTGGCAAGACCGTCTGAACAGCATTAATTTGCCTTTCTTCCTCTCTTCGCACAATATCTTCAGCAACTATACTTGGCATTCAAGCTATCCCGCCAAAACCGCCTCCTACTTTCTGAGTCTGGGTGCGGAAACAACGGCTTCCAGCAGGAAGACGCTCCAAGATATCTTCATGGGAATCGACTGCTGGGGACGCGGGAGCCATGGCGGCGGTGGCTTTGGAGCATTTCGTGCTCTCACGCATATCGCACCAGAATCACTAGGGCTCAGTGTGGCTTTCTTCGGCCAAGCGTGGACATGGGAGAGCGAGCAAGACAAACCCGGCTGGACATGGGAGAAATGGTGGGAATACGAACGTCTATTATGGGTCGGGCGTCGCACCATCGACGAGGCAGTAACAATACCAGAAATGCCGCGAGAGAAGGAATGCTCCTGCGTGAACGACGCGTACAAGCCGATATCGTCGTTCTTCGGGAGACGTGCACCGCCGGACCCCAAGGTACTCCCTATGAATGTTGCCTTTTGTCCAGGTGTAGGCCGTGGGTGGTTTGTCAAAGGAAAGAAGGTCTTTGATGGACCGTGGACGGACGTGGGCAAGCAAACGTCCATGGGCGATCTATTGTGGCCTGTGCCCAGTGTAGCTTGGGAGGGAGACGAAGAGACTGTCCATGAGTTTTACGGGATGCCGAGAATCGTGCCTTCTGTGTGCATGGATGAGGCGTGGAATGGTGGTAGTAGCGCCAGGCTGGAGATAATCGACGATACCACCGAGCGAGCGCTCTATCGCTGCATCTGGATACCAACGCAAAGTATAGCGCTATCCGCTGGAACAACCTACCGTGCTACAGCCATATTCAAACTGGAGGCCACGGCTGAGATCGACGTCAATCTGTCCGTCAAAGGCGCGAATACTATCGAGGTGGTCCCAACAGCCGACAATGATACGATCATGGAGGCGGGATGGTCCAAGCTCTCTGTCGAGGTCACAGCGGAAACAGAATGCACAGCCGCGATCGGCCTTGTCATTGCCATGGTTTGCGAAGACCCCGAACAAACGAACTCTTCTTTGTTGCTCGGCCAACTCAACGTATCACCTTCACACGGAACGCACGAACCCTCGGTCCTTTGGGCGGACTATGACAAAGGTGTTCTCACTTGGGAGACAGCGATATCGCTCCCTCCAGCAACTGCGCTTACTATCACCTCGCTGGAGGACCCCAGGCCGGCATGGAACATCCCTTCGATGTCGCGGTGGCGTCCAGAGTTTCTGTACTTCAACATCTATGCAGTACCCTACCAAAGCGCGGTATACGTCGGTGGACCAGAGGACGAAGGAGTCATCTGGCTTGGTACTTCGGGACTCGAAGCGCAGGACAAAGCGTTCGTAGTTGAGGCTGACAACGTTCCGTTCTCCATGTCCGGGAATGTGCGGTTCTTTGTGCAAGGTGTGTTGGACAATGGGGAGGTGTTGCCTTGGCCTCGGTGCAGTTATGTGGATAAGCAGTAGAGGTGGAAAAGACTGTATTGGAGCATGTAAAGAAAAAGATCCCTGCGTGGCCGGTTTTTGTAGCATTGATCCCTTTGTTTTCTTTGAGCCAGGTCCGATTCATCTGGGGCTTGGTATTATGGGTCATTGTTTGCATTGAGGATGAGTGAATATAAGACTGGCGAGGAAGTAAGGCATCCCTCATCCCACAGTTCGCAATGAAGGTCTTTGGCTTTGGCAATAAGGCGAGCCCCAAGGCAAAGGTGTAAGTGCAGCACTTACTGGTGAAAGGCTTCGACTAACATACATCTTAGTGGCAAGAATAAGAAAGCGCTTAGGCATTCACGCTCCGTCCCTTTAGGACTGAATATCAGCGCTCCATCTCCATACCCCATCCAAGGCTGGGGTGCTGTTGCCAATGACTGGATTCCGTTGCCGCCTTTAGTGTCCACGCCGCGTTCTCCAGAGGACCCGCACACCATACGACCACCACCAAAGCAAACTATACCAGAAGACCTCAACCCAGCCGAACCAAATTTTTCGAGGTTCTCCGAATGGTCTACCGATGGCTCTCAAGACTGTGTGACGAGTTCGGAAGGGCATTCAACCACCGAGACCTCGGTCGAGGGTATGCTGGAAGACCTTGAGGGGCGAGAGAAGGCGCGCCATCGAGCGGAGGCATTGGCCAAGCTGCACGCTAACCCAAACGCAGCTGACCGCAATGTGTCGCTGTGGGATGCAAACCGCGAATTAGAACGACTGGCACAAATTTCAGAGAGAGAACGGCAAGTGACGAGGGCTTTGGAGGCTCAGAAGCTTCTGAGGCGGCAAGCAAGCTATCATGTATCCAGGAGCTTTGCACAAGAAACGGCCGCGAGTATGCCGCAGCGGAGGGAGTGGAAAGTGACGAATGGCGCAGGACAGGAGTGATTAGTGCGCTTTTGTGATGTTAGAATATATGCCCTATGTAGCGAGTGGGCCTGGCGGCTGTCACTCGCATATGCAATGAAATTATGACAAATATGGAAGAAAAAATACAAAGACTTGCGAGCCATGTAGTGCTGACATTGCCTTCATGGTTGTGTGCGCGGACGGGTCATAGCGAAGTGAATGAAGTCGCCAACCAAGTTGCATTGACCTGACAGGGTCGAAGGTATAATGTCTACTTTTTCTTCTTTCCCTTGTCCTTGTCCATGGACTTGCCCTCCGCTAGAGATATACGCGTCAAAACACCAAGTCAAGTTCGAAGAGTCGCACAACGCACCCTTTGTCTTTCTCTTCTTTGGCCGACCCTTCCCACGAGCTTTGAGATTCTTCACGTCCTCCACTCTCACACTCTCGGGCAAGTAGTCGATTTGAAGTTCGGGGAATTGCCTGGCCAAGCGCGGGATGTTTAATTGTGGTGGGTAGTACTGCATCATGGACGGGCCGCGGAGACGCTTGCGAAGGTATTTGGCACCAGTGCGCAGGTTTTCAGGGTTATACGACGTCTCGAAGATGGAGCATTGCATGCGCTTGAGAAGCTGCATGCGCGCCGGCGCAATAAACGACATGGTGAGTACGGAGAGAACGGCCAATACGCACGTGGAAACTCCGGCGATCATTGTGGCCACGAGCGACTTCCAAGTTCGAATCCGAGGCTTCACTCAACGACGACAGCGTCCAATGGCAATAAGCTCTTGATAAGTTGTACAATTTTGGCTTGAATTGAACCGACAACATTTCTCTCCACTTGGCACATTGATAGCTCGCTCTAGTACCCGGAACTTCAAAGACAAGACAGAGTGCTAGTTGGTGAGAGGGACTACTGGATAGTATCATTACACACAATTTTGTGAAGTATGGTATGTTAAATAACGATATTATTCGAATGTAATGCTCATTTGTGCCAGATGGTTTGCCTCATCACTTCGGATTCGGCTCTTCCAAGGACTTCTGGCAGAGAAGTTTCTGGGATTCCAACAAGTATTCCTCCGCTTCATGGCGCTCGAACCTACATACAACGGCGTCAGAACATAGCTCAAACTTCCGGGTAGCACGTACGCAATCTTCTTCCCCTTTACATGCATGTCCGGCTCGCGCATAGCGAACGGATTCACGTCCGTGTGATGGTCAAGGTTGGCGAGACTGTGGTTGACAAATCTGTGCGTCGTCTCGTCGGAGCGCACCGCGTAGATAACGTCTATCATCTTAGCGTCTGCAGGAAGGCGCCAGTAGTCGATAGCTATCTCGGGCGCAGGTTTGTTTTCCCATTCAGGAATGCGGCCAGCCTCCAACTCTTCGATGCAGTGGGTGCTGGCAGATAACTCAGTACGCACAACGGAGAAGAGACGGCGAGCACTTACTACGTGAAAACAGCCTCCTCTTCGAGATAGCCAACAAAGCGATGGCAAGACTTGGGCGAGATGAGATACATAAGGACTTCACGGAATGTCAATCATCCTCAAGACCGTGGCAAGGCATATTCGCGCACAAAACAGGTTGTAGAAGACACCCTGAGCTCCGAGAATGACTCCACGGAAGAAAAGGCCTGGCTGGCGAAGCTTCATGAATGTCCTAGAAATGATGAGCACGATAGACGGTGACTGCACTTATGAAAGACTTACATGAGATGCATGCGCTCGTTTTCCGCCTCTTCAAGGCAAGTATGGATCCTTTTGTTGTTTTAGCACGGGACAGAAACCCATGGAGGCAAACGTACCAGCCGTTGTCGCGCTTTAGAAGACGAATAGATTTGAGATGCCTCAGTGCTCCAGCAACCATGCCTGGAACGCCTGCGATGGTCTCCAAGAAAACGATACGCTGTATGAAAATTAGGACCGAAGTCGTATATTATGTGCATTACAAAGCTTACGTTCAGCCAGTCTGTATCGCTGAGCAAGTACCCCGCTTTCCTCAACTCTTGGATGGTCATCTTATCCGCGTCCTTGGGCAGCGGCTTGTGCTTGTAGCCCGTAACAAGATCATAACCCCATCTGTGCAACGATAGATGAGGACGACTCTCGAGGAAGCGTGATCTGCAAATACCTGAAGAATTTGACCAACCCATAGCCAATCATGTCTTGCGGGGTATCAGCTTTCTGATGGAGTACCTAGTTGATGGGTGTGAATTGCCTGTTAAGCACAAGAAGGAACGCTATAACGTACCTCCACAGACTTGAGCTCTTCTGGGGTGTACACTGGGTGGAACATGACCCAGTCCCCTTTCGGTGGAAGCGTACTGACGGCGCTCTCCCTGGTGAGGACAGACGAAGTTGTGTGACGATTACCGAGGACGCGGTGTTCTTCGTGCTCTAGCATTGTATGGCATGAGCCTTTATTTCCCAATGTAAACGGGAGATCTGCCAACCATGAGATACTTGACTCGACAAGGCCGCGGAGCTGGGTTGTGACTTGTCGCTGACAGCAGGCTCGTTAGCGGGCTCCCTCGTAGGCAAAGAAGGAGAGCCGTCGTTGCTCCCGAGCGCGCGGCCTTCGCTCGCGGTCGACCGTTGACGACTGGCACCTGTCGACGATGTCGCGACGCCTCGAACGCAAAGGACGCCCAGCGGAACCCGTTTCAATGGAAGGTGTGATGAGAGTACGGTAGCCCGAAGCATTTCGAGAATAATTTTCAAACGTTGCTGTTTGCAACGGCGCTTGATACTTATAGTGACGGAGGTCGGACAGATTCGGGGACACACAGGCGGTTAGGAGCGGGTCGGGTTGAGCACCCCGTTGATTGTGTGACCGAATTCTATCTTGTTACTCACTCTTGTCAAACAAGCATTGGAGTATTGGATATTGGCCACCCAGTTCGCCAAAATGAGGCGCCCGAGACCAATCATAGAGCTCGGATCCCATGAAAATGCATACTTCGCCTTGTACGGACTGGGTACGGATACATAAGCCGAACGTGTGACACGAAATTCGAATGAAGGCATGTGTGTTCACGTGCATAGTAGGGAAAGCGTTATGGATATAGGTCAGCATTGCGTCGACGGCGCACTTGACAATTTCGGATTGGCGCACGTGATCTAAAATGTGGCTTAGTGAGGCCACTACTTAAGTATCAACTGGACTGACGACAATGTGTTACCAATGCGCACCTATGAGGAATGAAACAATGCTTTCCTTTCCCCGCGTCGCTGGGGCAATCAGGGTGAAAAGCATTGACATTGCGCTCCTCTGCCGGGCCCGCCCGCGCGTTGCGACAGGTGATAATTTGATCATATGCTGTAAAAATGCGGGCACCAATCATACTTATGCTTTTTGTGAAATCCGAAACTCGACTAGCGCAGTGTTATAGAAGGTTGAGGCGGTTCAAGGCGAGTGGGGATCCAGCATCTAAGTCCCCATGCAAGCGCTATCAAGCACCATCGTGGTATATTTGCACTCTTCACTGGAGACAGCTATTTTTTCAGCGGCCTGGTATGTTGCGGAGATCAGTAAGTAAGCCAGGTTTAGCATGTCTTGCTAGCACTGCGGGACGTGCCATCTTATTCCGACCGTTGTCCTTCCCCCCACTCCAACCCCCAATTGCTATTAGCCAGTAGGTTAGATCAGTCAAGTGGTTCTGGAGTTAGTCGGTACGGAAAGCTCGGTAGGACGAGTAACTCCAAAACGAAGAACGAATAGAGGCTCGTCACTCAGAGTCGCCGGCGCAAACAAAAGCACGACGCCGCACTGGGAATTTAGCATGTTCAGCGTGACATTCTAACATGTTCGGGGTGTAGAAACGATGCGCCAAGATAACGGTATATGAGGCATGACATAGAACGCACCTCGAGCCAATGTGCTCCGAGGCTTGTATTAAAAATTGACAGGACTGCAAGCAAAACAAAGAATTTCGCAAGACTCAGTGGCGAATTAAGGATCTCCTCGTGGTCCCAGCAAATATTTGCCGCATATTCGGCAGCAGCTGAGTAAGTTTGCACAAGGACATGATGGTAAGAAGAAAATGTCGGAAGGCGGCCCGATCCCCGATTGTCAAAATCCCCATCATTCATCCACTCAACCACCACCGTCGCCTATCTTATAAGGAGCGCTGGACCTCATTTTACTAGGGTGCCTTCTGAAGTATCCACCTGACATTCACAACGACCATTTTTATCAGGCATGGGTCACTCCTTGGGTCAAGCGACGTGGAATGTGAACGCTGTTCACGGTACTTCGCAGTACATTTCCCATTCTTACTGTCAAATGTTCTCCGCAAGATAGTTTGATATGAAGACGAGACCATGCCCAATTTGCAGCATCAGAACCGGCCGCTAGCTACACGAGGCACTGCTTTCTGCTCTTAAGAGTGAGAGCGTTTCTCTTCGCTATCGCACCAACAATGGAAGGCTTCATCACGTACAACCCTCTCGACCCTTTCGATGGCCCAAAGGCTTCCGATGATCCGCCGCCAGTGTACAACAAGGTGGCATGGCAGGACCGCTCTCCGTTCCCAGCCATTCAGAATCCCACTTTCCCGGGCAGCGCAGTCTACTCTCGCACGCAGGAAGATCAACCAGCCGACGCGTCGCTCAAAATATCTGGGCAGGGTGTGGTCACCGTGCGCGCTCAACCCCAGAATCTGCTTGTCCTTCTTGTGACGGTGCCGTCTGTGGACGCGGGAAACGGTATCGCCCTCGTTGTAACCCATACCAGCTGCGACATCTATTGGATCGACGGTCAAGGCGGCTTGCAGAAATTCTCTGACGACCTTTTCACGGAGAAGAATCCGAAGAAGGACAAGTGGTATCTGAAGAACTACGAGACCAATTATTGGCTCTCCTTCGACCTCCCGCACGGGGCGATCAAGTACGGGATTGGCCTTCAGACGGTGCAGACGCAGTTATTCGAAATCCGGCTCAAAACTTTCGACAAGGGCGCCGGGATATGGACGTGGGCTAGTAATTGGGAGTGGATGGCGGGACTTGAGGACGTCAAGGCGCGGCTTGGCAAAGGCGACAAGGTATATATTGTCACATCGCATTCAAGCAACACCTCTCACTTCTCCTTCTCAGAGCAAGTTGCTTCTTGCTGTTACGGCCCTCCCCATCGTCAACGACCTTCCTCCCCTCATCCGCTCGGGCGACCAAGTGTCCCTCACAGAGCTTTCGTCCGGCCTGTTCACCGTCCCTGCCAATCTTCCCGTGGAATGTCAGCACCTCTACAACAATGTCGCTGGTGTAAACATCACCCTCGATACGCCAGACTTCCCCGATTTCAGTTCGGCCATCGAGCACAGCGTCAATACCCCGGGAGGGTATGCCTATAACCTACTGCAGCATAAGGTGGGGGAGCTGGGATCAGACATACTTGGGACGTATTTGAGGATTACCATCGGAACGGACTTGGTACGAGTTCTTCTTTTCAGTTCAATCACCCGGATCATTGACCTTTGGTGATAGGGAAACTCACCTGGCATCCCATACGTCCTCGAAATCTGGCCCGCCGGACACTACTCTCCCATTCACGACCACGGCGATGCGTACGCCGTTATCAAGGTCAGCAGTTCTTCCCAGTATTAATCGAATTTTGTCTCACCTACCTCGTTCGCAGGTCCTACACGGCGCCATCGAATGCACGTACTACGATGCCCTTCGCGAACAGCCCGCGCCAAACCCTCTTTACCCTAACCCCACCGTGTTGTGCAAGGGGGATGTCACTTGGCTCGGGAAGGAAATCTACCAAGTCCACCGTCTGCGCAACTTGAGTACGGCGGGCAAGGTCTGCTGCACCGTGCAGTGCTACCAGTACGGCGACAAGGACACGACGCATTACGAGGCATTCAGATACTTGAAAGAGGAAGGGAGCTTGAAAGAGGTAGAGGACTTCCAGCCGAATAGGTGCGTCTTGTACAAATATGCCTCTGACCCTCGTACTGACTAACGATGGACTGTAGTGATGCAGATTTGGCGACCTTCAAAACCACTATCTGGAATGAGTGGAAGAACGTTCTCTCTGGGAAGCCGTTGTGCAAGGATACAAAGGGCGTGCCCGATGGAGAGTCTGTAGCGACGACTGTTGACGAGTTGATGCAAAGTCTGGAATAGGTTCTGAGATGATTGCGAATCCGTTGTACTTGTATTGTTCCGTTTCAAAAGTTCACATGTATGTAGCTCTGGAGAGCAAATGATTCTCGGTCATCGTTGAACTGGATCTATAAATCTTTCTTGTCCCCGCAACAAGGATTGCTGTGACCGGCATGCCGGCATACCTTCCAAAAATGGCAAACAGTCTACCATATTTGGAAACACTGACTTGCCGAAGCACGGCACTCAGCAGACAAAAGCTCGTGTGAATGGAGGACTAATATACCTCACCAGTCAATTCCTAATGTAAATGTGTTACAAAACTTTAACTTTGAGAAAGTAAGTTACTCGTCAGAGATGTTGGTATATGTACTATGTTCCAGGGTGCAACACCCTAAATGTGTTTTGCGTAAACGACATGGTCTGAGGCTTAACGCGCCCTAGTACCCATGCCGCACATAAATATGTATGTTGTTTGTGGTCCTGTGGTCCATTCGTAGTACTCCATTCTCCATCCAACATGTCCTTTCACGAGGCCGACTTAATCGACCCATTTGATGTTCTTCGGCCATCCCGTACGGAAGGCCTTAGGCACGTACTCTTTGCCCTTTTTGTTCCCAGTAGCATGCATCGCCTCCATCCGCATTTTGACGCTCCTGTGAATCTCCACAGGTTTGTCAGAGCTGTGGGGAACCTCGCGCGGCCGGCAAAGGTTGATGCTAGCAAGTATCAGAAAGAGAGATACAGGAAGAGTATGAATGTTAGGACGCACCCAAAGCGAGACTCCGTGCTCCCATCGCCTATCTGGCGGCGGAACTCCATAGGAATGACCTCGAGGAGATACCAAAATTTCGCATGCTTCAGCTGGTCGTATTTCGGCTGAAGCGCATCGCGTAGTTCTTCCTCCTCCTCTGAGATAAACGGGTCGACCGACGCTGACATTACAGAGGATGCCATCGATGCAGACATATCCGGCCGCGTGAACATCCCCTTCACTCCGTCCGCAACCTTCTGAGTGAAGGACTTCTTGAATTCCGGCTCAGGACTAATGATGGATTTTCCTTTGGTCGATAGCGGGGGCGGACGAGGAGTGACGAATGGGGACAGCGTCGTCGGTTCGAGCCCGATGTCGCGTAAACGCTCCGTGTCGAACATGATCCCAGTTCTGGCGAGGAAACATTCTCGAACCATCCAGCGTAGAGATATCCGCGCTAATGAATTGCGCGTACTGTTCTTGACCGAACCACCACCAACATCTGTGAAAACACCAAGTATTGAGCAAAGGGGCATATTGGATGAACTCGAACATACCACAATGGCATCCAGAGAACCATACCTCACGGACGTCGGTAGGTTTAGGCGCCTCTTCGGAGAACCTAGCTTCCATTTTGTTCAAGAATTCCTCCTCCTCGGGGTCGAGCTTAATGTCAAGTGGAAACGGCGCCTTCCTACTCCTAATGGAGTTGAACTGGCGACTGCTCTTGCGCGAATTTGAAGGGGAGGCCCGCGGTGTACCGAGCTGTTGCTCCTCCTCGGTAGGCATGTTCCACAAGTTCGCCTTGAACTTGGCGCGGCGTTCATCCAGAGCTACAGCATGTCGGAATGTGCGAACAAGGGTATTGGAGGTGGTGAATGGTAATCGACGAGGGATAATTCCCACGGAATCCACGGTATCCCTGGCGCCAAAGTCAGCTGCCAAGTATGCAAAGAAAAAAAAAGTGGCCAGACGCACCAGACGCCAACAAACTCGATGTCCACTTCGACACAGAACGAGTGCTTGAAGTCGGTAGATTGCTCCCATCCGGCCTTGTCTACTTCCGTGTACAGTTTGTACGCAAACGGAACCTTTCCCCTCAAATTTAGCTTCCGAGCAAGATGTTTGTCAATCTACTCACCTGCTGCCAGTTATCTGGAGGTACTATCCCCGATCATCAGATCGGACATACCTAGTGTTCGGACACCCAATTAGTTCAACCTAATGCACTTTGTATTTTGCAACATAGATTTAATTCTGAGATCCTCTTAGCATATACATTATATGTGCTTAACAGTAGATCATGGATCCCATTGGAAAATATTTAACATTTTTCTCAAGTTTCGCAAAATTGCTTCTTTAGGAACACAATCTATGTAGCTAAGCGGTAAACAGGCTGGGCACCCGGGGCTCTTTGGGTATAGAGTGCTTGACATCAAAAGTACACTGTATTGCTGTATTTGCAGCTTTGCGTGTCCAGCACATGCCATTGTAATTTAATGATGACCACATAAGCTGGACATGCACAGAACACATGTTAAATGCACGCCTTGTTCACACTGGATTCTTCTCCAAACACTACCACAG